>JANAVB010037419.1:15026139-15061320 GCA_029216955.1 Iris pallida | reverse complement strand
GCAGGTGCGGTGGGTGACCAGGCGGCAGCTTCAGGTTAGAGGGGCGAAAGAGATCCACGGTGCTGCGGCAAAATAGGTTTAAGATTAGGGTTAGGGTTTCAGATGTAATTGGAATGGTGTCGGTTGTTGAGTCATATCCTGCGCAACACAGGGGGAGAACGGAAGATCGTGTTAAGTGTGTTGGACACGGGAGATAATGTATCTGTAAAAATATAGATAGTGGAAAGACACCCAGGGTCGGACCTGAGGCCGTCACGGCTGACACGGAGGAAGTGGACATGGACACGGTGCACTCACAATTGCGGTAGAGAAAATTTTTATGGAGAAAACAAGCTAGGGTCCCTATAATAGGGGGAGAGGTCCTTATTAGATAAAGATTATGACTGTTTAAACCCCCATAGATAAATTCCACATCTATTTAAATTAATTTTAAACTAGTTCAATAAAATCAAGCCCCAATTTAAATCACAATAATATTTAACCATTTAAAATAGCTTTTATAAATAAAAATATCAAATAAATTAATAATTTTCAAATTTAAAAATAAAATAACAATTTTCAAAAACAAATTTTTACAGAATATACATGAATATATTTTCATCTACCTCGCACGCAAATAGTACAATTTATTTACATAATAATTATTTCAAAATTAGTACCTATATTTGTTAACAATAAAATTGTCTTTATAATAATAAAAATTACACCTGCTTCAGCACAAGATGTAGCATCAAGTCTTAAGTTGTCGGCATATAAGTTGCATAAGTTGGATATGAGTCATCTTGAGTTTAAGTCGGAAAACGCCGCAAGGCAAAGTCGGTCGAGTGACACTTAGTCCACAAGTCTTGATAGGGTCAGTTGGTGATTAAATTAGCAAGAGCACGACGGCTAATATGGTTAAGTTACACTGAGTTTGCGAGGTACGACACAATGGACTTGTGGTCATGTGGAAATTGGGTACTATCGTGTAGTCGCGTCTCTGATTTTGTGCCGAAAGGCAAGTGAGACATGATAGGTTAACGTTGTCGGTATGAGAAGGGTCTAAAGGCAAAGTATGTGTTGGCGGTTGTTGTTGCAAGCACGGGATGGTCTAGAGACAAAATAGGCCAAGGCGTCTATCCTAAAACTGATCCTAAGGCAAGAGTAGAAAGACAATATAAGGGACTAGCTTACACAAAAGTAAATGAACGTGTCGGTTGTGTATGGGTGGACGAGGAGCTCACGCCACCAGTACAGTTGAGTACTGATACCCAGACAGTTTTCATGTGCAGGAACAGGTAGAAGCTCGTGGCACGGTGCTCGTTTGGATGCGTCGAGGCACGGAGTACTTGGCAATTTGAGGCATACGACCGTATGGAGTCAGGACTTATACTGGACATAATGTAGGACGTCGCCTATCCAAAGTATCCGCTGGCTCAAGACATGTATTGAGAGATGAGAGAGAGCTGAGTGACTTGTAATTGAGAAGAGTGAGCTTGAGTGATTGTATAATTGGCCTCATGCCCCCTTTGTAATCTTTGTTTCAATATCAAAAGAGCCTCTTTTGAATAACTTGTGTTTGTTGTAAATTTTTGCTGGTATATTCAATGTCTCTGCATGGGACTTCGACGACCCCGTTGCAGCCGCTGTAATCGGTCGTTATGGAACCCGCCTTGCACGAGCGCAATCTAGGCTCGTGCGGCATCACGCCTTAGCGAGGACGATCGCTCCTACGGGAGCGGGGCGTGACATAATGGTATCAAAGTACGACTTTACGTCCTTGGACTATCGATTAAATTCTTTAACTCATTGCTTCCGCAAGTTGATATTGTTGGTGCGCTCTCTCTCAAATGTCCCACGGGATGTCCATTCAATAAGTCTAAGTAATTTACAAAATGTAGGATAACAGTTTTGACAAAACAAAAAGATGGTTCACGTGAAGCACGGTTGGCTAAGTCGTGCTGGGCATATACACCAAAGTTGCGTCGACCTTAGAAGAGTTGAGTACAAGATTCGATCCGTCTTGGATGACAATGAGTTGGAATCGATTGAGTAAGTGGGATGACTATCGATAGGGGTACTATTGAGCGACGATATCGTCGATGCGATATAGATGAGCGTGCTTGAAATTTAAGGAATCATTCGAGTGAAAATCCATGAAAATAGATTGTGAATTGAATGATAAGTTGAGAATTTGTTGAATGATGTCATCCTGAGTTGTGTATGCGATAGCTTCAGGGATGTCGATCGATCGATTGAGGATACAGGGTGTCAATGAGTCTATCAGCAAGCATCGCGTGTATGTAAAGTCGTAGATTGAGTATCATTGAAAAGTTGTAGTCTTAAAGATTTGGATGAGTCGATTCAACAAAGTTAGAAATGACACACAGGGATAGTGATTGCATGAGTATGAAATGCAAATGATTGAGTAGGTGAAATTGAATCGAGGAAAAGTTAGGGTGTACGAATAGATGACTTGATCGAAGAATTGATACGGATCGTATACGAAAAGTTAGCACGACGGAAAGATAGCGTGCATGAAAGGTTTGATTTTGAAGTTACAAAAAATGACACTAAGGATTGGAATGAATGTTGCTCGATGTTTGAGTTAGGAAAGAATGATGCGAATTGAGAAAATACGTTGGTCAATGACTTAAGATAGGGGATGAACAATACGTGAATTTGGTTTGAGTAAATTGATGATATAAATGATTCGAGGGATAATGAAGGAAATTGATTTGAATGTCGAGGAGATTATCCAGAGGACGATAGCATCATTCGTACGACTCGAAATTCGTTGCTAAGGAAGATCGTCAGGTTACGCATATCATTGATGGTATTGAGAGTATCAATGATCGATATGCGATAACTCGAGGGCACTCTAATTCGAGGAATGACGATCGTGTAAGTGTTATTGTTCTAACGGATGCTATACCTAGGATTTTGATTAAAATAAATGTGGATGAAAACAGAAGTGTCTTGATGGTTACGCGGATAACCAAGCATCGATATTCTTGTCTTAAGCGAGCACAACTCTAGCCTCGCACATGCGTCACGTCGGATTGGGGCGATCCTTTCGCATGAGCGCTGACATGGTGGTTCATGTCGTGGGAATGATCGAACTCGAAAAATTAGGACACGACAACTTGATTGTCTCGACTTATTGGTTTGATGCGAAGGAAAATTCAAGGATGTTTGGACTTGCGATTGATGATTGAGTAAACTTGAGGATTGAATAGATCCAATCTACGTATCGAGAATGAATTAGTCTAGGCACAAAACAAGAGTTACGTCCCGATAAGGATGATTATCCCGCAAGAGCGTGCATGGTGATTCAAGTACACCGTGGATAATCTGACTCGCGTGAGATCGGGGCACAACATATTTCTAAGCTAGACGACCTTATGGTCGAATACGTGAATTGTGATGAACGGCTTAGGAAATATGAAATATGAATTATGGCTTAGCAATAAATTGTGTCGTAGCGTGCTTGACTTGGAAGGATGATAGGCGGATTATGTCGAACGTGTTCGAAGAGATAGACTATACGAAATAGCTTGATGAACGAGTGATATTGATATGTCGTCGAATTGGTTGAAACGTGAGTTATCGTAGGATGGCTTTGCTGAATGACTCAGACCCCATGCGACAAATGTTGGGATGTGTGTAGGAAATTGATGCTCGATGTTTAGAAATTGGAGTAGTGATGCGAACTTGGGTAGAAAATCCCATACTATCAACTTGGTTTAACCTTAGGATGGGGTCAGTGTTGATATTGTGTTTGGGATCTATGATTCCAATACTGACTGATGACTTTAGCCTAAAGACATACTAGCTAGGTTAGCCGACGTCCCGGTGCGGAGTGATAGGAATTGTGGAGGCACCACTCATAAGGCTCGGTTGATATGCACGTATATCATGGATGCCCGAATATGTGCACGATCTGACTCGAATGGTGATGGAGGTCTCTCCACGAGGCTTGGCTGAAATGTATGTATTTTGGGGACGCCTAAATATGTGCACGATCAAACTAAGTGATACGTTGAATTCAAGTGAGACTTGATGAACGGGAAAGTGTCGAGGATTTTGAGATCGTGAGTTTTGAAGAAAAGATTGTGGATAGCACGAGCGTGGCTCAAATTTGAGAAATGCATAGGAGAATGTGTGCGAGAGTCGTTGAACATTCAAGTGATAAGTCGGTGAGTAAGTACTCAGTTAGTTTTGAGGACGAAACTTTTTTGAGTGGTGTATGATGTAGTGTCCCGTCCCGCTCAGTCAAACGGAGGAATCGAAACACCGACGGCGTTCGGACATGGCCTTTCAACGGTGACACGAAGGCCCGCTCGGTCGAGACGACTCCTCGCTCAGGTGGGGTAGTTCGATGAACTTGTCTCATCTTAGCCTTCACATAATAAATCGCATGTTTTCAACTTGCACAAGTAGGCTTGATAATAAAGAGACGAATCTACATAGATAAGGGAATAATCCCGACGGGTCGAATTGAGTTAGAATATGGAAAGGTCCAACGGTCGGCTTAGAGTTGGTGCACGGCGTGCTTTGAAAATGACACTCGGTCCTTCGTCCCGTGGCTTGGGAAAAGGAAAAGTTGGTCTTCGCCACAATCTAAGAGTTAGCATAAGTCATAGGCGTCGCCCGCATAAACGCTTCATAAAGCATGCACGGTCCCATCGTCCAAGGCTTGACGCAGTCCTTGCTCGTCAAGTTGTTGCACGATTAAGTTAGGCTGAGTTATGATAGTCTATCGAAGTCTTTTCTAAGCACTGTCCATGTTTTCTGCGGTTGTCGAAATTACTTGGTTCTATGACCGTAAGGCCCGTTGTATAGGTATGTCTTGGGCGGTATTATCATCCAGAATAGCAATTGGTGTAAGGCAGGATGTCACAGACTTAGTGTTTCTAAGGCACGGGTCACGGTTGATTCATTGGAGTTTGGAAAGAAGGGTTTTCGAATAGTTGTTCCTGAGTTGAATGAAATGATAGGACAAAAAAGAAGAAGGCTCGCGACCACGGGTCGTCGAGGCAGTCTCAGATATGAGAAGTATTGAACTTGGCCCTGAAAGAAATGGTAACACTAGAAGTAGAATGACTGTGTGAGACGTCAGTTCGAGTCGAGTCTTGCATGGTCATTGGACAACTTGTACAAGGTGAGATGATATTTCTCGAACGACGACCTAGGCGGCCAATGGGACCATTTCGATAGAGACATGATTAGCAGTGCTGGATGACCGTATGGGTTAGGCGGGGACTTACAACGGAGCTTGCTACTCACGCTGGCAAGGGTCATCCGTCTAACAAGCTATGGTGTCCATGATAGTGCTGGACGCTAGTGACTAGTTCATATAGATCAGTCGGCATGAGCGACGATCCGCGTGTATGCCTTTGGATTGAGTCAAGTATTTAGTGTACTATATCAAGGAGTCGAGTCGAATTCGTGCACGATCGGAAGATAATGTTTGGGCCTAAGATTTGGCTGTAACGTAGACACCGTGCTTCGGTACGAGATGTAGCGTCAAGTCTTAAGTTGTCAACATATAAGTTGTATAAGTTGGATATGAGTCATCTTGAGTTTAAGTCAGGAAACGCCGCAAGGTAAAGTCGGTCGAGTGACTCTTAGTCCACAAGTCTTGATTGGGTCGGTTGGTGATTAAAGTAGCAAGGGCCGAGAGGCGGCAATATGGTTAAGTCACACTGAGTTTGCGAGGCATGGCACAATGGACTTGTAGCACGGTCACGTGGAAATTGGGTACCATCGTGTAGTCGCATCTCTGATTTTGTGCCGAAAGGCAAGCGCAACATGATAGGTTAACGTTGTTGGTACGAGAAGGGTCTAAAGGCAAAGTATGTGTTGGCGTTGTTGTTGCAAGCCCGGGATAGTCAAGAGACACAAAATAGGCCAAGGCATCTGTCCTAAAACTGATCCTAAGGTAAGAGTAGAAAGACAATCATAAAGGGTCTAGGTTACACAAAAGTAAAAGAACGTGTCTGTTTTGAATGGGTGGGCGAGGAGCTCACGCCACTAGTACAGTTGAGTACTGACACCCACACAATTTTTATGTGCAGGCCCAGGTAGAAGCTCGTGGCACGGAGCTCGCTTGGATGCGTCGAAGCACGGAGTACCTTGGCGATTCGAGGCGTACGACCGCGTGGAGTCAGGACTTATACGAGACATAAAGTATAGGCGTCGCATATCCAAAGCATCCGTTAGCTCAAGACATGTATTGAGAGATGAGAGAGAGCTGAGTGACTTGTAATGTGAGAAGAGTGAGCTTGAGTGATTGTAATATTGGCCTCATGCCCCCTTTGTAATCTTTGTTTTTATATCAATAAAGAGCCTCTTTTGAATAACTTGTGTTTTGTTCTTAATTTTCTTTAGTATATTCAATATCTCTGCATGGGACTTCTGTGCGACGACCCCGTAGCAGCCGCTGTAATCGGCCGTTATGGAACACGCCTTGTACGAGCGCAGTCTAGGCTCGTGCGGCATCATGCCTTAGCGAGGACGATCGCTCCTACAGGAACGGGGCGTGACAAATTTGAACTAAAAGAAGATTACCATTAAAAGACTTTATAAAAAGTGTAGTATCAACCTTGCCTTTTGTAAAACTGTTGTCATGTAGAAAAAAGCTTAGACGATCATACCAAGCACGAGGGGATTGTTTCAAACCGTATAAGGCTTTCTTCAACTTGAAAAATTACTACTACATGCTTCTTCAATATTTTTGGGTTCAAGTTGTGAAATAAATGCAACACAGGAAGCTATATCTTTACTGGAGGAACGAGTACTCACACCCCTGGTAATCTCACCTATTACTAAGTCCTTGGGATGGTCTGCCAAAAATCTCATTTCTTTTGGCACATCCTCAGGATTGCTGGTTCCGGCTTCTGGTTCTGTACGTGATTTGCCTAGAGAATCAGCTGGTGCTTTACATGAAGGTTCTGCAGGTGTTGTACTTGGTGTACTTATGTCTTCATCATCATCATCATCGACTGAATGTTGATTTAGTTCATCAAATGTAACATTTATTGATTCTTCGATGATCACGGTTCTCTTGTTGAAGACTCTATACCCTTTGCTCTTTGCCGCGTAACCTAAAAAGATACCTTCATCGGCCTTTTCATCAAACTTTTCCGATTGTCTTTAGTATTAAGAATAAAGCATTTACAACCAAATATTTTGAAATATGAAACAGTGGGTGTTCAATCAAACCATAGCTCATAGGGAGCCTTCTTCGATATAGGTCGAATTAGAATCCTATTGAGAACATAGCAAGCTGTATTTACAGCTTCAGTCCAAAAGTATTTTGGTAGACTAAACTGGTATAACATTACTCTAGCCATTTCGGATAAAGTCATGTTCTTACGTTCCACAACTCCATTTTTTGTGCAGTCCTAGGGCAATAAAACTCATGCAGATAACCGTGTGTGTCACAAAATTGCTTGAACTATGTATTCTCAAATTCGTCGCCATGATCGCTTCGAATACGAGTGATCATGAAACCTTTTTCATTTTGAACTTTCTTGCAAAAGGTGATGAATTCTGACAATGCATCGTTCTTGCGTGCAAGAAAATATACCCACGTGTATATATAAAAATCATCTACTATTACAAAAGCATATAACTTACCACCTAGGCTAGCAATTCTACTAGGTCCAAATAAATCCTTAAGCAGTAATTGTATAGGTTAGTAGTACTTATAGCGTTCTTGGACTTAAATGCGGATCGGGTAGCTTTGTTCTTTTTACATTCACTACATATCGTATCCTTCTAGAAAGAAATGTCCGGTAATGTCACGACCCGATCCCAAATTATTGGGTCGAACCAGATCATGTCCAGCCTGCACCGTTGTGAGACGGCGGCAGTAAGTTGTTCTATATACAGGTATTCATAACAACATCTATACATTTGTCACAACTTGAATATACGAAAATTTTAAAACTTTTTATTCAACAACTGAAAAGTACTACTGGAAATGAAAGAACTGAAATAAAGTACTGAATTCAAAATTAACAAAACTCTAATACAATAAAACTAGAAAACTGGAAAACAACTAGCCAGGCGGTCGGCTCATCGACCTCAGGTTCTGCGTCCTCCAAGGAGGACTCTGGCAACACCATAGGGTACAATACCGGGTCATAGTAGCTATTGTACAATAGCTCAGCATCCTCAATGTCACCTAAAAATGTAGGTCTCCAGTCAGGAGGGAGCAAGTACGAATATGTATCTCACATTTCAAATGATAATAGAAAAGTGCAGGCTAAACAGTTGAAATAATATTTTCCAGTAATTTAACAATTTAAACAATGTGATTTGAATGTGTAATCGTCTATGACCGGCTTGGGTTATACAATAGCGTCCTAGCGACGCGATACGGCTTATCCCCGTGTGTAAGAGGGGTAAGCTCGCACAATAACAATATGCAATATGAGGGGTATTGGTCATAAACGTTACACTATTCCCCCAATATCCCCACAATCAATATCAATCAATATTTGAACCTTAGGAGAGGGTTCCGTTTAGCAATGTGGTTTAAATATGCAACTTGACAATTACTAAATAAAATGCAAAAAAACATAACCGTAACTTGCCTCTGTTAATTGACTGTATCGGGAATGTCGGTACCGAGGAGGAAATCAAGTTCGTCTCCGAGATCCTACAGTTGAGAACCTTGACCTAAACCATAATGAAATCATTCTAGGTGTGCTAGTTACAATCTCTAGAAGCAGACCTTAGTCAGGTTTTAAGTTATTAATTAATCTACCGAAAATTGTCTAGCGTCGCAATCTACGTTCGTTATCATTTTAATCGAATAAGTTGATTACTGATTAATTGAGAAAAATAGCAATTACCGGTTAATTTGGCAAAAACTTTGTATTTTAAATATATATATATATATATATAAAACTAGGCTTTTTCTTTTAAATGAGAAAATATGTGAATTGCTAAGTTACCAGGTTATTTATTATGAGAAAACTTATTGATTTTCTTTATAAATTAAATATATCCATTTTAAATTCTACATGTTTAACGGCGAAATCAATATTCCAAAAAAATAAGAAAAAGCTACGCTACACAATACAGGGTCACAGAAAAATAAAAAAAAACTGGGGTTATGCCCTTTACAAATTATTTACATAAATTAATTAATCCTAAGGCGAGCTCTGAGTGTCGCGAACGGTCCAAACAGTAGGCTGAGGTCCTGCACCATAAATACTAAAAGAAGTACCAGTTCTAAAATAAATTATAATTAAATTAAAAAATTAAAGAGTCTCAGACTTGGTCATGCAATCTCATGTTGCTGGCTTACGCCTCAACGTACAGGAAACCCTGTAGCGTTTGCGTTTCGCCGAGGCTCATCCGACCGATATGGTCGTCGCCTAACTGGTGATACAAAATCCATAAAAACAAATAATATCCCATCTATAAATCATTTTGCAAAGACCGGTTTTCTTTGAAAAATAGGTTTTATTCAAATTGCTAATTTTTATAAGAAAATCCCTTTTTAAAATATTTCCTGAAAATTTGGGCAGCATCTCCTCTGTAATTAGGACAACCCAATCCTGGGAGGATGCCAACCACAACACAATTTAAATATCCCAAACTAGGGATCACTAATTACCAACCCAAAATGAATATACAACCAAAAACTAACCACAGCACAAATAACCAAAATAGAAAATACGTCGCGACGAAACCGATACTCTACGTATCACCCAAAAGCAACAATATATCAAAATACCGAATCCCGAAACGGAATCGGGACCGCGTCATCACAGACTATCTACGAGAGGGACATGAGGACACGAAGTTATACCTCAATTGCTCGGCTAGAGCTCTCAGATGCAAATATTAGAAGAAAGAAATCCGCGGACAGCGGGAAAACGGCTCGGAAAAGCGCTACGGAACTCGGGGCAGCGCTGGGGCGGAGCCGACAGGGCTCGGGGTCACACCGGAAAGGCGCTGGCCGGCTGCACAGGGACACAGGGGTCGCCGAGGCGGATCTGGCCGGCGGGACAACGCTGGCCGGACGGGCACGGCCGGCGGGGACGCTGGCCGGATGGGAATGGGGGTCGTCGGGGTGCTGGGATCCGGCGCACGGGAGCCACGCGGAACAGCGCGCAGGAGGGTTGTCGGGGAAGGCGGCCGGCGGAAGGCGCTGGCCTCGGGAACAGCGTGCGGCCTCGGGGACAGCGCTGGCCTCTGGAACAGCGCGCGGGCGGAGGCGCCGGTCTCGGAAGACGGGCGCGCGGGCAGGATCTGGCCGGAGGGACGTCGGCGGGAGGCGTCGGGGGTCGAGCGGCTAGGGCATGGTAGGAGGCGCCGACTAGACCTGGCCGGGCGGAACATCGCCGACGGCAGGGCACGGGTTGGCCGGAGCTGGCCGACGGCTAGGACACGGGAGGGGTGTGGTCGCGCGGAGGGCGCGCGGGGCTTGCCGGAAGGCGCCGCTGTCGGGGTCGGCCGTGGAGGCGGTCGCTGGTCGCGGTTCGACGCGGAGGGCAGGCCGCTGGTCGAGCGCACGTCAGAGGGTTGGCCGCACTGAACGAGGGATTCGCGAGGTCGGCTCCGGCGAGAGGGGTCGGACGGAAAGGGGGTGATGGGGAGTGGGTTTGGAGAGGAAGTGATGGTGAGGGGATTTGTTTTCTCCTGACTTGGAGAATTAGGTGGTGGTGGTGGTGAGTATTTGGAGGGGAGAGGAATAAACGTATGGAGGAGAATAAAGGTGCTGAGTGGTTGAGTGAAATAAGAGGAGTATTTTGATCGTGTAGAGAGTGAGGGAAATGGGATTTGGGTTTGTGGCTTGCTGTGTGTGGCTTTTATTCCTTCTTTTTTTTGTATTTAAGAAATAGGTTTTACAACCTTCCCTCCTTAGAAAATTTCGTCCTTGAAATTTCAAGGATAAGGGTCGGGGTACAATCAAAATCACTTAACCTTGATCAGACATGGAATTTAAATCATCAGGCATGATCGAATTCTAGGCATGATCACTAGGTACAATGATAAAACATCGGCACGATCAGAATTATTATGATATGATCTGAGATAGGTTGGATTGTTGTTGTGATCAAAATCATTTTAGGCACGAGAAAATTTAGGTACAATTATGATCATAAAATAGGAGAAAATCAAATTAGGTCTCGTGAAACAGAAAAGGTAAGAAAGAAGCGAATTTCAACAGTTTATTGAGAAGGCAGAAAGTAATAGAATCTTTTGAGATGGGAGACTAAAATGTCAAATCAAATTAGAATGGGGTACAAGGGTTTGTGACTCCGGAAAGATAAAAAGTTGTGTGATGGTAGGATAGCAAAGATGAGTAGAATAATATAACTATGTTAGGAATGTAATCGAGTAAGATATTTCTGTTGAGGACCGAGTGATGACCAAAGGGAATAAAAAAAATATCGTTTCACTATTTCAAGGATCAAAGATAGGATATGCGAAAAAATAACTTACAAAATAACAATCTTATTAATACCCCATGCAAAAAACCAATTTCTAACTTGCTAAACTAGTTGAACTCTAAGTATCTACAAAAAACTAAGGCAGCCGCCAAGGTATTAGAACTACTCTATTTGGAATCATAAATCACCTAAATCAAATTTTTCTTCCGTCGCTGTATGTAACTCGTATGCCAAATGTATTTCAATTTCAAGTATGCCTCTCGATCAAAATATTTTACAGACATCAACTTCCAATTATCAGGCATTCTTCCAAAACTGACTACACCAAAATTACAATCTTCCTTTGCCATAGTAAATCCTTAGAAAATTCTTTTAAGTTGATCTATGACCTATATTCGAGAATTTTTAATTCTTGAAATCAATTGACAGAATTACAAACATTAATCAATTTTAATCTTTAACTATGCACCTATCAATCGTTCTCATCCAAACGCATTAGCAAAATACCACAGAATCCCAATCGTTCTTACCATAACCAATATGAGCCTCCAATGTTTGGTAGAAATTGCAAATTCAATTGCTCTTTTCCAAAGTTATATGCCAATGGTGTCACGCCCTGATTCGGGGAATCGCTCGCTTTGCTTCGATTCACGCCGAATTGATCGTCCTCGCTAAGGCGTGATGCCGTACAAGTCTGGAGTTGCACTTGTACAAGGCTAGAACATACACATTTATATCACTTAGAAACATTTGAAAAATAAGCCACAGTTGCGGAAACATCGAGACACAATATAGGAAGAAGAAATACTATTTTATTCATAATTGTAGTCAGAATACAACTTTTTTCGATAATATTTGAAATGCCATTTCGGCTACATTGATTCATGAAAAGAAGTACAACTGATAGGCTGCCATGAAATAATTTCCCGTTCCATACATCATGCCCCTTTAGTACTTTGAAATATAAGCAGCTATCTTTGAAAACTCCGCAATACTTTGTGCGTCTTTTAGGGAAAACAACTTGAAAGGAAACAGCAGTTCAGAAAGCTTTAATTCGGACGTGCGCCTGAGCCTTCTCCAGTACCTGTGGAGGAGGGGTCAGCACATTATAACAATGCGCTGGTGAGCCCCGTTGGCCCACTCAGCTAAACCAACATTTTTATTAATGACAAGCATTTTAAAGATATGAACTTATTAGGGACAGGCAACATTCAGAGTAATTCACAATAAATGCAACATGGAATAAACCATGTTTACTTTACCATTGGCCGAATCCAGCTTTCCTGCATAAGATACAGGATAATAATAATATACTTACCGCCCCTGCATAAAATAATCATTAGCATGCATCCTGACTACATGGCCACTGGCGTTGTTAAACCATATGGACATCTCTTTGCCTTATAGGACTTCAAGGTAATGCAATGAGTCCAAAGTAGGTAGCTAGCCCCTAAGGATGCCTCGCAATACCCGTGCTCCCATTAGCACGCCAATGTTTCCTCCTAGGCCGAATCGGTCCTGGCGCCCCAGTACCGATTCGAGGAAACACACCACCAAACCTTGTGCACAAGTTGTTCATGACCATGCGAATGCGTGATCGACTCGATAAGCAAACAGTGCATGGTAGTTTTGAAAGTAAATAGACAACTTGTTCATTTTGCAGCATTTCATCATCATTCTAGGCATCAATTCAATCTCAATTCAATGTTCAGTGGACAAGCATAATCTCAATTGTTGTTAACAGTGTAATCGATTCATTTCAATGTTCAAGGGACTAGCATTCATTTCAATGTTCTATGAACTAGCATTCATTTCAATGTTCTATGAACTAGCATTCATTTCAATGTTCTATGGACTAGCATTCATTTTAATGTTCAATGTTCAATCTCTAGCTTCTTAGTGGTATTGACTTGTGGCATTTAGCAACTTGATATCGATCAACGGATGTTGCAAGACAATTATTTAGTTGGCATGAAGGAATAGCGAGAGGGACAATACCACCACAGAGATCCACACTCACCAAATTAGAGAATCGTCGAGAGAGAGAGGAACACTTGCACGCTTAGCCTTCCGTCACGCGTCAGTCTGCATTGGCACCAAAAGATTGGTTAATAATCCGTCTCGTTGTGTTCTCTTCTCTCAGAATTCTCAAGAATGAATGCTATACAATCGATGAAAACGGACAAGAATCAAATCATCGAAAATCATTCAGAAAAGCATCCATCAAAACCAAGCAGCAAAACCAGCAGCAAAACATCCAGAGAAAACTCTTGGACGCATTTCAAGAGAAACCAATCCATTAGTTGGAAAGGTTCTTATGCACTTGTCCGTGATCGATTCGGTGCCGACGGTAAGTTTCCCCAAAACTCGGTTCCGACCGAGTTAGCCAAGCCACAAGCCTTACATAGTGAACCGCTAGGAGCGGGACACTACAAATGGTCTTATCTCAATTCTTCTCTGCTTATTCCTTCCCTAGAACCTATCATTCCATTGCTCGTGTTATTCCTTCCATGGTTATATCCGTCCCTTCTAGGTATAGTGGTCATATAATCAAAAAAGTTGATCCTCGTCAAGTGTTTCTTTACTTGATCATTATATTCACATGTTTATACATATTATCCAAATTTACTTTCTCTATGGGAGAACATTACCAAATTCCATACTTTCCTCGCTAACTCTACCTACGTCTTCCTTTATCTTCAATAACTCTTCCTTTAAGCATAAAATTCAAAATCGTCAAATACCATCATTTTTAATGAGGTTTAGACGCTAGCGAGCACTACTAACGATTCTATTCCAAATAAGTCACAAGCTAGGTATACCACTCCCTCAAGGCTAGCTTACTCAAGGTATTCTTCTACCTTTTCTACCCTTTAGCTATCTAATATTAATCCCAAGGATCCCTCACAAGGAATGAGATAAGTAACAATATATGTTCCCCCCGCATATAGCTATCAACTATATACATATGGTCATCCACAAGATGTATATCAACTTTTTGATAAAAAGCTAACCACAACTATCTACAGCTTCCAAAATATATAACAAAAATAATAATAATAATAATAATAATAATAATAATAATAATAATAATAAATAAATAAAAATAAAAATATATATATGCAACGTACTAAGGTTGAAACATGAAAGAGATTGAGCCAATAGAGATTGATATGGTCCTAATAAGTTCTAGGAAAAAAAATCAAGTACAATTTTATAGAAAATCTATCCTTTCTTGTTGTGATAAGAAATTTTTGAAAATGGAAAGCGGCTAGAAATACAAATCCTCTAATCGGACAACAGTCAAAATAATTTGATGGTGTAGAAAAGACAACCATATTATGGATATAGTCTTAATAATATTCAATAACCCAAATATATCCGAAGTCACTTTGCCTCAAATTCATGCCTCGCCAGAGTGCATCCGACTACAGTGAAATTTCGGTTCCATACTTGAATAGTAATAGGTTTTCGAGTAGTCTATCAACTTTATCCATTTCCTGGCTGAACAACATAGGAGACAAATTTGATGCATCTACGACGTAGTCTCAATAATATCCAAAAACCTATCAATACCTGAATCACTTCAACTTAGAGTCTATGCCCTGCTAGTGTGCAACTGGCTGTAGTATACTCGCAGTTTCTATAATTCAAATAGATGGTTGTGACGCATATGTGCGAAGCCATATTAGGTCTCTGAATATTTTCTTAACTTTGTCCATGAAAATTTTAAAGGGATAATTCAACAATTCAAAAAGTTTTTCAATATAAAGAAAATTCAATATTAGGATGTAATCAATTCTCTGACCGTTTGTGCTTCATGATACTCAAGCATTGAGTTTAAAAGCTTTCTAGGCCTTGAATTGATCAAGAAGTTGCCTAGGGAGAGTAAGGTTTCGAGTTGAGTGGAAGAAATCAACAAATAAAAATATTTTCGGTACTTGGAATAACTTAGGAAATATCAATCCATATTGGAATTATTTTTCGAAAAATAGTTCCCTTGGGAGATATGTGAACCAGCTAAGTTGAACCAATTCTTTGGTAACAATTAACCTTGGGGCTTTATGGTTCCAAAAGAATTCGGTCCGAAATTGGTTCTGAGAAAGTCAATTGGAAATAAGGTCAAGACGAATAGTTGGATACACTAGTCGTAAAAAATACTTTGGATAGATAAGAGTTTATTAGATTTGCTAAAGTAGAATTTGAAACTATAAATAATGATTGGGTCTAGATCCTAAATAAAGATAGAGTAGTAAGCTTTGATCAAACTAATAGAGAAATTGAAAATAGGTTGCTGAAGGAGAAGATCGAGAAAAATGATATTAATCTATAAATAGCGAAAGAGTATAGATCTTAAGGGATGCTAGAATATGATAAAGATATTGAAGGTAAAAATCCCGAAAGCCATGGGACACTAAAATGTACCAAAAATCTAGAAAATAAAATAGGCAGTAAAACAATATACCATCATACAATCGGCCTAATCTAGATAAGGTTTAGGTACAAACGTAAGCAAGGTAACCTATAAAACTATAAGCAAGCCAAAATAAATATTTTAAAATAAATAATTTTGGCCCTATATTGTAACATGGTGAATATAATAGACTCTCTGTTCACCATGTAAAGTGTAATCAAGGGTAATATATTATGCTTCGGTAGGGTATCATATAGTGCTAATCAATAATTCTAGATATCATTAGCTCTTCTGGTCCTGGTCTGGTTCGAGCAGCCTTCCACTGCTCAATCTACTACTACGATTCTCTTGTCATGTTTTCTTGCGTCATGCATAGAAAACAAGATCTTGCTAGTACCGACTGATAGGCATAGGTCAGGTTGTCTTCATAGTCTGGCAAGTTTTGGGGCAAGCGTAAACAAGGTAACCTACCGTTCTATAAGCAAGCAAAAATTGTTACTTATATATAGATAATTCGGTCCTATGTTGTGACAAATCAATATTCTAGTATTCTAATTGTTTCTAGATATGTTTACCTAAGTTGTTGTTTTGGACCTGCATGGGCCACCACTAAAAACATGTCACGACCCGATCCCAAATTATTGGGTCGAACCGGATCATGCCCAGCGTACACCATTGTGAGACGGCGGCAGTAAGTTGTTCTATATACAGGTATTCACAACAACATCTATACATTTGTCACAACTTGAATATACGAAAATTTTAAAACTTTTTATTCAACAACTGAAAAGTACAACTGGAAATGAAAGAACTGAAATAAAGTACTGAATTCAAAATTAACAAAACTCTAATACAATAAAACTAGAAAACTGGAAAACAACTAGCTAGGCGGTCGGCTCATCGACCTCAGGTTTTGCGTCCTCCAAGGGGGACTCTGACAACACCACAGGGTATAATACCGGGTCATAGTAGCTATTGTACAATAGCTCAGCATCCTCAATGTCACCTAAAAATGTGGGTCTCCAGTCAGGAGAGAGCAAGTACGAATATGTATCTCACATTTCAAATGATAATGGAAAAGTGCAGGCTAAACAGTTGAAACAATATTTTCCAGCAATTTAACAATTTAAACAATGTGATTTGAATGTGTAATCGTCTATGACCGGCTTGGGTTGTACAATAGCGTCCTAGTGACGCGATACGGCTTATCCCCGTGTGTAAGAGGGGTAAGCTCGCACAATAACAATATGCAATATGAGGGGTATTGGTCATAAACGTTACACTATTCTCCTAATATCTCCACAATCAATATCAATCAATATTTGAACCCTAGGAGAGGGTTCCGTGTAGCAATATGGTTTAAACATGCAACTTGACAATTACTAAATAAAATGCAAGAAAACATAACCGTAACTTGCCTCTGCCAATTGACTGGATCGGGAATGTCGGTACCGAGGCGGAAGTCAAGTTCGTCTCCGAGATCCTACAGTTGAGAACCTTGACTTATAACCATAATAAAACCATTCTAGGTGTGCTAGTTATAATCTCTAGAAGCAGACCCTAGTCAGGTTTTAAGTTATTAATTAATCTACCGAAAATTGTCTAGCGTCGCAATCTACGTTCGTTATCATTTTAATCGAATAAGTTGATTACTAATTAATTGGGAAAAATAGCAATTACCGGTTAATTTGGCAAAAACTTTGTATTTTAAATATATATATATATATATATAACTAGGCTTTTTCTTTTAAATGAGAAAATATGTGAATTGCTAAGTTACCAGGTTATTTATTATGAGAAAACTTATTGATTTTCTTTATAAAATAAATATATCCATTTTAAATTCTACGCGTTTAACAGCGAAATCAATATTCCAAAAAAATAAGAACAAAGCTACGCTACACAATACAGGGTCACAGAGAAATAAAGGAAAAACTGGGCTTATGTCCTTTACAAATTATTTACATAAATTAATTAATCCTAAGGCGAGTGCTGAGTGCCGCGAACGGTCCATACAGTAGGCCGAGGCCCTGCACCATAAATACTAAAAGCAGTACCAGTTCTAAATAAATTATAATTAAATTAAAAAATTAAAGAGTCTCAGACTTGGTCGTGCAATCTCATGTTGCTGGCTTACGCCTCAACGTACAGGAAATCCTGTAGCGTTTGCATTTCGCCGAGGATCATCCGACCGATATGGTCGTCGCCTAACTGGTGATACAAAATCCATAAAAACCAACAAAATCCCATCTATAAATCATTTTGCAAAGACCGATTTTCTTTGAAAAATAGGTTTTATTCAAATTGCTAATTTTTATAAGAAAATCCCTTTTAAAATATTTCCTGAAAATTTGGGCAGCATCTCCGCTATAATTGGGATAACCCAATCCTGGGAGGATGCCAACCACAACACAATTTAAATATCCCAAACTAGGGATCACTAATTACCAACCCAAAATGAATATCCAACCCAAAAACCAACCACGGCACAAATAACCAAAATAGAAAATACGCTGCAACGAAACCGATACTCTACGTATCACCCAAAGTAACAATATATCAAAATACCGAATCCTGAAACGGGATCGGGACCGCGTCGTCACAGACTATCTACGGGAGGGACACGGGGACACGAAGTTATACCTCAATTGCTCGGCTAGAGCTCTCAGATACAAATATTAGAAGAAAGAAATCCGCGGACAGCGAAAAACTGGCTCGAAAAAGCGCTGTGGAACTCGGGGCAGCGCTGGGGCGGAGCCGACAGGGCTCGGGGTCATGCCGGGAAGGCGCTGGCCGGCTGCACGGGGACACGGGGGTCGCCGGGGCGGATCTGGCCGATGGGACAGTACGGACCGGACGGGCACGGCCGGCGGGGATGCTGGCTGGACGGGAATGGGGGTCGCCGGGGTGCTGGGATTCGGCGCACGGGAGCCACGCGGAACAGCGCGCAGGAGGGTTGCCGGGGAAGGCGGCCGGTAGAAGGCGCTGTCCTCAGGAACAGCGTGCGGCCTCGGGAACAGCGTGCGACATCGGGAACAGCGCGCGGGCGGAGGCGCCGGTCTCGGAAGACGGGTGCGCGAGCGAGATCTGGCTGGAGGGACGTCGGCGGGAGGCGCCGGGGGTCGATCGGCTAGGGCACGTTGGGAGGCGCCAGCTGGACATGGCCGGGTGGGACGTCGCGGACGACAGGGCGCGGGTTGGCCGGAGCTGGCAGACGGCTAGGGCATGGGAGGGGTGTGGTCGCGCGGAGGGCGCGCGGGGCTGGCTGGAAGGCGTCGCGGTCGCGGTCGTGGTCGGCCGTGGGGGCGGTCGCGGGTCGCGGTTCGGCACGGAGGGCTGGCCGCGGGTCGGGCGTGAGTCAGAGGGTTGGCCGCACTGAACGAGGGATTCGCGGGGTCGGCTCCGACGAGAGGGGTCGGACAGAAAGTGGGTGATGGGGAGTGGGTTTGGAGAGAAAGTGATGGTGAGGGGATTTGTTTTCTCCTGACTTGGAGAATTAGGTGGTGGTGGTGGTGAGTATTTGTAGGGGAGAGGAATAAACGTGTGGAGGAGAATAAAGGTGCTGAGTGGTTGAGTGAAATAAGGGGAGGGTTGTGATCGTGTAGAGAGTGAGGGAAATGGGATTTGGGTTTGTGGCTTGTTGTGTGTGGCTTTTATTCCTTCCTTTTTTTGTATTTAAGAAATGGGTTTTACAAGTAAGCCTCGTACTAGCTTCTTTGTGGATAATCTTGAAATTGTGTCCATATTTGCATGACCGAGTCTCATATGTCATAGTTGACTCTCATCGCTCTTGTCCATTAAGCCTCTACTTGCTTTTCTAGCATCTTCTAACAAATAGAAAATATATATATTGCCTTACTTGATACCTTCAAAGATATTACTACCAGTTGAGCTATTAACTATAGTACACTTGTCTTTGACAAAGTTAATAGCATAACCATGGTCAGCTAAAGGCTTATACTGAGTAGATTATGTTTTAACTCGGTAACTAGATAGACATCTTTAATCACAGGGTAGGGGCCTTACCAATATTGCCGATACCAATTATGTACCTTTTAAGATTATTAACGAAGGAAATGTATCCTTCTTTCTTCTTCGATCGTATTGCGAATAATAAAGTGTCACCGGTCATGTCCCATGAGCAACCGTTGTCGAGGATCCATTTGCTTCTAGAATGTGAAGGATGTTTCACCTACAAAAGAATTTGCAGATGAAAAGTTTGGTACCCATTTCTTGTAGGGTCCTAGAATGTTAGTTTTCGGTATCCATGCACAAATCTTTAAATCAACAAGCTTTCTAACTCTACATGTAGAAGAGATATGACAAATGGTGCCATAATAGTGACATCTATCATGTTGAGTGTTGAATGCAGTGTGTTGTGTATGATCGGTAGGTCTTGGTGTAACGCCCCAGTCCCAAATACTTGAGACTAGATACGTATCATGCCAGCTGTATACATACAAGTAAATATACGGCTCGTATGTATACATAAGCTGTAAAAATGTAGAAAGCCAAGACACTAAATCTCATCCACAAAGATAAATAATAATATAAAAGCAACTTTGAGATTGTCATGTACACAACAGTTGGGTGGAGACAAAGTCCACTACCAACCAAATTAAATATGGAAAAATATACAAGGAAAGAATTTAGCAAGCGAGAGCAAGTGACGAATCCAAGAGTAATCATCACGACGGAATAGAGCGCAAGTCATGGCCTTAGCTAGAGCACCTGCAAGAAATCACGAAAACACACACCTGGGAAAAAATCAGGTCCTCAGAGGGACGTAACAAGACACATAATATTATGCCATAAACTGAATAGTAAGAGCTCAATAGAAAATATACATGCATAAGGTTCCTAACCATTTTATGTGATATATACTTTGAGAAGACAACGTTCTACGCGCGAACTTAGGTGTTCAGCATAGATGGAGAGAGAGTAGTAGTAGGTAGCGCTCATAAGAGGCACTATCGACTATGGGCATAAAAGTAGCTCTCATACGAGAACTATCGGCCCCGTGGAAGTCAGTAGCGCTCATCCGAGACACTATCGGCCCAAATCTATGTGTGTACTGAACATGTAGCCCCTACGCTAATAACTGTCTTCCCCCCTCCCCATGATACTACACATGCGTCGCCTCCACGACACTGTTTAATCCTTAATAACTGCCAAGTCTTCTACAAAAATCTATTAGCAGTTACATCCTAACGTACGGCCTTTACGCACCGATGTACGGTCGATACGCAAGACCGAAGCTATATGCGACTCGCAGCTCACACACAATCCGTGGCACATCGTGACAGTTTATGAGATGCACTAAACATACGGTGGTCCCTTAACTCTAAGCTAATTGCATAAAATATAATAATTTGCATATATATATAATTTTAAAAGAACAACATAAAGAAAAAGCATGCATGATATTGAGCAGGAAATTAAACAGTAAAGGCAAGGTGTCTTGTCTGGTGTTACGCCTGATGTGGTGCAATGATCCAACAAGTCCTCTTTGGTCCAATAGCCGGTGTCGATGTGTAAGGGTCCAAAATTCATGAGAAGTAGAAATGCACCATCAGTCGTGATAAATGATGATAAACGAGGGGAGTTTGTGGAAAAAATCACTTATAATACTTTTTAGAAATATTTATACGATTAGTCTAAAATATTTTCACAAATATTTGTAAATACTAGAAATCCGTATATAAATTTGGTAACTACTTTTATTTAGAAAAATATATAAAAATCCTAATCTAGAAAAATTATTTGTGGTCAAAACTATAATTAAATTTTATTTTAGAAATAAATAAATAAAACTTAATTTTTGAATAACATAAAATATTTTTGTAATATACTTTAGGCCAAAACTCTATTTGAAATTACTATAGGCAAAAATCCTCATATCCTAAATTTTGCAAATCATTTTAATATTAATGATATAACAGTATTAATAATGTATTTATAATACTGAAACTGATAATAATAATAATAATAATATAATAATAATAATAATAATAATAATAATAATAATAATAAAAATAACCAAATCCTTTAAAACTCAGTACTCAGTACAGTTAAACCTTTCCCACCCCCAAATTTTTACGAGAGAGAGAGAGAGAGTGGAGATCGAGTGAGGGGAGGGTTTTTACCAAGGGTTTTCCAGGGACGGTCGCCGAGGTCGACGACGGCAGCGGCGGAGTCGGGCTCGGGAGGCAGCGCGACCATCGACGAGAGCGGCGGTGGCGCTGTGTCGCGGCGCTGGCGGCGGAAGGGCGATCGACTGCGGCGGAGCACGGGTCGGCGCCGGGCGGTGGTGATCGAGACTGCGGTGGCGCGTCGGGCGGTCACACGCGGAACGGAGATCGGGGGCGCGACCACCTGAGGAAGGAGGCGGCGGCGTTTGATGCACGGAAGTCCGCGGCGGAGGGCGCAGGCGCCTGTCGGCGGAGTTCCCGGCGGCGTACCGACGAGATGCGGACAGGTGAGGGTTCTGTGTGTTTATTTTTGGGGAATTTGTTTAGTGATGGGATTTTGGTGCGGCGACGGTGGCGTTTGGAGGGGACGGCGACGATTATGGCCGGGGGTGGGTCGGTGTTGGTGGCAGTGGTGTATTTTAGAGACGGTGATGGATGATGATGATGATGGTTGCCTCGGTGTTCTAGGCGGTCGGAGTCGGTGATGGTAGAGGAGGTGGAATGGGTCGAGCAAGAGTGGCGAGGTCCGGCCTGGCGGATGGGTAGGCGGGGCTGCAGGTGTTGTAATGGTGGTGGTGGCGGTAGGGGCGGCAGGAAGTTGACGGTGATGGGCGTGGTGATGATGTCTGGATGAGGGTGGTAACGACGGTTGTGGTTAGGTTAGGATTTGGTAGGTATGGTCATGTCGGGTGTGTCCGACACGGTGGTGGTGGCGTGGAGGTGCGTCCGGAATTGTCGGACGTGAAGAGAGATAATGTACATGTACTGGGGGAATAGTGGATATGGAAGGGCACATACACGATACACATTGTGGTTGTGATTGCGAATTATGGAGGAGTACCTGCCTATTTATATGATGTGGGAATTCCCATTTGGATAGGATTAGGAGAAGATTTAAAACCCAAAAATAGATAACTCGTAATTTTAATTTAAATCAATCAACATCCAAATCCAAATACAAATCCAATTTAAATCAAATTTAATTCTTTTAGTTTAAAATCAAATCAATATCAAATATAGATATTACTTTATTTATTTAAATCATTCCATAAAATCAACTCAAAATTTAAATTGTCACAAAATTTTAAAATATGTTTTCCAAAAAAAAACTATATTAATAATTTCAAAAATTATTTTATTATTTAAAAATAAACTAATAATTGATTATGAGATATGTATGCATAATTATTTATACAAAATTATGTTTTTCTAGTATACAATGAAATATAATTTATTATTAGTAAATGTTAGAAAAAGGCTTAAAATAACACACTTAGAAATTTTGTATAATGGCAAAAATAAATATTTATATATATCACTTTGAAAATAGAAAAATAATTTTCTAAAAATATGTACGCTCGCACATATTCGCACTCGTCGAGCAATTACGAAAAATAAAATTTCGTGCGCGACGTAAAATACGACTACGCGACGTACAATACAAAAATTTAAATCAGTACCAAAATTTAAATAATAAAAAAAATAGTAGAAATTTAGAGGTTTTACATCCTACCCAACTTAAAAGAATTTCGTCCTCGAAATTAAGGATTAGTAGGGGGGTGAGAAGGTACAAGGGGTATGACAAGTCTTCGGGCGAGGCAAAGAAATAACGCCTTAACATAAACAAGCATTTAGTTGGTCACAATGGTAGGTTTAGGATCAAGGGAAAAGACGAATAGTTTTAGGATGAGGATATAGCCACGGGTTGGTAATGGCTAATTACAGTGGCCATAAGTGATCGGACAACTAAAGGGGATACTCGCACGAGGGATTTTGTCCTTCTAAAATAGGTGGAAGACGAACGCGATAAAGGGTTCCAAAGGTGAATTTATCGAATACGAATACGTGGTTCAAAGGTGAGTCAAAATGGTAAATACATAGGCACGAGAGATTAAGATTTAAAGAAGGTAGAATGATTCTAAGTCATACAGTCGTCCTATAGTCTTCTTGTCCAAGTCCTTGGTTGGCTAGGCGGGTTAGGTCCTCTAGATTCTAGGATCTAAATAAGCTTGCTAATATAGGTCACTAGGTCAAAGAGGTTGCTAGTTCATAAGGTATTCTACCCAACTTAAAGAATTTAAACTAAATGGTGTGATAGGTCTAGCAATCAAGATAAAATGCAAGGTTAAGCATGTAAGGAATTAAGTAGAACAAAATCATATATCGGTTCGAAAGAATTGAGTCGAGGTCGGGTCTCATCTATAGTTTTTAAAAAAGAAAGTATCTTGGTTTCACGGTAGGGATTAGAGTCCAGTCATTTTGACCCGAAAGTCGCAATATGAAATTAGAGTACATGGAGACGTGTTTTAGTGGCACGTTATATACCTACATGAAGGTGGACTCGTGTAGGTCTTGTTTGTGAAATTTGTGGGAAGGAAAAGTTTAGTGTTGTGCTCCAAATACCCAAGTCGCAGTAAAGGACACAAAAGAAATTAAAATAGAAAGTGGGAGTTCATGAGATAATGATTAACGAACCTAATAAATGACCGAGCTAAAGCATGAAATAAAGATAACTTAGATTCTAACAAATCAAGGTAAAATAAATTAGGAGTACAGTTTCTAGGGATATGATAGCCACTTAGATGGTGTATGATCAGGGAACGATCTAATCATTTCTCAAGTTTCAAATGATTAGAGGGTCATGACAAAAGATCTAGAATTTAGGGAAGGTCGAGTAAGTCAAAAGATATGTTCATCGGTTTGGTCGATGACTAACTATACTTGTGTATATACAATATCATAATCATAGGTGGCATGGCAATCTAATGTACAATACTTCTATCTCACTAGGGTGATCTTCCTTGCTTCTTGGTCCTCTACCAATATGATCTAATCTAAATTTCAAGTTCCTCGAAGTTTCTCAATAAAATTTTCAAGATACTCCGCCACAATTACCAATTATATTAGACTGTCAATTTAATTGAAATCTCTAATCAATCTCGAAATAGCCCTTGCATAAAATAAACATGCTTTTTACCAAAATTTAAATATCCATAATAAAAGGCCTTAAACTCGAAATTTAAATAACTCTATAAATCATAGATCATAGGACAAAATTTGAATTTTTCCTTCAAAGTCGATATCTTCCAAAAAAAAAAAATTTTTTTTCATCATCTCTTCAAATTTAAATAAACTTATAACTCGTACGCGCAATTTTAAAACCTCAAGTTCTTTCCCTTCTAAACTTTCGTCTCTCTAGTCATCTACAAAATCATAATTTAGACTCTTAAAAATCTCGAGATATCCAACTTAAAGTTAACCGTAAATCAAGTGTCACAATATAAAAAAAACTCAAGATATCTCTCAAATTGATTTCATATCCCTAATAAATCATAACTATTTCACAATTTCAAATTTCATAAAAAATTTGTTTTTTTCGATCTAGCTATCCTCTTGTGTATACCACCTTGTGAATTTAAAATAAAATTTAAACTATCCTTTTGATGGCGGCAATATACTACTACCCAACTTGGAATAAACTAATCCTTAAGATCAAATTTCTAGGAAACATAAATGCTTTTATACACAAATAAGACCTCAATGCATACTAATTGTCAAGGTAATCCTTCTAGCCATGTGTTTGACCTATGAGCATATATAAGTGTAGTCATCTTTCTAATTGTCACTAAGCACGAAACTAAGAATTTACGGTAGAATGAGTCAAGCAAGATGCAATAATCAAGGGAAGCCACGGGAGTCGGAATATGGAAATCAAGGAAGGTCAAGGAAGGTGATCAAGTATGTGGATGAGATTCCTAGATTTTAATCCTATATTGCAGGCCCGCTCGGTACAGTCATGTAACCGAAACGGCAAACTTGACCTGCATGGGCCACCACAAAAACATGTAACGCCCCAGTCCCAAATACTTGAGACTAGATACGTATCATGCCAGCTGTATACATACAAGTAAATATACGGCTCGTATGTATACATAAGCTGTAAAAATATAGAAAGCCAAGACACTAAATCTCATCCACAAAGATAAATAATAATATAAAAGCAACTTTGAGATTGTCATGTACACAACACTTGGGTGGAGACAAAGTCCACTACCAAGTAAATTAAATATGGAAAAATATACAAGGAAAGAATTTAGCAAGCGAGAGCAAGTGACGAATCCAAGAGTAATCATCACGACGGAATAGAGCGCAAGTCATGGCCTTAGCTAGAGCACCTGCAAGAAATCACGAAAACACACACCTGGGGAAAAACCAGGTCCTCAGAGGGACGTAACAAGACACATAATATCATGCCATAAACTGAATAGTAAGAGCTCAATAGAAAATATACATGCGTAAGGTTCCTAACCATTTTATGTGATATATACTTTGAGAAGACAACGTTCTACGCGCGAGCTTAGGTGTTCAGCATAGATGGAGAGAGAGTAGTAGTAGGTAGCGCTCATAAGAGGCACTATCGACTATGGGCAGAAAGTAGCTCTCATACGAGAACTATCGGCCCCGGGGCAGTCAGTAGCGCTCATCCGAGACACTATCGGCCCAAATCTATGTGTGTACTGAACATGTAGCCCCTACTCTAAAAACTGTCTTTCCCCCTCCCCATGATACTACACATGCATCGCCTCCACGACACTGTTTAATCCTTAATAACTGCCAAGTCTTCTACAAAAATCTATTAGCAGTTACATCCTAACGTACGGCCTTTACGCACCGATGTACGGTCGATACGCAAGACCGAAGCTATATGCGACTCGCAGCTCACACACAATCCGTAGCACATCGTGACAGTTTATGAGATGCACTAAACATACGGTGGTCCCTTAACTCTAAGCTAATTGCATAAAATATAATAATTTGCATATATATATAATTTTAAAAGAACAACATAAAGAAAAAGTATGCATGATATTGAGCAGGAAATTAAACAGTAAAGGCAAGGTGTCATGCCTGATGTTACGCCTGATGTGGTGCAATGATCCAACAAGTCCTCTTTGGTCCAATAGCCGGTGTCGATGTGTAAGGGTCCAAAATTCATGAGAAGTAGAAACGCACCATCAGTCGTGATAAATGATGATAAACGAGGGGAGTTTGTGGGAAAAATCACTCATAATACTTTTTAGAAATATTTATACGATTATTCTAAAATATTTTCACAAATATTTGTAAATACTAGAAATCCGTATATAAATTTGGTAACTACTTTTATTTAGAAAAATATATAAAAATCCTAATCTAGAAACATTATTTGTGGTCAAAACTATAATTAAATTTTATTTTAGAAATAAATAAATAAAACTTAATTTTTGAATAACATAAAATATTTTTGTAATATACTTTAGGCCAAAACTCTATTTGAAATTACTATAGGCAAAAATCCTTATATCCTAAATTTTGCAAATTATTTTAATATTAATGATATAGCAGTATTAATAATGTATTTATAATACTGAAACTGATAATAATAATAATAATAATAATAATAACCAAATCCCTTAAAACTCAGTACTCAGTACAGTTAAACCTTTCCCACCCCCAAATTTTTACGAGAGAGAGAGAGAGTGGAGATCGAGTGAGGGGAGGGTTTTTACCAAGGGTTTTCCGGGGACGGTCGCCGAGGTCGGCGACGGCAGCGACGGAGTCGGGCTCGGGAGGCGGCGCGACCATCGACGAGAGCGGCGGTGGCGCTGTGCCGCGGCGCTGGCGGCGGATGGGCGATCGACTGCGGCGGAGCACGGGTCGGCGCCGGGCGGTGGTGATCGAGACTGCGACGGCACGTCGGGCGGTCACGCACGGAACGGAGATCGAGGGCGCGACCACCTGAGGAAGGAGACGGCGGCATTTGATGCGCGGAAGTCCGCGGCGGAGGGCGCAGGCGCCTGTCGGCGGAGTTTCCGGCGGCGTACCGACGAGATGCGGACAGGTGAGGGTTCTGTGTGTTTATTTTTGGGGAATTTGTTTGGTGATGGGATTTTGGTGCGGCGACGGTGGCGTTTGGAGGGGACGGCGACGATTATGGCCGGGGGTGGGTCGGTGTTGGTGGCAGTAGTGTATTTTGGGGACGGTGATGGATGATGATGATGATGGTTGCCTCGGTGTTCTAGGCGGTCGGAGTCGGTGATGGTAGAGGAGGTGGAGTGGGTCGAGCAAGAGTGGCGAGGTCCGGCCTGGCGGAAGGGTAGGCGGGGCTGTAGGTGTTGTAATGGTGGTGGTGGCGGTAGGGACGGCAGGGAGCTGACGGTGATGGGCGTGGTGATGATGTCTGGATGAGGGTGGTAACGGCGGTTGTGGTTAGGTTAGGATTTGGTAGGTATGGCCATGTCGGGTGTGTCCGATACGGTGGTGGTGGCGTGGAGGTGCGTCCGGAATTGTCGGACGTGAAGAGAGATAATGTACATGTACTGGGGGAATAGTGGATATGGAAGGGCACATACACGATACACATTGTGGTTGTGATTGCGAATTATTGAGGAGTACCTGCCTATTTATAGGATGTGGGAATTCCCCTTTGGATAGGATTAGGAGAAGATTTAAAACCCAAAAATAGATAACTCGTAATTTTAATTTAAATCAATCAACATCCAAATCCAAATACAAATCCAATTTAAATCAAATTTAATTCTTTTAGTTTAAAATTAAATCAATATCAAATATAGATATTACTTTATTTATTTAAATCATTCCATAAAATCAACTCAAAATTTAAATTGTCACAAAATTTTAAAATATGTTTTCAAAAAAAAATACTATATTAATAATTTCGAAAATTATTTTATTATTTAAAAATAAACTAATAATTGATTATGAGATATGTATGCATAATTATTTATACAAAATTATGTTTTTCTAGTATACAATGAAATATAATTTATTATTAGTAAATGTTAGAAAAAAGGCTTAAAATAACACACTTAGAAATTTTGTATAATGGCAAAAATAAATATTTATATATATCACTTTGAAAATAGAAAAATAATTTTCTAAAAATATGTACGCTCGCACATATTCGCACTCGTCGAGCAATTACGAAAAATAAAATTTCGTGCGCGACGTAAAATACGACTACGCGACGTACAATACAAAAATTTAAATCAGTACCAAAATTTAAATAATAAAAAAATAGTAGAAATTTAGGGGTTTTACACTTGGTTTTCTAGTATAAAAGAATGCATGCCAATTAGTCTTCTTGGACAATGGTTTGGTTTCGCTTGGTTTGGTCTGACAGTGTTGGGTTTGACAGTGTTCCAATGTTTCGGTAAGTGACACGTGTTAGAATAGGAAGCAGCAACTTCGGACTGTTTTCCTAACCTAATTTCTAACTTTTTGGAAGTGTCATACAATGCAGTATAATCAGCAGTAAGTGTATCATTCCTGATAAGTGCTTGCTAAAGACTCTTCTTCTCTTTGAGTAGATCTTCCTCTAATTGGGTAATGGTCTTGTCCTTCTCTTTGGATTGTCTTGTTGTCTCGTGTAATAACAGTTTAATAGAAGAAAGCTCGCCTACCTCACTAGAATTATCATTACTTCTAACCTCAGCTAGTAGGTCGGTAAGTCTTCCTATTTCACCTTTGTACTCTTTGAGTACCTTCTTAGAGTTTTGGTATTTACTACGCAGTCTTCTGTAATTCCCTAAGAGATCAGTAAAGGCTTCACCTAATTGCTCAAAGGTAAAATCATCATAAGTATCAAACATGGGGTTAGTGGTTACCTGATCGTAAGCCATCAAGCACACATTTGCAGCGTCATCTGATTGTTCATCTTCTGAGTCGTTGGCTTCACTTTCATGCCATATGCTTGTATTGGCATACCTTCTAGATATAGATTTCTTCAGGTAGCCCTTGTCATATTTGTTGCTTTTACTGGTTGATGATGATGATGTTGGACAGTCCTTCTTTATATGTCATTTCTTCTTACAACCATAGCAAATAGGATCTTCTTCGTTGTTGTTGTTGTAGTCCTTTGTTCTTCTATTGAATCTCATGAACTTCTTAAACTTTCTTACCATGAGAGCTTGATCTTCAGAGTCAGGGTCACTGTCGTCGGATTTATCTTCGACAATATTTCTATGTTGAGCCTTGAAAGCGATCGACTTCTCTGACTTCTTCTTTGGTGCAACATCTTCAAAGTCTTAAAGTTCCATCTTGTGAGTGAGTAGCTTACCCATGAGTGTTTTAAGAGAGATTGTTGAGAGGTCGTTCCCTTCAATAATTGTTGTAGCCTTTGGAATCCAATTCTTCGTGAGAGCTCGTAGAAGTTTAAGAATCTTTTCATGGTTACTGTACTCTTTGCCTAATAATGACAGAGGATTTATAATATCCAGGAATCTCGTAAACATCTGAGTAAAAGATTCGTTTGACTTCATCTTGAATGTCGCATACTCCTGAGTAAGTCTGCTGATCTTTGACTCTTCGACTTGCATCGTTCCTTCGTGGGTTACTTCGAGAAGTTTCCACACTTCATTTGATGTTGTGCAGATAGACACTCTGTTAAATTCAATCATGTCTAAAGCATAAAATAAAGCATTAATAGCACGTGCGTCAAGACTGGCCTTTTTTCATCCTCAGTATACTTATCATGGGGTTTTTCAACCAAAACATCTTCAATAAGAATACAAGGAGGCTTTTTATAGCCATCAATAACAATAGACCATAAGTCAAAATCTAGAGATTTCAAGAAGAAACTCATCCGTGTTTTCTAATATGTGTAATTTGTACCGTCAAACAGTGGAGGTCTGTTTGTGGCTTGGCCTTCACTTGTGAACTTCACAGTTGCCATGTGTTATACTGTGATCTATGTAACAGCTAAAATAATAAGAATGTAATTGCAATATTACCTCGCTTTACCTATATAACCTGGCTTTGATACCAATTGTAGGAACGAATCGTAAAGCGCAATACTCTAAAAGGGGAATGAATAGAGTAGGCAGCAGAAAATAGCTAATTAAAAAGTTAGCAACAAGATCACAGAGAATGTATATATCACAAGTAAATAAATATAAAGGCAGAGATCAGAAAGAAAACACAAAGACGGTGATGTATACTGGTTTCCCTCTCATAGGACTATTCCAATTGGAAGAACTCTAGCTTCCAATTGAATCAAATATTGGAAAATATCGCAAGTTTTCATATGAAGTCCTTGCAATTTCTACAAACGCAAGCTTTGATACGAAGTACTCGACCAACTTCAATTGTGAAGTGTCTTTCTTTAATCAAGTCTCTGATTACAATCACTCTGAAGCTTCTAGACCGTACCGCACTGGCAAATCGACTAGAGGATTGTAACTGGCTTAGGATCTGAAATTGAAAGCTTTAGAACACTTTGGAAGACGTTTAAGCTTAGAGAGAAGAGATGAGAAAGTGAAAGAGTGTGTTGAAATGATTGAAATCTTTCTCTATTTATAGGTTTTCAAAGTCAGAATTCTGACAGAATTCGGGCAGAATTCTATGAGAAAATCTTGGCAAGTAGTTGTTGCATCCGTAACTGTAGGAAGACAAAGTTCAAAATCAAATGGGAAGTAGGCGAATTCTGGTCGACATTTAAATACATAAACGTTGTAAGTACTTCAAGACCCTTGAAATTATTATATATGGATTTATTTGGATCAAGTAGAGTCGCTAGTCTTGGTGGCAAACTCTATGCTTTTGTTATTGTAGATGATTTCTCTTATTACACTTGGATTTTCTTTTAATCAAACAAAAGTGATGCACTTTTTAAATTTAAAATATTTTGAAAAAAGGTTCAAAACGAAAAGGGCTTCATGATTACTTGTACCCAAAGTGATCATGGAGGCAAATTCAAAAATTCATATTTCAAAAGGTTTTCTAATTCAAATGGTTATTTTGATGAATTTTCTTGTCCTAAGACTCTACAACATAATGAGGTTGTAGCGCGAAAGAATAGAACTCTTAGCAAAATAGCTAGAGTTATGCTTAACCAGTATAATCTGCCGAAGTATTTTTTGGGCTAAAGCTATATGTACAGCTTGTTATGTTTTGAATAGGGTTCTGATACGACCTATATCGAAAAAGCCTTCCTATGAATTATCGTTTAACAGGATTCCAAATATTTCTTATTTTAGAGTTTTTGGCTGTCGTTGTTTTATTTTGAACACCAATGATAACTTGGGTAAGTTCAACTCTAAGACACATGAAGGTATATTCCTTGGCTATGCTGGCAAGAGTAAAGGTTTTAGAGTTTTCAATAAAAGATCATTGATTATTGAAGAGTCTATAAATGTTACTTTTGATGTACTTAATAATCAATTACCAAGTAAAAGTGATGACGAAGACTCGGTAAAAATGTCCAGTAAAGCAACTGATGATACTGCTACAGGAACAAACTATCTGGAGAGTCTACCAAAAAAGATGAAGTTCATGACATTCCATCCAAATACTTTAATTATAGGTGATGTATCAAAGGGAGTAAATACACGTTCATCTATAGAGATATAGATGCTAATGTCGCTTTTATTTCACAAGTAGAACCTAAGTTAGTAGCAAATGCTTTTAATGATGAATTTTGAATTTATCCCATGCAAGCGAAATTAAATCAGTTCGAGAGGAACCAAGTTTGGAAACTTGTTCCCAAACCTAGTAGTCACTCTATAATTTGTGCCAAATGGGTATTCTAAAATAAATTTAGTGAGGATGGACAAGTTATCTGCAACAAAGCATGTCTAGTGGCCCTAGGTTATAATCAAGAAGAATGAATTGATTATGACGAGACTTATGCTCCTGTAGCTCAACTTGAGTCCATTCACATGCTTTGTGTATATGCATTTTTTATGATTTCAAACTATTTCAAATGGACGTCAAGAGTGCATTTTTAAATGGTTTAATAAAAAAAGAGGTTTATATAAAGCAACCCCCTAGCTTTGACAATTTTAAATTTTTTCTGATCACATTTTCAAGCTACAAATGGCATTATATGGACACAAACAAGCCCCTAGAGCTTGGTATGATCTCCTAAGTTCCTTTCTACTTAAAAAATGGTTTTAAAAAAGGGAAGTTTGACACTATCTTATTTATTAAATCTTTTGATGTCAATATTTTACTAATGAAATATGTGTTGACTTTATCTTTTGTTCAACTAATGAGTTACTCTGTCAAGAGTTTGCTAAGTGTTTGCAGAGTGAATTCGAAATGAGTATGATGGGATAGCTAAACTACTTTTCGGGACTGCAAATCAGACAGAATTCATAAGAGACATTCATCAATCACGCCAAGTACACGAATGAATTGCTGAAGAAGTTTGACTTCGACAATGCAAAACCTATCGGTACACCAATGGCAAGGTCAACAAAGATTGATCTTGATAGAAGTGGCAATCCAATTGACCAGCGTAAGTATCGAGATATTATTGGTAGTTTATTATACTTAACAGCTAGTCGTCCTGATATCATGTTCAACATTTGTATTTGTGCTATATATAAAGCCAATCCTAAGGAATCACACCTATGCGCAGTTAAGTGTATCTTTCGATACCTTAAGGGTACTTCTACTTCGGCTTGTGGTATCCCAAAATCACATCCTTCGACCATTTTGGTTATTCGGATGCTGATTTTGGAGGATGCAAAGTAGACCGTAAAAGTACCAGCGGTACATGTCATTTCCTAGTTAAAGTTTTTGTCTACTAGTTTAGCAAAAAGCAAAATTCTGTTATGTTATCAACAACTGAAGTTAAATATATCACTGTAGGATGTTATTGTGCACAAAGTTTATGGTTAAAGCGAATCCTAGAAGACTACAATTTGCATTACACAAACATTTTCATTTTCTGTAATAACATTAGCACGATTAATTTAACTAAGAATCCAGTATGCCACTTACGCACTTAGCACATCAAAATATATCATTATTTTCTGCGTGATCATCCGTTACATGGGGATATTTGTCTAGAATTTATTCATACTGACCATCAGTTAGCAGACATCTTTACACAAACCATTATCAGAATATTGATTCAATTTCATTCGTCACGAGTTAGGCATTCTCGATTCTTGTTCTAAAGCGTAAATGCAATTTGTTGTTAAAATGAAATACTTTTAATCTAGCAATTATTAAAGTTGTGATTATTTTGGGGTACAAGCCGAAAGGATTATTTTGTCAACCGGACGTAAACATCTCTAAGCAATTTGGTACTTAAGTGTCTTCGGACCACCGCTAGCTGGGATCCGGCCCTGTAACCACCACTTTTCTAAATTGGGGGTATTTTAGTAATTTTGTGATATTTTTAAAAATTTTATTATTTTATTAGTTAATTTGATTGGTGTGTAGCTTTGATTGGTGTTTTTGGTAGTAGAAGGTGGTATAACCTTAGTCAACCTTGATTAAAAGACTAACCATGTGATTAGAATTATTTTTGGCTTTTTAGATTTTAATTTAGAGTTATTGTCCATTTTAGGAAACATTTAAATCATTCTTTAAGTCATTTTACATATAGTCTTTAAGCCTTTTTGTCAATGGGCCTTTAACCCAACATAAGGAGTGCTTGGCCCATGACTAAACCCTAACCCTAATACCCCCATGACTTGGCCGGCCAAACACAGCAGCCCCCCTCCTTTTCATTTGTGAGAAACTAGTAGCCGTCACAAATTCAAAACCCTACTTTTTCCCTTCTCCTCCAAAGGACTCATTTTCTCGTTTTTCATCCAAATCCTTCCAAATGAACTACATTGCGATCGTTGGGAGGAGAAGAACCTGCTGGAGACTCGCTAGCGAGGGATCGGAGGCGTTTGACCAGAGGAAATCGGCATTGACGCATTTGGAGGCACGTTGCATTGAGATTTTGACTGTCAATAGGTAAACCCCTCTAAACACTTGTTATTCCCGATTTTTCTTCATAGATGCATCCATATAGGTACCCCGGACCAGTGCATGAAGTTTGGTAGGTTTTTGTGTTCGTTTGATAGCCGTATCGGATACGTGTCGGTCCATTGGAACACGTGTTCGACGAAATGCCACTTAGAACTGAAAGTTGGTATTTTTTGATTCTGTTTTCACGAATTTCTTGCTGTTATTATTTGAAATAAATTTTGTGAAGACGGATCTTGATTCGACACGATTTCAGTGTCCGAATCGGACACGGACACGCGTGCACGAGGCCCGTGCACGGCCCCGTGCATGCCCTGTTGTCTGAGTGTCATAACTCGACGGACAGAACTCCGTTTCACGTGAAATTTTATGGACACATGGGGACAACCTCTACCCATGTGCTCCT
>JANAVB010037419.1:15013639-15023639 GCA_029216955.1 Iris pallida | reverse complement strand
CAGATGTTAGCCCTGAGGATGCATGCCCTACTCACTATGGATCTGGAGAGGGATTAGCTACCTTTGGCCCCGACTCTCAAGAGTGATCGGGAGACTAGTTTAGTAGACTGTTTTAGATTTCTTTACTAGAACTTGAGTTGTAATAATTTGAGAGTTGACTTATTTTGAGTTGTTTTGAGATACTATCATTTAGTAGTTTTTATTTGTTTTCTTTTAGTTATAGGGTTCTGTGTTATCCTATCGTGCTTAGACTGTGATTGAGTTATATCATTTCTATACTTGTCCTCTGTTCGGAGTTGAGATTTAAGACAAGTACATTTTATAATTGCGTGAGTTGGTTTAGATAGTGACCTAGAACAGCATTCTACCGCCGATTCCGCGGCGTAGGCTGGGCGTTGTTACGCACTTATACCCTTACACTAGGTGAGAGTCGTAAAACGTTTTTAGTGGTAGCCCATGCAGGTCGAGAGTCGTATTAGTGCAATATTATTGTAGTACGACGATTTAGTTGTACTGCTAACGAGCCTGCGATAGGAACTAAGAAATAGACATTAGCGGAGAGGTACTCAATCACAGTTAGGAAAAAATTCTGATCTAATTCGTGCCATCTACATATTCTTGCTGATAATTTCCTACTTTGAAATAAACTGTCCTCCTTTGATTATATCGCTTCTTTCTCAGTAATTGATTCTTGTTTGATCTGTCTTAAGAATGGTGGAGACACGATCGCATCGCTCTGGCCTAAGGGATACCACTGAGAGGTCTGCCATTTCCTGCCCGACTCAGCAGGACCCTGGGACCGTAGCACCTCCCGTTCCTACTCAGGTGGGAGCGTCTGCAGCTTTTGGGGGTGCCCCTCTGTCACACCCCGACCCGGGAAATCGCTCGTCCTCGCTAGATTTTACTCGAGTCATCGTCCTCGCTGGGGCGTGATGCCGCACGAGCCTGGAGTTGCGCTCGTGCAAGGCAAGATGACAGGTTCACACAGAACTATCTCAAATCGATAACATAAGCAGCGGAAGAAAACAAAGTAAAACGTAAGAATCTCTTTTATTCATATTGAACTGAAGGTTACAAAGGCTCTGAATAGCCCAACATAAAATGCCAATTGGCTACAACGCTCATGATCTCTCTAGCTCACAAAGGATTATATTGCTCCATACATTATGCCTCTTTATAGCCACCAAGTAGTCTTCGGCCGAACATCTCCATGTCGCAAGTCCGAACGCATATGCGGAAGCTCCTCTTGAACGCGAAGGACTCCATGCCTCGGCACGTCCAAGCCAAGCTCCGCCCCGAGCTGATCATAACCTGAATCTGCACATAAACTAGTGGGGGTTTAGTGCTTTCGTCCTCGCTTCGCACTGATCAAGACCCGCTCGCACCCAAACCAAACACTTATTCATTTAGTGAAACATGCATCTTACTTTGTGGTCTTTCTATTTAGCCTTAGGATCAATTTCATGGCAAAACTTATACATAGCACATATTCATAAATGTGTCCCACGTCGTGTTCCTGCAGCAGATACAGTTAGCCATAACATAAACATAAACATAGTGTTCGTGCTCATGCCATCCCATTTTCCTTAGCCTGCAGTGGTTAGAACTTAACATAAACGAACATATGATTCACGCAACCGACCATTCATAAACATAAACATATGCATAATGGGTGGCAGGTCCTGCGCCTGCACCCAGCTCTCATCTCAGCCCACCGGCCCTATCTATATGAAGGTCACGGTGTTTCGCACCGTAATGGACTTGGCATCTCATATGTGTAAGCCTACAATCGCTTCGATACGGGTTGCTAGCCCAGTATCCGAAGGATCCCAAACTTACGGATATCATATCTTATCACAGCACTGGACGGTCGTAATCCGTCCGAATGTTGTGCACCATAAATACCACACATAATTCCCTTCTAGGCCGAACGGTCCCGGCGCCCCGGCGTAACCGTTCGAGGGAAGCCGCACCCGTGCACGGGCAATCCGAGTCCATTGACCATGCAATACGTTCCATATCATACAATCCATAGCATACCAACCGATCTCGTATTCCATAAACATAGTGTCGCACATAAACGGTTTCCCGTGCCATAAACGGTTTCCCGTGCCATAAACGGTTTCCCGTGCCATAAACATAATCCACCATTTATATGGGGAGCTCCGTCGGCGTTATGCCCCAACACATCCATATTGATGCACGACGCCCAACGGCTTAGTCGTCTCGTACTCATAATCACGCGTCCCGTACATAATGTTATTCGCATAGCCTACTCCGTATTTACTTAGTCATTTCGTAGCTTAAGTGCGCAAAGGCACGCTCAGCACCATAATCAATGTTCTACGCCTAGAGTTCAATGTTCTCGGAGCCGTGCACATGATGCACATCTCATTATCATCTTTCAATGTTCTACCATCATTGCCCTACTGCGACTCGTGCACTCGATGCACGTCGCTTCAATTGTTCGATTGTTCAATGTTCTATCTTAGTGTTCGACACGTACTTAGACCATTTGCCGCCGAGCCACGCTCGCTAACTCGATAACATATTACGCATACCATAACATATTTTATTAGACGTGAAGGAATAGGGAGAGAGAGTCAAGAACCCGCCCACCTTAAGCCGATACGCCTTGCCGCCTCGCCGATTGAAGCGTCTCGCTTCCATAACTCGATCGCATAGCTAACTCCCGGACTTAGCCATTCCTTTGCTCTACTCGGTTGATTTGGCCTATCGTGCCCATGCCATAATCCGTTGCAAGGCCACGATTTGGTTTTGCAGACACTTCATTGCATAAGGCAAAATGCCGACCTCTTATCGTCCAGCGTAGAAGCATAGCCTGCACACCAGATCAGCTAAAATCAGCACTTGCTCAAGCGGGACTTACTCTTTGCATCGATTCGATTCATAGATTCCAACCGACTCAAAGCTTACCTTTGGCCAACGTAACACTCGCATCGACTCGCATCGATACTTCATCGGGTCAACGCAACTCTTCGAGTCAACGACTCATCGTAATGCACCGATGCGGAGCGGGGCATTACATAATATACCACTCAAAATCAGGTTCGTCCTCGAATCGAAACCAACACTTAATCCAAGTGCCTCGCATAGATCGCTTCACGATCTCGTGCTACTATCGTTGAATCATACAACTCAGTCTGGATCATACACATATTTTAGGCGTCCCACCAATATATGCATTTCAACCAAGCTCAGTCGTAGGATATCGGGACAACTAACAAGCTCAACTTAAATCCTCAAGCATCCATCGGTCCGTACTCGACTTAGTCATATCTTAGCGCCTATTTCCAAAATACTATTCGTATGCATCATCCCATAACATGCGATCCTCTTCCGAATATCTCTGCACATAACCTGATTCAAATCCGTAAATTCGATCTCATAAGTTTCTCGCCGGCCACCTAACGCATGCATTGTATAAGTAATTGCGCATCCGATCGCAACGAGCTCCCTCAATGCCTATTCGCCCAACCGTTTCCTATCTCTTGCATAACTTAAGTCTTTCATCCAATCATTCATAACGCTTGGCCTAAATGACATGGACTAAGTCCACACATCTCCATTTTTTTTGCCTACCACCCGTACTAAGTCTCGTACGCAACTATCTCAACACTATCTACGTTCTCGAACTACCCGCGCATCGAGTCTGGGGCTACCCCCGCTAGGCAACTTATCCAGACATCATGCTCGCGCTCTCCCGACACAAGAGGTTAACTTGAGTCTATGATGCTCAAAGGCAACAATCTTTCTGACCCAAGGTCTCTTACGTTATGCCTATCTCCGATACTCGACCGAGTACGAATCCTTTACTTAGTCCCCGTTTCAATCTCGACTAGTTCATTTTGTAACATAGATCGCGCTCAATACACATGGCCTAACCGTTTCTCAACCGATCTACGACACACTCTTAGGGTCGTTCTACTATCCATTGCTCTCGCATATTGCAGAATTCTTGCAATCGCCTTACCGCGTCACTACGCTAAGCACGTTCCTCGATATATACTCGATCATTCCTTATCCTCGATAAATTCCTTACGCGACTTCATTAGGGTCGTCCTATGGTTTTCCACATTCACTTGATTTGGCGGTTAAGTCTTCTAGGGTCATCTGCCCCGAAACTACGCTCGATAATTGAAGATCATCAACGAGGGACAGTTACAACGAACCATGCTATATCCTATTGCGGAGCCAAATCAATTCTCGACAATTCCTATGGGACTTTACCCAAACCGACATACCAATCCATAATTTATCCATCCCTGCGCAACTGATGCGCTGCTGCTACTCGAATCACTCGTATACTACCGTCAACAATATCGCACAATCCTCAATTTCACCTTCGCATCAAACCACAAGTCCATATCAAATTTGTCACGCCTTGCAAGTTCGATCATCCCCACTGGATGAATCACCATACCAGCGCTCACGCAGAATGATCGTTCTAATTTGACGTGACGCATGTGCGAGGCTGGTGTTGCGCTCGCTCAAGACAAGAATGTCAACAGAGTGGTGATCCGCGAAGCAATCCAGACACTTTCGATTTCATCCGAGCAACATCCATACACTCTCAAATTCTCCGAAGCGTTCCTACCGTTATCATCTAACTACCTTCAACTTAACTTGCATCTTATTCGTCCAACAACAATGCTCAACATAATTTTTGTTCATTCGATCAGAGTATCCCCGAGTTATTGCATATCGTCTTTGATACGCCTCAATACCATCGTCGATATGCATAACTTGAACATCTTCCTTTCTCATAAGCTCAAACCCGTTGCAATCATTGCCATTATCCGAACTCGGATACGAATCAAGTCTCGCACTTATCAAGATCCATTCGGTTGTAACTACTTAACATCATCGCGACACAATTTTCAATTTCACATATCCATTCTCATATCCCTAACTCGCACTTCCAATCGTGCTACCGATCCATCGCGTTAACCCAAATTCGTTCGCACAATTTCTCCGTACTTACTCAACATGTTCCGAAGAAGTCTCCGTACTAACTCAACATAAGTTCGACCGGGTCGACCATTTCCTCAACGTAACATTCATTCGCATATGTTCGGGCTATCGTTCGACTTATACTTAGCGAATCCTCGTCCGACGTATCATCCATAAGTACGACTTCGCACATAATCGTTCGACTCAATTCATCGAAGCATACTTGTATCGACTTCTCTCAAATCATTCCTACCCGAGTCTCGGTACTACTCCGTCTATTGAGGGCAACATATCGTAGCAATACAATCATCTCGACATAACCTATCGCAAGTCACCAACCGGCTTAACATAACCATCGCTAAGTGGTATCTTATATACCACTCAGGATCGAGCCTATCGTTATCGACACAATACTTCACCACGCTTGCTCGCATAATTGGTATTGCATATACCACTCGGAATCGAGTCATTACTCGACATCACACTTCGCATAGGTCCGACTTCTATCTCAACTTAACCGTCCCGTATGGTGATCCTTCCGATCCCAGTTCTAACGTTAGCTCAAGTTTGACACATATTCGATCTAATCGGACCATGGCGATCATCTCGATCACACCCGCAACATTCACTTATTCAAAGCTCAATGCAACATATGGCCAACATACACGTTCGCCTACTCAACTCGACTTAGCGACCAACTCGATTAGTTACTATCGCATCCACGATCTTCGAATCCCGCACGTTGCAGCTCGTGCAACAACTTAGTCTCAATACTTAAGGTCTTTACTCAATCTCGTGCAACATATCGCTATCCATCTGCATAGCCATACAACGCACATCATACCGTATCGACTCGTTGCACCGATGCAACGAACGATCCACGACTTGGTGCACTCCGTGCAACCGATAACACATAACCATTTTCGTAGTCACATAACACGTATCGTCTCACATATCGACCCGTTGCACTTCGTGCAACCAATAACACATATCTCTCGCACTTCGTGCGACCGCCAATACATAACTCCTCGCACTGCGTGCGACCAACAACACATAACTCCTCGCACTGCGTGCGACCAACAACACATATCATTGCACTTCATGCAACCAACATCACCATATTCGTTGCACTTCGTGCACTCAATATCCCATAACCCGTTGCACCTCATGCAACCAACACTCTCCGATGGCACCCGGAGATCACGTAATAGTCACGACATACTTGTGGCAGACGTATGCAACTTAATATAGACTTATTGTATGGAACATCCAATGTAGCGTCGAGCAGATCCATGAGCCATGCGGTTGCGGAAACAACTTAGAGTCAACTGAATTTCGATATCGAAGCAACTGAGGGTCAAAGAGATTCACGCACGGTCCAAAGGATAGAACCGCTCTGATACCAACTTGTCACACCCCGACCCGGGAAATCGCTCGTCCTCGCTAGATTTTACCCGAGTCATCGTCCTCGCTGGGGCGTGATGCCGCACGAGCCTGGAGTTGCGCTCGTGCAAGACAAGATGACAGGTTCACACAGAACTATCTCAAATCGATAACATAAGCAGCGGAAGGAAACAAAGTAAAACGTAAGAATCTCTTTTATTCATATTGAACTGAAGGTTACAAAGGCTCTGAATAGCCCAACATAAAATGCCAATTGGCTACAACGCTCATGATCTCTCTAGCTCACAAAGGATTACATTGCTCCATACATTATGCCTCTTTATAGCCACCAAGTAGTCTTCGGCCGAACATCTCCATGTCGCAAGTCCGAACGCATATGCGGAAGCTCCTCTTGAACGCGAAGGACTCCATGCCTCGGCACGTCCAAGCCAAGCTCCGCCCCGAGCTGATCATAACCTGAATCTGCACATAAACTAGTGGGGGTTTAGTGCTTTCGTCCTCGCTTCGCACTGATCAAGACCCGCTCGCACCCAAACCAAACACTTATTCATTTAGTGAAACATGCATCTTACTTTGTGGTCTTTCTATTTAGCCTTAGGATCAATTTCATGGTAAAACTTATACATAGCACATATTCATAAATGTGTCCCACGCCGTGTTCCTGCAGCAGATACAGTTAGCCATAACATAAACGTAAACATAGTGTTCGTGCTCATGCCGTCCCATTTTCCTTAGCCTGTAGTGGTTAGAACTTAACATAAACGAACATATGATTCACGCAACCGACCATTCATAAACATAAACATATGCATAATGGGTGGCAGGCCCTGTGCCTGCACCCAGCTCTCATCTCAGCCCACCGGCCCTATCTATATGAAGGTCACGGTGTTTCGTACTGGCATCTCATATGTGTAAGCCTACAATCGCTTCGATACGGGTTGCTAGCCCAGTATCCGAAGGATCCCAAACTTACGGATATCATAGCTTATCACAGCACTGGACGGTCGTAATCCGTCCGAATGTTGTGCACCATAAATACCACACATAATTCCCTCCTAGGCCGAACGGTCCCGGCGCCCCGGCGTAACCGTTCGAGGGAAGCCGCACCCGTGCACGGGCAATCCGAGTCCATTGACCATGCAATACGTTCCATATCATACAATCCATAGCATACCAACCGATCTCGTATTCCATAAACATAGTGTCGCACATAAACGGTTTCCCGTGCCATAAACGGTTTCCCGTGCCATAAACATAATCCACCATTTATATGGGGAGCTCCGTCGGCGTTATGCCCCAACACATCCATATTGATGCACGACGCCCAACGGCTTAGTCGTCTCGTACTCATAATCACGCGTCCCGTACATAATGTTATTCGTATAGCCTACTCCGTATTTACTTAGTCATTTCGTAGCTTAAGTGCGCAAAGGCACGCTCAGCACCATAATCAATGTTCTACGCCTAGAGTTCAATGTTCTCGGAGCCGTGCACATGATGCACATCTCATTATCATCTTTCAATGTTCTACCATCATTGCCCTATTGCGACTCGTGCACTCGATGCACGTCGCTTCAATTGTTCGATTGTTCAATGTTCTATCTTAGTGTTCGACACATACTTAGACCATTTGCCACCGAGCCACGCTCGCTAACTCGATAACATATTACGCATACCATAACGTATTTTATTAGACGTGAAGGAATAGGGAGAGAGAGTCAAGAACCCGCCCACCTTAAGCCGATACGCCTTGCCGCCTCGTCGATTGAAGCGTCTCGCTTCCATAACTCGATCGCATAGCTAACTCCCGGACTTAGCCATTCCTTTGCTCTACTCGGTTGATTTGGCCTATCATGCCCATGCCACAATCCGTTGCAAGGCCACGATTTGGTTTTGCGGACACTTCATTGCATAAGGCAAAATGCCGACCTCTTATCGTCCAGCGTAGAAGCATAGCCTGCACACCAGATCAGCTAAAATCAGCACTTGCTCAAGCGGGACTTACTCTTTGCATCGATTTGATTCATAGATTCCAACCGACTCAAAGCTTACCTTTGGCCAACGTAACACTCGCATCGACTCGCATCGATACTTCATCGGGTCAACGCAACTCTTCGAGTCAACGACTCATCGTAATGCACCGATGCGGAGCGGGGCATTACACCCTCCTCCGGTTTCGAGGACTACCCTGGGGATTCAGGGGATGCTACCGCCACCGCCTCAGGGGACAGTAGATATGGCACAGTTCTTCGCCTTCATGCAGCAGATGATTTGGCTGAGTTGCGTCAGTCAGAGGATATGAGGAAGGGCATTGACAATGCCCATCAGCTAGCCATGGTAGCAATGGAGAAGGTGACTTCCCAGCCGCAGGTAGGGCTGATTCATCCATACCAGCCGAAGAAACTGGGCATTCAAGAATTCCAGAAGACGCGTCCGCGAGACTTCAAGGGTACGGAGTATATCCTTTATGCGAACAACTGGATCGAGCACATAGAGGAGATCTTCCGCCTTGCAAAGATACCAGCCCAGCTCCAGATTGAGGCAGCGGGCAGCTAGATGTAGGACCTTGCCCGTACATGGTACCAGACCGACCCCAGAGTTGGTACAGAGGGGCAGACTTGGGAGGCTTTTAAAAAGCTTTTTAAGGAGAAGTTCTTCCACGATACAGCACTTGGCGCCTTAGAGACGCAGTTCGAGAATCTGGTTCAAGGGAACCAGACTGTAGAGGAGTATGCCGGAGAATTCTGCTGCCTGGGCAGATTTGTTGAGGGCCTTAGCGAGACAGCGAAGGCTAGGAGGTTCAGGAAGGGCTTGATCAAGGAAGTCAAGTCCTTGACCAAGAGTGACAGAGGAGTCGGGAAGATTTAGGAGGGGCCAGTGGGAGTGGAAAGCATCCTTGTGTGCAGAAGATAGTGCACCAGCCTCAGCAGATGCAGGCACCAGCTCGGGTTCAGCAAGGACAGCATCAACCTCAAGGTCAGGATCAGAGGATGCAGAGTTGTGCCTACTACAAGAAGCCGAAACACATTTGGGAGTCTTGTAGGAGGAGGTTGCAGGTTTGCCTATTTTGTGGATCCGATGCTCACTAGATAAAGGATTGCCCCTCGGCACCCCCATTTGGTGGAGCACAGTATCAGAGAGAGGGACCTAGGCTACCTGTAGCATAGCACCATACCCAGCACCCGAAGGGTGGAGCTTTTGCACTGAGGGTCGAGGAGACCAATGCTGCAGGTGATGGGTTAGCAGGTATGTCTTTCTTATTCTTCTTTTCCCTCTTATTGTGTGATTTCATTCGTACCTGTCAGAATATTCTTGTGATATGCTAGATAGTATAGTAACCCTATTCGAGACTGTGAATTACGACCAGTATGACCATGTTTTGCATGTTTTAGATATAATTTTCTTGACCTTGATTGTCGGAGGCTTAACCTGGAAGAAGTGCAACCATATTAAATTTTGAGGATGAAATTTTTCTAAGGGTAGTAGATTTGTAACCACCAATTTTCTAAATTGGAGGTATTTTAGTAATTTTGTGATATTTTTGAATTATTATTATTTTATTAGTTAATTTGATTGGTGTGTAGCTTTGATTGGTATTTTTGGTAGTAGAAGGTGGTATAAC
>JANAVB010037419.1:14653639-15006139 GCA_029216955.1 Iris pallida | reverse complement strand
ATGGACTTACACTTTGTTTTATTTTGGCTATGTAGTCGACTTTTTTAGTTTGATTATGCTTAAGTTGTATCGGACTCGCTTTATGCATTTCTATGGTTATGTTATGTTATGCACTATACTTTATATCTGCAGTTTATGCTTAATACTTTGCTACTAGATATCTATTTATTATGCTACTTGTGTTTTATCTCTCTACTTTTGTTATTTGTGTTCTATGTTTGCGGAGGAGCCTACATTTTGCTCAAATGACAAAGGGGAGAACATTGAGTACCAAAGAAAAAAAATATACCATGTACCTAATATAATTTGGTGTGTCAATTATAGTTTGTTAATTATCAAAATGGGGGAGATTGTTGGCCCGTAGGTCATGGTCATACCTGATTTCGATAACTAACTAAAACTATAGTTTGATACAACAAATAATATACCGCTGCAGTATGATTGATGAACAACAATTGATATGCTGCATCTGATCAAGTCTTCGTCGAGCCAAAATGAACAAGTTGCTGATCAAGACATTTTTATTTATTATGTATTTTCTACTTTATTGAGTATAGGAAAAATGTACATTGGATTAGATTGGCACATGGCTTAGCTTCCAAAGTCTACTTCTAAATAAGCCTACAATTTCGTATTTTACCCAGTCCACAAATACAAAAAGCCTACCCATTTATGAAGGCCTAAATACAAAATCCAATTCATTCTACACTTTGACCAACCAGGTCATAGAAAAAACGAACTCGGACCGAGTTCTGCCCGAACTCAGACAGAACACGGTCACCCTGACCCAGTATTTTATTAGATCAGGCCACCCTATTGAAGCGGCTCCGACATTCGATTTTTTAAACATCAGGGAACCAAACTCTGTACGAGTTCGGGCTGCAAAAACACTATAAATAGAGCTGAGTTTTACATTCTTTTTATCTCATCCCATCTCATTCTCTCTTCACTATTTCAAGTGTTCTCTGAGCTTTACACTTTCAAATCAAAGCATTTACGAATCCTAGCCAAGCCAGTGCCAGTTCCGCTTCGATCTAGAAGTTTGGTCGAGTTGTAAAGAAGGCTTGAAAACCAATTCGTTTTTATCCTGTTTTTGAAGTCGGCAAGTCATTCGAATCAAATGCTTGTGGATGTAAAGTAGTGCTCTTGGGATTAAAAGTACGTGTTATAAGGAGTTGCAAGAACTTCGGATTCAAAGCTTGTGTTTTACTGCATAGTGGATTCAACATCGTATAGAGTACTCCAGCCTAGACAAGTCCTCTCAAAGGGAAGAAAATATAAACACCGGTGTTTGATTTTGCTTTTCTCTGATCTCCTCACTTTACGCATTTTCTTAAAATACTTCCTGCTTCATATTAGTTATTCACTGCCATATAATTTTTAAGTGGTGATTATTATTCTGCTGCACACATGCTCTATTGACCCCCCCCCCCCCTCTAGAGGTGCTCAATGATCCAATATAGGCTTTTTGCATAGACCTTGCATGATGACAAGCTCAACAAGGTGTGGGGTACTGCTCACGGTTGAGTGCCGACGACAGGTACATTCCATCACGAGATCTTGTAGTGGCCTACGATAAAGTCATCGTATGATACAAGCATCATGTCTTGGCAAGGTGTTGCTTTTATCGCATCAGTACCGCAGAGACAATCTCACAGCGTCGATGGATGGTCGGAACCGTCCGCAAGGAGACGTTGCCACATGATATGGTAAGGTCGACTCTCGAAGACGCAGTCTGGTGGTATACTGGGTTGGCTCACCATATTTTCTTGGTCGACTTGAGGCAAACGTCGATGTGCACAGGTGGTCGCATGTATTTGTCGACTCTCCAGGTAGCCGATTATGGCAGAAATGTTTTTACAAGCTCGGGGAGGATCGATATTAGCCTGCAGATGCTTTCAAGGGGTCGTGCCACCCACGTGCTGCTTCGGCAAGCTCTGCATGAGCAAGGTGATGACGAAGGGTCCACGGGAAACTGTCGAGAAAGACAAGGAAAATACGCTGTGTCAGGCCTCGATTCCGTAGAATCGATAGTCGTTCCCCGGGCATGATGCCGTGCAAACCTAAGTTGCGATTGTACAAGGCATAGTCATAAGGTTATCCGAAACACAACATCAAGTAGAGTACGCAGAGAAATTGAACAAACACATTTGAAAACAGAAGGAACTTTTATTTTATTTATAATAAACATCATTTACATGACTCTGTTATATTCATTTGCCTCGCGGGCTACAACATGACTCGATTACGAAATGAACGCTGATGAGATAGTCATTCCATACATTACATCCCCATTTACTACAAAATATTTCCAAGGACCTAGAATTGTGGGGAGTCGACACGTCATTTCTTCTGGACTGAATATGGAGTTTTCCAAAAGGATCAAAACAAGCATTCAACACAGGACGAGGCTTCAAATGTTCTTGTGTCGCCTTGAGCTTAAGTGGCATACCCTTCTTGGTTCGGGGTACCTATGGAGAGGAGGTTCAGTACATTACACTTTGTACTGGTGCGTGGCAAATTAAGTTTCATGCTCTCATTTAATTGAGGAGTTTATATGACTTATTTTGTTGATCTTTCTAACTATTGTAATAAATTTCAGACAAGCATATGAAAGGCATATTGTAAATTACGCTAGAACTTACCTACGGCAGAGCGTGCCGTGCAATATGAGACTTACCATGTTCATCCCTGTCAATCGTTATCGCTAGCATAGCGTGTGCAATTTATGTGTGTTTGGTCACTGATACCACAAGCCATCCTGGATTTATAGCTTTATTAGTTGGGTCCCTTTCAACGCAAGTAGCGAGCCCCGCTGAAGGTCCCTGCCTAATCCGTGCTTTCATCCAGCACAGCTATATCGTGTTTTCTCCTAGGCCGGAACGGTCCCGTGGCCCCGGGATGCCGCTCGAGAAAACTTTTACCTTGTCAACAAGTCATCCATGACCGTGTTAGAACAATTTATTTCTAAAGCATGGTCTACATTTTTGAGAACTTAATCATTTCATCATGTCCCGCCTTGTCGTGGCATCAATTTGTTCAATGAGTCCATCTTTTATTCAACACAGCTTTATAAGATAAATAGACGTATCTGTGCCCTTGCATCTATCATTCCAATTGTAATAATGTTATCTATTGAACTAAGAAGGCGGTCAAGAAGAGAAGGGTCAGCCACTCACCTTGATTTTTGTTCAAGACGAGAAACCTGTTGGTCTCGCTTGTCGTCATCTACATGATTACCTAAAATCACACAAGCAACCGATTCGAACACTGTATTATTCAAGGAGTTCGATATATAAATGCGAGTTTGAAAACGCAAGCCATGAAAACCATCGAAAACATTCACGAAAATACATTCAGAAAACTAAAGCCAAAGAAGTAAGTTTGACATGAAAAGCAGAACAACGGGAGGTCTCTTCCGACTCAGTCGCAGAGTCTATCTTCGAGGCGCAACCCGCTAAATATGGGACTTGATTCCGAAGAAGCCTTTCTATAATGAGAAATGATCTTAATTCAATCATTCCCGTTCGACCATTTCAATCGATCCCGATCTATCAGTTCCGACTGAATCGGTAGCGACAATGTTACTTTCTCGTGCACCCCATGGATAGAAACGGGGCACTACACCATAACCAACTAAGAAAAAGTTTCATCCTCGAAATTTAAGAATAGAACCTACCTCTAAGAGAACAATGAAGGAAATTTCTCCTTCATCTCCGATTCATGCTCCCAGGTCAATTCCTCGACCGAATGTTTTCTCCAGAGAATGTGAACGAGAGGGGTAGCACAATTTTAAAGAAGTTTTTTTAGCACTCCAAGATTTGTACGGGCTCTTCAACATATGATAAGTCTGCCTGCAGATTCAATTGACCAAAATCTACCACATGGCTCGTATTGTGCACGTACTTTCTCAACTGAGAGACGTGGAAGACATTGTGCACATCCGATAGTGCTGGTGGCAACGCAATCTGGTAAGCTACTGGGCGACTCGCTTCAATATCTCGAATGGACCGACAAAGCGTGGACTCAACTTTTCCTTAGCTCCAAATCTCATGACTCCACGCATAGGTGTGACTTTCAGAAACATGTGATCGCCCTCCAGGAATTCAAAGGGACATCGGTGGGTATCGACATAGCTCTTCTGCCGACTCTGTGCAATCTTCAGTTTTTCCTGAATGAGCTTGACCTTTTCCACGATCTGTTCCACCAGCTCTGGGCCAAGAATCTATCGTTTCCCGACTTCATCCCAGCATACGGGCGATCTACACTTTCGGCCGTACAAGGCTTCGTACGGTGTCATTTCGATGCTAGACTGATAGCGATTGTTGTATGCAAATTTGGCCAATGGTAGATGAATGTCCCAGCTTGACTCCAAATCGATTGCACAGAGGCGTAACATGTCTTCGAGAATCTGGTTCACCCGTTCTGTTTGGCCATCGGTCTAAGGATTGTAAGCTGAGCTAAACTTTAACTTGGTCCCCATTGTTGACTGAAGCACTCCAGAAGCGTGACAGGAATCGCCCATCCCGATCTGAGACGATGGATACTGGTATCCCGTACAGCCAAACTATTTCATCAAGGTAGATCTGAGCAAGACGATCGACGCTCCAAGTGACTTTAATGCCAATGAAGTGCACTGACTTGGTTAATCGATCGACGATAACCCAGACGACATCGTTCCCTCGTGGCATCTTCGGCAAGCAAACAATAAAGTCCATAGTGATGTGATCCCATTTCCATTCTGGAATGACAAGGTTTTGCATCTCCCCGCCCGTTCTCTGATGCTCAGCTTTCACCTGCTGACAGGCCATGTATTGCGATACGAATAGCGCCATCTCTCTCTTTATTCCATGCCACCAGAAAGTCGTACGGAGGTCCTTGTACATCTTACCACTGCCGGGATGCAAGGTATATTTTGCATAATGCGCCTCCGTCAGTCTCCTTTCTAAGTTCTAAGTCGTCCGGAATGCATAGTCGGCCTTTCAATCGTAGCATGCCGGTGTCATCTTTCGAAAAGTCGGTCGTCTTTCCTGTTGAAATCAGCTCTAGCATCTTCTTCAGGTACAGATCGTCTTTCTGAGTGGTCTTGATCTTTTCTCGCAAGCTCGGCTCTAACTGTAATTGCGCCAACTGCACATCTCTGAATCAAACTCGAAGGTCGACGACCATCTCTTCAAGGTCCCGTAGTAGTCTGCTGTTGATGCATAATAAGACAAGATATTTATGACTCAGAGTGTCTGCCACAACATTTCCCTTGTCCGGCATATAATCGATCATCAAGTCATAGTCTTTGATCAGTTCTAGCCAACGCCGTTGTCATAAGTTCAGCTCTATCTGAGTAAAAAGATACTTGAGGCTCTTGTAAACGGTATAGATCGCGTATGCCATGCCATAAAGATAGTGGCGCCAAAATTTTAACGCGAACACAATCACTGCTAACTCTAAGTCGTACGTAGGATAGTTCTTCTCGTGTGGCTTGAACTGTCCAAAGGCGAAAGAAATCACCTTGTCTCACTGCATAAGCAGACATCCCAAGCCCTGGCCTGAAGCATCGCTGAATATTTGAAAACCCTTTACCCCATCCGAAAGTGCGAGTATAGGGGCCAAAATGAGCCGCTGCTTCAGCTCCTGGAAGGAAGCTTCACAGTCGTCCGACCACTCATACACGACTCCTTTTTGTGTAAGACGAGTTAATGGCAATACAATCTTCGCAAAATCTTTCATGAAGGGTCTATAGTATCCCGCAAACCAAGGAAACTTTGAACCTCACTAGCCGATGTAGGCCACCTCCAATCAGTAACGGCTTCAACTTTCTTCGGATCGACTGTAATATCTTCGGATGAAATGATGGGTCCAAGAAAGGATAAGCTGCTCAGCCAAAATTTGCACTTGCTCCTCTTCGCAAACAACTGATTATCTCAGAGGGTCTGGAGTACGGTCCGTAGATGTTCTGCGTGTTGCGCTCAATCCTTCGAGTAGAAGAGGATATCGTCTATGAAGACTACCACGAACTTGTCGAGGAACGGACAAAACACCCGATTCATTAGATCCATGAAGGCGGCAGGAGCATATGTTAGGCCGAATGGCAATACCAAGAACTCGTAGTTGCTGTAACGAGTGCGGAAGGCTGACTTTGGCACGTCGTCTGACTTGATCTTGAGTTGATAATAGCCTAAGCGGAGGTCAATCTTCGAAAATACCGAAGCACCTTGCAACTGATCGAATAAATCATCTATGCGGAGCAACGAATACTTGTTCCGGACGGAGGCTTTGTTCAGCTCGCGGTAGTCGACGCACAGATGCATTGACCCATCCTTTTTCTTCACAAACAACATGGGCGCTCCCCACGACGAGATGCTAGGACGAATGAATCCCCTGTCGAGCAACTCTTGCAATTGGACCTTGAGCTCTTTTAGTTCTGCAGGTGCCATTCTGTACGGGGCCTTGGAAATTGGTTGGGTATCAGGGAATATGTCAATGCTGAACTCGATTTCTCGGTCGGGTGGCATTTCGGGTAGCTCGTCCGGGAATACGTCGGGAAATTCTGCCACAACGTCGGTCTGATCCGTGTTTGCACCATCCTGTCGTGTGTCTAGAATGGACTCCAAGTAGCCTTCGTATCCTGAATGCAGCATCCCCCGAGCAAAAATTGTCGAGATCACCATACAGGTCGACGATGCTTCACCACATGAGTAGCAGAATTCGAGCACTCCAGGTATGCGGAAGGTGACCTTCTTTCCTGCGCAATCAATGGTGGCATTGCAAGGGCCGAGCCAATCCATTCCCAAAATGATGTTGTAGTCCTTAATGTCTAGAACTATCGCATCGAGATAGACCTTTTTCCCCCATATAGATGATTCCGTCTTTGTAGGCTAAGTTTGTGAGTAGTGATGTGCACGACGGTATGTGAACGCTAAGATCAAGGCCTAACGGTGTCATGGGAATTTTGTGCTCAGCGGTAAAGTCTGTCGATATGAAACTATGCGTGTCACCTGAATCAAACAATACACGAGCAGGTTTATTATTGAAAAGCAGTATACCTGTCACGATAGTATCTGAGGCAAATGCCTCGTCTCAAGTCATGGCGTAGACGCGCCCTTAAGCATTAGGACGGAGGTCTTGGCCATTGGGCTGCGTAGGTTGAGGAGGGCGGGGCGCCTGTCCTTGATTTTCTTGACGGTTTTGATGTGGCAGGGTATTGCGATTTGGTCTTTGGGTCATGCAGTCTCGTGATTGGTGACCCCTTTTTTCGTAAAAGAAGCATCCCCTCGAGGACAAACCAATTTTTGGCATTGTGTCTGACGTGGTTGCACCTGGTGCAATGAGGCAATGGGTTCCGTACCTGATAGCCACCATAGTTTGGATACTTTGATGCATGATTTTTGCCTCCCGTATAGCTAGGACGTTTGTGGTTGGAATGATGCACAACGTCGGCAACAACGGGAGGGTACCAGCTCTCAAGGCGGAGAGCATAATTTAGAGCATTGCCCGTGGTCTTGTACTCTGGAACCGCCACATGAGCAGCAATAGAGGGCCGCAGACCCACTTCGAACCGTCACACACGACACTCCTCTGTATGAAAAATGCACCAACAAATTTAAAAAATTTGTTGAACTCTGCGGCATACTGTTGCACTGTCCGGATGCCTTGCTTCAACTGCATGACTTCATTATCCTTCTCTTGATGAACGGCTGAGGGAAGGTACTCGACTTCAAAGGCTTTACGGAACGTGGCCCAAGTGTTCGGCGCTGAGTTGTTGTCGCATCGGATCGCTCGTTTGTGCATGGCCCACCAATCGTGCGCGTTCAAATGTAGTTGAAGTTGTACGCAGAAGACTTGCTTGTATTCTTCAATGTCGAGGATCTCGAAGTGATCTTGCAGCTCTTCCAACCAGTTGATTGCCACAGAAGGCCCTTCGGTGCCGCTGAAGGAGGTGCGGCAAGCTTTCTTGAATTCTGACACTTCAAAGTTCTAACTTCTCGGTGCTGCAGGTTGACGCTCGGGCTCCGTTCGATCAACTTTATTGGGTTGACCCGTCGGCTCGGTGACAATAGGCACAGTTGTAGAGTTTTCATTGGCCACAATCGTCTGGACGATCTGCTGCAGAGTATCAAACTGCTTTTGCTGCATCTTAGTTTGGGCATCAAAGCGAGCTTCAAATTGGGCCTGTCGTGCCTTCGTCTGCTGATGTTGGTTCTCGGACTGTTTTTGTTGTGCCTCCATCATGTGCAGCATCCTCTCGATGGCATTGTTAGAAGATCCGGCCCGCGAGCTGCTCGAACCGCTCGAAGCACTTTGTTCTTGAAAGGCTGCAGTTTCTGCCACGGGTTCTGTTACTTCTACAATACGTAGACACACACATTAGTCTCAAGATATTACGGACTCATTGTATGGAACAACTTATCTCATCGATGCAAGGTCAAAGGTTTAAGACTCTAGACGGAAGGCCAAAGGATGTAAAACCATGCTCTGATACCATTATGTCAGACCCTGATTCCGTAGAATCGATAGTCGTCCCCCGGGTATGATGTCGTATGAACTTAAGTTGCGATCGCACAAGGCATAGTTATAAGATTATCCAAAACACAACATCAAGTAGAGTACGTAGAGAAATTAAACAAACACATTTCAAAACAGAAGGAACTTTTGTTTCATTTATAATAAACATCATTTACATGACTCTGTTACATTCATTTGTCTTGCGGGCTACAACATGACTCGATTACAACATGAACGCTGATGAGATAGTCGTTCCATATATTACATCCCCATTTACAATAAAACATTTCCAAGGACCTAGAATCGTGGGGAGTCGAGACGTTATTTCTTCTGGACTGAATGTGGAGTCTTCAAAAGGATCAAAACAAGCCTTCAACACACGGACGAGGCTTCAAATGTTCTTGTATCGCCTTGAGCTTAAGTGGCATGCCCTTCTTGGTTCGGGGTACCTGTGGAGAACGAGGATCAGTACATTACACTTTGTACTGGTGCGTGGCTAATTATGTTCCATGCTCTCATTGGTTGAGGAGTTTATATGACTTATTTTGTTGATCTTTCTAACCATCCTAATGAATTATGACAAGCATATGATAGACATAATGTAAATTACGCTAGAACTGACCTACGGCAGAGAGTGCCATGCAATGTGAGACTTACCATGTTCTTCCCTGTCAATCGTTATCGCTAGCATAGCGTGTGCAATTTATGTGTGTTTGGTCACTGACACCACAAGCCATCCTGGACTTATAGCTTTGTTAGTCGGTGCCCTTTCAACGCAAGTAGCGAGCCCCGTTGTGCGCTGAAAGTCCCTGTCTAACCCGTGCTATCATCCAGCATAGCTATACCGTGTTTCCTCCTAGGCCGAAACGGTCTCGTGGCCCCGTGATGCCGCTCGAGAAAACTTTTACCTTGTCGAGAAGTTGTCCACGACCATGTTAGAACAATTTAGTTACTAAAGCATGGTCTACATTTTTGAGAACTTAATCATTTCATCGTGTCCTGCCTTATCGTGGCATCAATTTGTTCAATGAGTCAATCTTTTGTTCAACAGTTTTATAAGATAAATAAACATGTCCGTGCCCTTGTATCTATCATTCTATTTGCAATAATATTATTTGATTGAACTAAGAAGGGGGTCGAGAAGATAAGGATCAGCCACTCACCTTGATTTTTGTTCAAGGCGAGAGACTTGTTGGTCGCGCTAGTCGTCGCCTACGCGATTACCTGAAGTCACACAAGCAATCGATTAGAATACGGTATTATTCAAGGAGTTCGATATGTAAATGCGAGTTCGAAAACGCAAGCCATGAAAACCATCGAAAACATTCACGAAAACGTATTCTGAAAACCAAAGCCAAAAAAGCAAGTGCGGCATGAAAAGCAGAGCAACGGGAGGTCTCTCCCGACTCAGCCGCAGAGTCTAATCTCGAGGCGCAACCCGCTGAATGTGGGACTTGATTCCAAAGAAACCTTTCCATAACGATAGAAGGATCTTAATTCAATCGTTCCCGTTCGGCCATTTCAATCGGTCCCGATCTATCGGTTCCGACTGAATCGGTAGCGACAGTGTTCCTTTTTCGCGCACCCCATGGACAAAAACGGGACACGATGTAGGGACGGAGCACTACACACTGCTGGGTTCAACAACGTCATAGGCAACGTAGAAAAGATGGAGGCTTCATGTCGGTGGCTGGGTACTCGCGAGGAGGGCATGGGGCTGAGAACTTCTATTCACTAGGATGACGATAATGGCAATCTCGAAGGAGACGACTCGTGACTTCTTTTTGGTTGCCAAGGAAAGGATAAGGGGCTTTATGGTTATATATATTGGGTTAGAGATGAGTACGTAGGGAAGGGAATGGGTAGCCTCAATTTGCTTATATATATATATATATATATATATATATATATATATATATATATATATATATATATATATATATATATATATATATATATATATATATATATTTTATATATATATAACTGTATGTGGGAAAGGATATTGATATACATATATATATTTTATATATATATATATATATATATATATATATATATATATATATATATATATATATATATATAAAAATATATATATATATATATATATATATATATATATATATATATATATATATATTTATATTTATATTTATATTTATATATATATATATATATATATATATATATATATATATATATAAAATATATATATATATATATATATATATATATATATAAAACTGTATGTGGGAAAGGATATTGATGAATACGGTCTAAGGAATAGAGAATATATTGATTGATTAATGCATATCTTACTGAGATATTTTATTATTAGCTATGAGTAATTCCTTTTTTCTCCTTTCACCTAAATAGGATCTATCTGAAAATAATGTACTCTATATATTCTCTCTCTATTATTATTTTTATAATTTATTTAGCTATTTACTTAGTAGATTTTTTTGAAAAATATTTATAATTCGTCTTCTAATTATCATGTAGTTTAAATGAATATCGTAAGCTACTTCAGATTTTTAATGTTTATTTTATTGATTGTCTATTTCCACTTCTTATTATATCTTCTCTATTTATCTCATTATTATCTTAACTACTTCATTCATACATTTCATGTTAAGGTATTATCAACCTAGCCCATTTATTATTTGAATCTATGGAAGGAATTAAATAAATAAGGAAAAGTAAAAAAAATGGTGAGGGAGTTTACAATTTTTGTTCCTTAAACGATTACTGCGGCACTGGATCGATTCGACCTTGGAGGAACTGGCTTGCAGAACCTTCAGGGGGTGTGCGACCTAGCCTAAAGGGTGTGTCGTATAGCGGGTATTGTGGGAACTTCGATGGAGATTGTGCCTCACACACGAAAGTTTCGTCTTACCAATATGGTCCATGGATAGCTTGAATTGCTAGTGACCTTCATATAGATTGAGTAGGCGTGATAGCAATAATCTGCGTACATGTCATTAATTGAGTCAAGGAGTGGATGCACGACACGTAAGCTTAGATGCAATAAACGATAGAGTCATAACTAAGGTATACTCCCTAAAATCACATTATCTAGAATCCTCGCCACGCCAACCGGTATGGCTGCGAGAAAGTCTAAATTCTATGAATAGGATAGTATATCCAAAATCAGGCTCTATGTTTTTGTCATACCAGCTAATATGGCTGCGATAAATTCTAAACTCCATAACTAAAGCAGACGTTTACCTTATCAGAATATATCACAATTCAATCCACAAAATTTATCACGATGCAAGATCAAAGTTAACAACAAAAATCAGAAATTAAATTCAACAACGAATTTAAAGAAGAGCAAATGGAAATAAGTGGAAAATGATTTCTAGATAAGATTAGAGTGAGATTAGAGTGAGATCCTCAGGGGTCATCCCAAGGGTACAAACTTGGTCTAAATTGACCCACTGAAATACAAACAAGAAACTAATTATAGCTAACGGTCCTATGCTGTGATGAGTTCTCCTATGTTGCAATCCTAGAAATCCTCTAGGTGTTCTAAATGTCATCCCTAGTGTTATCAAGTTGTCCTAGATCCTAATTGCAGGCATGCTTGGTACAATAACGTAACCAAACAACTTAAGTCTGGACCTGCATGGGCCACCACTAAAAACATGTCACGACCCGATACCCAAATTGTTGGGCCGGGCCGAGCCATGTCCAGCCTACGCTTGGTTAAAGCGCAGTAAGCTGTTCTAGAATAAACAATAAAGGATCTAAGCTGCTAACAGTTCTAAAATCACATTTAAAGGTTCATCACAACACAGCATCTATAAGCGAAGGTAAACAAACACAGATTTAATAATACATAACCAAAGTATCTAACTGGAGACAAAGTCCAGTATCCAAATATAAGAACAGACAAAGTCTAAGTCTACTAAACACATGCAAGATAACTAAGCAAGGTTCCCCGCTGGGGCCTCTTCTGGAGCTAAGGCCATGTCCATGGTAAGTAGGGCATGTATCCTCAAGACTATCATCTGTAATATTTTCAACAGGTCCAATCAGGACGGGAACGAGTACAACCCATCTAGAAAACCCAAGTAAATGACAGAGAACTCTAAAACAGTTATAGACAGTTTTATTGATGAACATGGTAATTTATATTCAGGTGATGGTATAGAGAAACAGTTAAGATACAAGAAAAGAAAGGTAACTAAACAAGAGAAGAATCATGGCAATGATGACGGTAATGAAAGCTAACTGAACTAGAATAACATGTATGAGTCCAGACAGTACAATATAAGTCTAATGTAATCCCAGTGTGAGTCCAGTCCATATAATCCGATACCAGATGATTTTTGATACAAGATAAGTCCAACAGTGATCAACGAATCCAGGGTGAGTCCAACTATGATCTAACAGTGTGTTTTAAAATACCGAGATCGACATGTAAACGGCTGTAGGTATCAGGCACATCTCTCACTGATCAGGCAAGAGATGGCTATGCTTCCGGTAGATTCCTGTGGGAGATTCCGGATTTGGGGTATGTCTACATGTCTTACTCAATATTTCCCCGCCCAGCAAGTGAATCCAGTACAAGACACAAAAATCGAGATGAGTCCGGCCAAATGATGATTCCAGAAATGATTCCGGAATGATTCCAGTGATTCCAGTAATAGAGATCAGTAAGTAAGGTATGTGTCGCATACATGAATCCAAAAATATCCATACGTGTTGATACAGAGAATCACATAGAACTAACTAGAACTGAAATACAGTAATTGATAAATAAATGAGAGAACTATCAGAGAATGTACTCGCCTGATACTCTGTAAAGAGTAGTGTAATATCAGATGTCTGTACCAGGATCACAATGTCCTAAAATAGAGTAATACAGTTATGACATGTCCAAAATAAAAGTAAACGAAAGAACTAATACAATCTATATGATTTCTAAGCCAATCTAGGTCAAAGTCAACTCTAATCAAACATTTTAGTCAAACCAGTCAAGTGGGGACCTAGCATAAAAAGTCTAATGTGGAGTGCCACTATACACAAACTAACTACCTAGGATCTTTACACTAGTGCGGGGTGAGGTCCAATACGTCTATAACTCAAAACAACACAAAATATTAAAAGTCGTAATTATTCAATAAATAAATCAAACTGTACATTGAGTTCCAACAATTTTCGAGATAGACAAAAAGATTAAATATATATAAAATAAAGTACCAAAATAATCCTTGTTAATTATAGAAATTTATACTAATTTTTCTGGAATTTATAAACCCTCATAAATAATTATTAAAAATCAGCAAACATAAATATATTGAAAATGAGTTCTGTTTTCCCATTTTTATAAAATACCAAAAGTACTTATTAAATGCCGAAAAAATTATAATAAATTAGCTAAATTAACATAGTATTTAAATATAATTTTTCCAAGATTTTTACAGTAATTAAAATATATATAAAAATTCAAAACCAGAATGTAACAATATCTGGAAAAATAATTAATTATAAATTAAGGATAATACATAATCAAAATCTACAGATGTTGTCGGATGATAAAATAAATATCACCAACGTGTCCAGAACGGTCAAATCAGCTAGGATAGCCTACCCATAAGTCCAATTTGGACACAGGGGCAAAACGGTAATTTCGGATCAAAATGATGTCCGTCGTTGGACACACTTTGCACCGAAAAACGTGTCGGGATAGAAGTCTACAAAACCTAGCAAATTATATGTCCACGAATCCAGAATGATGATACGAACCCAACGGTATGTCCGAAATAGGATTCCGATGTGCCGATCTCAAAATGATACGTTGACGCGACACTTGGTATCCGGTTTGCACGAAAATGCGTGCCGGAGCAAATATCTTCAAAACTCAGCAAATTATATGTCAACGAGTCCAGAATGACGATACGAACTCAACGGTATATCCGGAATGGGATTCCGATGAGCCGGCGTCAAAAAGTCCCGTTGACTCAGAAAGTGGGACCCGCTTTGCACCGAAATGCGTGCCAGGGCCCACGTTCTCCAAATCAAGCAAATTTTATATAAAAACATGCCAGAACGACGCCACGAGTCTACTGGTGGTGTCAGAAATTGAATCCGGAGTCCCGGGTTCAAAAATGGAATTTTACAAGTGTAACACTAAGAATTCGAACGGCCAACTTTTGCATCGAATTCGACCAACCAAACGTGCTTATAATGAAACAAAACCTAAAGGAGGCAGGAAGAGGATTATACCAGCTATGCACCGGAACTGACGGCGCACAAAACGGAGCTGCAACGGCGGAGTTACGAGCTGACGAAGTCGGCTCCACGAAACTGTCCAAAAATAGTTCAATTTAAAACGTCAACTTGGTGGCCAGTTTTGAGGTATCAAACGACGAAATTAACGGACAAAAATTGACAGGAGTGAAGATGGATATACCGAGATTGCGACGGAGCAAAGAGTTCGCCGATCCAACGGTCGGATCTCCCAGAAAATGCGCACGAACTTGCTGCGACGGAGCGCGAATTCTGAGTTCCAAACTCGCGCGCGCCGACGGGATCTCGTTCAAAACGCACGAATCGTGTGTTTCACACGTCGGGGAGGATGGCGGTGGCCAGGGGGGTGTTCGCCGGAGGCGTGCGCGCCGGTGGGGGGGTCACCGGTGGCCGGTGGCGGCCGCGGTGGTGGTGGTTTGAGTGGTGGTGCATGGTGGTGGAGCATGGTGTTGGTGATGGTGATCATGGTGGTGGTTGTGTGGAGAGTAGGAGGAGGAGGTGAAGGAGAATGGAGGAGGAGGAGGCTGTGGGGAGGAGGATGAGGAGGAGAGGGAGGAGCTCGCGTTGGAGCTCGGCATGGGCTGGGAGTGGAGTGCTGTGTGTGTGAGTTTTGTGTTGAGAGAAAGAGAGAGAGAGGTGTTTGTGTGTGTATATATATAATATGTATAGAAAGAGTGAGAGAGAGAGAGAGAGATATAGATATTTGAGAGAGAAGGAGGAGAGAGAAAATATAGAGAGAGGAAGAGGTCGGTTTTGGGGGGGTGTTCTCCTACTGTGAGGTGGAGGTGAGGGGGTGTGTGAGTGTGTTTGGAGAGAGATATTTATATATATATATGTATATATATATATATATAAGGGATATTTAAAAGAGATATTTGTAGAATAGAGAGAGAATAAATAGATATTTAAAATAGAAAAAATAGGGAAAATTATGTGGGGGGGTTTTGGGCAGTCATGGGAGAACAACATGGGGCTTGGGTTCGGGTTCGGTCGAGCCGGGTCGGGTCAAAATCGAACCGGGTGCAATAATTAAATTAAAAAATAGGGATTTATAATCATGGGTAAATAAATAATATACGGGGACTCCAATAAATGGGACACAAGTTTCATGTGGGTAGTAGGCTTCGTGTGGGCCACGTCCATACTTTGGGTCGACTAGGTTGGATCGATGTCGGGTCCCGAAATTAAATCGGAAATTAAATCGGGTTTTACGGTAGAAAATAAATCGGCCTAAATTAACCCGGAAGTTGTGCGAAGAAAATGAAGCACAAAATGGAGTGTCTGAGTGGGACACGAAGGTCATGGGTGAAGAGCGTCTCGAGTAGATCATTCATGAGGAGTTGGTTCTGAGGAAAACGACTGGTCTGGTGCTCCTAAATTAAAAGCCACGGTAACGTGCAAACGAAGATCAAAATAAAAGTGGGAATAATTATTCAACGATTAATCGGTCTAAGTTGACCCGAACTTGCGCGATACAAAAAGAGCACAAGAAAATGAGTTTAAGTGGGACAGGATATATCAAAATGTAGATAATCTTGTCTACTTAAAAGCTCGTGAAGAGAGTTTACAGAGATTGGTATCCCTGACGCTCCAGAAGTCAAAGTCACGGGAATGAACATTAATGATCAAAACAATTAAATAAATAAAATATTTATCGATAATAATTCATTTAAAAAAATAAAAATAAACCCCTGAAATTCAGGGGGCTTACATCCTACCCACCTTACAAAAATTTCGTCCTCGAAATTAAAAATCATCCAACCGATCAAACTATAACATGTAGCTGCTCTGGCTACGATACTCAATCTGCTATCCTTATAATCATCTCTTTTGTTTCTCCTACAAACTTTTTGGTTCCGGTTCAACTAAGTCCTTCTATCATAAACTTCGTCATACATCCTTTAGAATCTTCCATACTAACATGAAATATTTATGTATACCCTAAACTATAGGTCATTCTCCGGGTATGTCTATAAGCCTATAATGCTTAATCATCAATCATATTTCCAACCTTAATTGTAAATACTGGATTTTCTTATCGTATCCTAAGTATCCATATTCTATCAATCCACAGTTCCTTAGCATCATTTGTCGTCAATCCTTTCCTACAGCTTCTCCTTGAAATCATACTTTTAATTCTTATTCTTGGCATAGAGCCTCTTTCTTTTTACTCAACAAGTCCTCCGAATATAAATCCTCGATTTCAAAACTCCCGATTTATTAATTACCAATGTACATATGTCTTTGTCTTGTCCCATGTCTTTTTAACTGATATCTTTCCGATCTCGTACGTAATACGATAACTCATTCTAACTTATTCTATATCAATCCACATATCGTTCTACCCTTTAATCACATGTAATTAGCTATAGATAACCAACCAAAATTCTACGAATGCTAAATCCTCAAACTCTAAGCACAAGATTCTAATCCTCAATCCATAGTCATAACAATATAATATCTCATTTCTCCATCTTTAGATACCCTATCTCGAGTCATACTATCAATGCAATCGTTCTTAAGGGTTTTCAAGTCTACTACAGTCAGTCACCCATACTTGTCCTATAAGCTTAATCTAACCAATCCCTAGGAAAAGTATTTATCACAATCACACAATACATTTATAGTTATACTACAGGATCAGTCAACAAGGTTTGGCTATTTCGGTCATCTATCAAGTAGAAGGTAACAAGGCCTAAGACTGGGTCAAGCAATCCATAACAGTGTCCAAACAAGTTAAAGGGTCAAGCAAGACAGGAAAGTTTATTGGAATATCTCCAAGAATGGTACGAAGACAACGAGATTTATAACGAGAAGAATTATCCAAGAGGTTAACGAAGAAAAGTTTAGTCAAGTCATAGGAAAGATGGAACATAAAAATAATTATGTCCAAAAGATAACATGAAAGCAATCATGTTGGAGAGTCCTAGAGAACCTGTAATTCTAGTTGTAGATGTAGATAGAACAGAATTAATCAAGACGGGGAAGAATAATGATAAGAACTTATTCTTGCTCATTCGATCATAAGAAAGTAAACCAAGTTGGGATATGATCTGATAACCATACACGTCTTCCTGAAATCATGTTGCCAGAATTCTTGCCACACCAGTAAGCTTAGATGCAATAAACGATAGAGTCATAACTAAGGTATACTCCCTAAAATCATATTATCTAGAATCCTCGCCACGCCAACCGGTATGGCTGCGAGAAAGTCTAAATTCTATGAATATGATAGTATATCCAAAATCAGGCTCTATATTTTTGTCATACCAGCTAATATGGCTGCGATAAATTCTAAACTCCATAACTAAAGCAGACGTTTACCTTATCAGAATATATCACAATTTAATCCACAAAATTTATCACGATGCAAGATCAAAGTTAACAACAAAAATCAGAAATTAAATTCAACAACGAATTTAAAGAAGAGCAAATGGAAATAAGTGGAAACTGATTTCTAGATAAGATTAGAGTGAGATTAGAGTGAGATCCTCAGGGGTCATCCCAATGGTACAAACTTGGTCTAAATTGACCCACTGAAATACAAACAAGAAACTAATTATAGCTAACGGTCCTATGCTGTGATGAGTTCTCCTATGTTGCAATCCTAGAAATCCTCTAGGTGTTCTAAATGTCATCCCTAGTGTTATCAAGTTGTCCTAGATCCTAATTACAGGCATGCTTGGTACAATAACGTAACCAAACAACTTAAGTCTGGACCTGCATGGGCCACCACTAAAAACATGTCACGACCCGATACCCAAATTGTTGGGCCGGGCCGAGCCATGTCCAGCCTACGCTTGGTTAAAGCGCAGTAAGCTGTTCTAGAATAAACAATAAAGGATCTAAGCTGCTAACAGTTCTAAAATCACATTTAAAGGTTCATCACAACACAGCATCTATAAGCGAAGGTAAACAAACACAGATTTAATAATACATAACCAAAGTATCTAACTGGAGACAAAGTCCAGTATCCAAATATAAGAACAGACAAAGTCTAAGTCTACTAAACACATGCAAGATAACTAAGCAAGGTTCCCCGCTGGGGCCTCTTCTGGAGCTAAGGCCATGTCCATGGTAAGTAGGGCATGTATCCTCAGGACTATCATCTGTAATATTTTCAACAGGTCCAATCAGGACGGGAACGAGTACAACCCATCTAGAAAACCCAAGTAAATGACAGAGAACTCTAAAACAGTTATAGACAGTTTTATTGATGAACATGGTAATTTATATTCAGGTGATGGTATAGAGAAACAGTTAAGATACAAGAAAAGAAAGGTAACTAAACAAGAGAAGAATCATGGCAATGATGACGGTAATAAAAGCTAACTGAACTAGAATAACATGTATGAGTCCAGACAGTACAATATAAGTCTAATGTAATCCCAGTGTGAGTCTAGTCCATATAATCCGATACCAGATGATTTCCGATACAAGATAAGTCCAACAGTGATCAATGAATCCAGGGTGAGTCCAACTATGATCTAACAGTGTGTTTTAAAATACCGAGGTCGACATGTAAACGGCTGTAGGTATCAGGCACATCTCTCACTGATCAGGCAAGAGATGGCTATGCTTCCGGTAGATTCCTGTGGAAGATTCTGGATTTGGGGTATGTCTACATGTCTTACTCAATATTTCTCCGCCCAGCAAGTGAATCCAGTACAAGACACAAAAATCGAGATGAGTCCGACCAAATGATGATTCCAGAAATGATTCCGGAATGATTCCAGTGATTCCAGTAATAAAGATCAGTAAGTAAGGTATGTGTCGCATACATGAATCCAGAAATATCCATACGTGTTGATACAGAGAATCACATAGAACTAACTAGAACTGAAATACAGTAATTGACAAATAAATGAGAGAACTATCAGAGAATGTACTCGCCTGATACTCTGTAAAGAGTAGTGTAATATTAGATGTCTGTACCAGGGTCACAATGTCCTAAAATAGAGTAATACAGTTATGATATGTCCAAAATGAAAGTAAACGAAAGAACTAATACAATCTATATGATTTCTAAGCCAATCTAGGTCAAAGTCAACTCTAATCAAACATTTTAGTCAAACCAGTCAAGTGGGGACCTAGCATAAAAAGTCTAATGTGGAGTGCCACTATACACAAACTAACTACCTAGGATCTTTACACTAGTGCGGGGTGAGGTCCAATACGTCTATAACTCAAAACAACACAAAATATTAAAAGTCGTAATTATTCAATAAATAAATCAAACTGTACATTGAGTTCCAACAATTTTTGAGATAGACAAAAAGATTAAATATATATAAAATAAAGTACCAAAATAATCCTTGTTAATTATAGAAATTTATACTAATTTTTCTGGAATTTATAAACCCTCATAAATAATTATTAAAAATCAGCAAACATAAATATATTAAAAATGAGTTCTGTTTTTCCATTTTTATAAAATACCAAAAGTACTTATTAAATACCGAAAAAATTATAATAAATTAGCTAAATTAATATAGTATTTAAATATAATTTTTCCAAGATTTTTACAGCAATTAAAATATATATAAAAATTCAAAACCAGAAAGTAACAATATCTGGAAAAATAATTAATTATAAATTAAGGATAATACATAATCAAAATCTACAGATGTTGTCGGATGATAAAATAAATATCACCAACGTGTCCAGAACGGTCAAATCAGCTAGGATAGCCTACCCATAAGTCCAATTTGGACACAGGGGCAAAACGGTAATTTCGGGTCAAAATGATGTCCGTCGTTGGACACACTTTGTACCGAAAAATGTGTCGGGATAGAAGTCTACAAAACCTAGCAAATTATATGTCCACGAATCGAGAATGATGATACGAACCCAACGGTATGTCCGAAATAGGATTCCGATGTGCCGATCTCAAAATGATACGTTGACGCGACACTTGGTATCCGGTTTGCACGGAAATGCGTGCCAGAGCAAATGTCTTCAAAACTCAGCAAATTATATATCAACGAGTCCAGAATGACGATACGAACTCAACGGTATATCCGGAATGGGATTCCGATGAGCCGGCGTCAAAAAGTCCCGTTGACTCAGAAAGTGGGACCCACTTTGCACCGAAATGCGTGCCAGGGCCCACGTTCTCCAAATCAAGCAAATTTTATATGAAAACATGCCAGAACGACGCCACGAGTCTACTGGTGGTGTCAGAAATTGAATCCGAAGTCCCGGGTTTAAAAATGGAATTTTACAAGTGCAACACTAAGAATTCGAACGGCCAACTTTGGCGTCGAATTCGACCAACCAAACGTGCTTATAATGAAACAAAACCTAAAGGAGGCAGGAAGAGGGTTATACCAGCTATGCACCGGAACTGACGGCGCGCAAAACGGAGCTGCAACGGCGGAGTTACGAGCTGACGAAGTCGGCTCCACGAAACTGTCCAAAAATAGTTCAATTTAAAATGTCAACTTGGTGGCCAGTTTTGAGGTATCAAACGACGAAATTAACGGACGAAACTTGACAGGAGTGAAGATGGATATACCGAGATTGCAACGGAGTAAAGAGTTCGCCGATCCAACGGTCGGATCTCCCAGAAAATGCGCACGAACTTGCTGCGACGGAGCGCGAATTCTGAGTTCCAAACTCGCGCGCGCCGACGGGATCTCGTTCAAAACGCACGAATCGTGTGTTTCACACGTCGGGGAGGATGGCGGTGGCCAGGGGGGTGTTCGTCGGAGGCGTGCGCGCCGGTGGGGGGGTCGCCGGTGGCCGGTGGCGGACGCGGTGGTGGTGGTTTGAGTGGTGGTGCATGGTGGTGGAGCATGGTGTTGGTGATGGTGATCATGGTGGTGGTTGTGTGGAGAGTAAGAGGAGGAGGTGAAAGAGAATGGAGGAGGAGGAGGCTGTGGGGAGGAGGCTGGGGAGGAGAGGGAGGAGCTCGGGTTGGAGCTCGGCATGGGCTGGGAGTGGAGTGCTGTGTGTGTGAGTTTTGTGTTGAGAGAAAGAGAGAGAGAGGTGTTTGTGTGTGTATATATATAATATGTATAGAAAGAGTGAGAGAGAGATATAGATATTTGAGAGAGAAGGAGGAGAGAGAAAATATAGAGAGAGGAAGAGGTCGTTTTGGGGGGGTGTTCTCCTACTGTGAGGTGGAGGTGAGGGGGTGTGTGAGTATGTTTGGAGAGAGATATTTATATATATATATGTATATATATATAAGGGATATTTAAAAGAGATATTTGTAGAATAGAGAGAGAATAAATAGATATTTAAAATAGAAAAAATAGGGAAAATTATGTGGGGGTTTTTGGGCAGTCATGGGAGAACAACATGGGGCTTGGATTCGGGTTCGGTCGAGCCGGGTCGGGTCAAAATCGAACCGGGTGCAATAATTAAATTAAAAAATAGGGATTTATAATCATGGGTAAATAAATAATATACGGGGACTCCAATAAATGGGACACAATTTTCATGTGGGTAGTAGGCTTCGTGTGGGCCACGTCCATACTTTGGGTCGACTAGGTTGGATCGATGTCGGGTCCCGAAATTAAATCGGAAATTAAATCGGGTTTTACGGTAGAAAATAAATCGGCCTAAATTAACCCGGAAGTTGTGCGAAGAAAATGAAGCACAAAATGAAGTTTCTGAGTGGGACACGAAGGTCATGGGTGAAGAGCGTCTCGAGTAGATCATTCATGAGGAGTTGGTTCTGAGAAAACGACTGGTCTGGTGCTCCTAAATTAAAAGCCACGGTAACGTGCAAACGAAGATCAAAAATAAAAGTGGGAATAATTATTCAACGATTAATCGGTCTAAGTTGACCCGAACTTGCGCGATACAAAAAGAGCACAAGGAAACGAGTTTAAGTGGGACAGGATATATCAAAATAAAGATAATCTTGTCTACTTAAAAGCTCGTGAAGAGAGTTTACAGAGATTGGTATCCCTGACGCTCCAGAAGTCAAAGTCACGGGAATGAACATTAATGATCAAAACAATTAAATAAATAAAATATTTATCGATAATAATTCATTTAGAAAAATAAAAATAAACCCCTGAAATTCAGGGGGCTTACAGGATTAAACATCGAGCTAGTGTTCTCGAGACTCGACTAGTCCTCTCAGAGGGTAACCAGTATAAACCTTGGTATTGCGTTTACTTTTCTGAGTTTCTTACTTTAAGCATTTATTTGATATTGACTGGTTTAATCTCAGTTTATTTACTTCCATAATATTTAATTGGTGATTATTTATTATGCTGCACACCCGCACTCTATTCATCCCCTCTAAAGGTGCCACTACAAGAATAAAGGATTTTCTTGACGGTTTTTTTCGGTCAAGAAATGGGTATCTTGACGGTTACAGATCTGTCAACTAGGCCGGAGTCAAGAAAAGACCCCCCCTTTTTTTGACGGTCGTTGGCCTGGCTTTTCTTGACAGTTTTTGGCCGTCATATTAAGTAATTTTTTTGACTGTTTTTAGCCGTCAAGATAGCAGTTTTTAGAAACCGTCAACATAGGCAAAAACTTTTCTTGACTCCGGCCTAGATGACGGTTATTAGCCGTCAAGAAAATCTTCAATGAAAAGAGCAGTTGCAACATGATTGAGCTAATTGTTGACGTTTTATAACCGTCAAGAGAAGCTAAATTATGTATAGCCAAAATTTTATATATAATGAATCGAACACACACATAACGTCAATAATCCAGAAGATATACACACATCAAATAATTGTAATATCCAATTTTTATATTAACAAACTGTATTGTTCATACACCACAAACTTCCAACACATCCAATATAAGTTCAACCACAAACATCCAACACACGTCCAACCACAACATATCCAACCAAAGTATGTAGTTTTTGTACATCTTAAACATCCAAAACTAATATTTATATAACTAGAAATAAAATATGTAGCAAACCTGGCCGGAGCACATCCCTCCTATATTCACAACACCTTCATTTTCCATGTAGTTCCTGAGAGAAGAAGAAAAATGTATTTAACAATTATATGTACATGTTTGTATAAACTGATATCAACTTAGAACAAAAACTCTATAAAAAAAATTTAGCTTATTTCAACTAACATTGCAAAAAGAACAAATTGAAGATACATAGCAATAAGCAAGTATCAGTTTAAGATTACATTAGAAAGTAAAATTTGTGTCAAGACCAGATGAAAAATGTCAAACATAAAGAATTTCAGGATCTAAACACAAGTCTGAGCTTGAAGTTGGCCAGTTTAAGATTACATTAGAAAGTAAAATTTGTGTCAAGACCAGAGAAGTCATATATTTCTCTTACTTTACTTTCCTTTCATCTTCTCTCCCAACTAAACATGTCAACCATATTTTCCCTTTCATTTTATTTTCCTTTCCCTCAAACCAAACACAAGTCTTAAAGAACAAACAAAATGACTCCTTGTAGGGGGACACCTAGTCCTAACTGCACATGTGCTTCATAACAATAAAGGTCCATACGAATAACCGTTTGAAGATAATTTGCATAATATATGGAAGTAAAATAGATATCTTTCACTGGAGTACAGTGGTCGAAGAAGATAATAGACATTAATAGAATGGCCATATTATGTCTTCTTACTACCAGAATTCTTATGGCAAAGTTGGGAATAATAACTACTGTTGATGTTAGATCCAAATACATATAGAAAATCATATTATGAAGAGGCCCACAACTGATGTAGCTCTGAAGGAGACCAATTTGGCCCCTGTCCTATCTTGCCAAAACCCCAAACCTGCCTACTGTAGGCTAATTCCCTGCAGGTCGAGCCTGCTAACTAAGTGAAGGGGCCAGTTTGCGGCTGATGCTAATGCTTTGCATTTGCCAAAGCATGCTGCTACTGCTTATAATGCCCTGCAGACAGCTATGCTGCCATTAGCAAAATGCAAAGCAAGGCAATTGCATGTGCTGCAGCAAAAAGAGGCCAATGCAACCCAAAAAGGCCTAACTCTGATACACACTCCCTCATTCTCATCATGTGACACTACAAGAACAACCCCTTGCCCCTCTAACCTCTCGAGTTCCTGCACATAAGGAAATAGCCAAGTGCCCAAAATCTGAAGGGTCTGCAAATGGCACACTCATATTAGCCAATGTTAAGGCCACCCGAGCCCCTCTAACCACTCTATACCCGATGCATATATCCTCAAATACTACATAGTACTGATACCCAAATATATATATAACCCACATTACATACATACCCAAAATCAATCACTGATACCTCAAATCTATGGTACATACCCAACACTAACGAATTCTAACTTCCAAATTCTAACACACATATACATTCACTTGCTAATTCTAAGTAATTCAGTTGATCCATCACATACACCCATACGTGGCTAACAGAGGGGGCCCCTATGGTTTCCTGGTGCCCTTTGACCCAAAAATGTCTTTATGTAAGATTTAAAAAATAAAAAATAAACTTCACTCTCAAACATAATTTGGATAAGCACCAAGTTTCTAGCAACAAATGGGGCTTTCCAGTACCTTAGTCACAATTCAATCCTAAATTAATTTAGGAGTCAAGATTGTGGTTATGATGCAAATTTTGAATTTATGTTTCTGTTTTGCTAATCTTACAAAGTAACAAAGTGTTTATGTTTCTGTTTTGCCATTTTATATATATATATATATATATATATATATATATATATATATATATATATATATATATATATATGTGTGTGTGTGTGTGTGTGTGTGTGTGTGTGTGTGTGTGTGTGTGTGTGTCCGAGTTCTCTACCCTAGTTCTCTACCCTAGTGGTATTAGAGTGGACATCCAGAGGGGCCGGCAAGGTTCGAGTCCCCCAATCGTGTCTGTGAATGGGATTTTCAAATATATATATATATATATATATATATATATATATATATATATATATATATATATATATATATATATATATATATATATATAAATTCTCTCACCTCCTCATGTAGTATCTGTACTCCTGGCTCCTAATGTCGTCCCTTTCCCCTTCCTCAAGCTGATGAAACAACAAACACACACACACACACACACACACACACACACACACACACACACACACACACATATATATATATATATATATATATATATATATATATATATAATCATCAATTAATTAACAATGACAAATTAAGAAATGAACCCCCCAATTTTTTTTAATTCCAAGAGTAAGTAAATTGTTAATTGCATACCGGATCGGTGTCGTAAATAAGGTCGTAGCAGACACGAGAGAGGCAGTGGAGGGCACAGTTCTCTTTGTCAATCATCGACCACCTACATTTCTCCCCCACAATCCACTAAATTTTCACCAAAGTCAAATAATATTAATAATTATAATCACTTTCCATCCATTATTCACTCCACAATCAAACAAACAAACAAACAAATAAATAAATAAATAAATAAATAAACAAATAATAAATAAATAGACGACCTGCCTATATCAACATAGCAAGTCTGCTTCTTAACCCCAATCTCCTCGTCCTGATATACAAATCAAGAGCAGCCATTACTTCAGAATATTGAGTCTTCAACATTTGTAGCCTTCAAGAAGGCAATTAGGACATCGGGCGCATTCTCTTGCACCGGAGCATCGAATTCTCAATTGTCTTTCAAAACAAAGGATGTACCGAACAAAAAACGATCAATTATGCAAAGTTTTTTATCATCGACATCAGTACTTACACCTATAAAATCCTAAAATTTCCAAACAAAGAATTTAAGCAAAACTAGGTGTGGAGATTGTAAGGAAATTCAAGGGTGTTCACAGGCAACCAATATAACCTAAGAAGCAATCCAAAATTCATGTCGTGTCCATGTCGGACACACGTATTGCACATGCCATATAGTTCAAAATACACTTGGACATGCCAAATTAGATGCCACAGGATGGGATCATAAACATTCTCATTAATTTACTAGTCCACCCGGAAAAAAAGGTTTAAAAAAGTAATTGAAATTTTAGAAAGGTGAACAATAAATTTTTTAGAAAAGTGATAAGAATGCAGAATATACTCATCTGGAAATATACATGCCATAAATCAGTATCAATTGTGGGCAGCAAAAAAATATTCACCATAACAATAAAAATAGGACAAACAAAAGGATGTTTTAAAGCCTGAGCATTTATCGATGATCTCCATTGCAGCCAAACCCATATTTCCAACATCATATTGCAATCCAAGTCCAAGAATCACCACAAAATTTCCACAACCGAATTCCAATAAGTTATTCAAATAGCAAGAATTTTAATATAACCGTCTTGTCTTCAGTACATCCCAATCAAATTATATGAAATGTCACAATAGACGATATGCTCATAATTATCAGTTTTTTTGGTGCATGATATTCTTCTTAAGCCAAAGTCCATTATATTCCACCTTTTAAAAGAAGATGGATTAGAGAGGCTTACTGAAGAGTGGGAACAATGCCGGAAGGATGCTTGGAAAGATCCAACGGCTGGCTCCCTTCCAACACCTGATCCGCCATGTAACTCCGAATCCCAAATATCAGAACCAAGTCAGAAGCTTTCCTTTATTTCTAGGGTTTTCCAACCGAAATCGATCCGAGGTTCAATCGATCTACCAATTCTAGTCAAATCCAACCGATTCCAGCAAATTCAACCAAAGAGAACGAGAAAAAAGGCTCGATTTTGTCAATAAAAGTGTTCACTTGACCTAACCTCCCAAATTTCAGCCCCAAATCGAAATTTTCTCTCTTTTATATTATTTTCTAAACGATCGAAACAAAGATCACTACTGAGAACCGAATCATGGTAAATAAAAACAAATACTAATGTGATGATGCAACATAAATTAGAATTTCGAAATCCAGAAAGTTTAGATTATGACAGACATATTAGATTCTCACCAAATCAACAGCCTCATTCTTGATCTCCTCGAGACTGATATCCATCACGCCACCGCCACCGGAAAAAGCTCCTGCGAACTTAACTCGAAACCCTAAAAATAAGCTCCATAGGGAAAACTAGGGTTAGGACTTCTCTCTTAGGGAGGAGAAAGAGGAGAGGAGTGGGGGACTCTTTAGAGGAGAGGAGTGGGGGCTCTGTGGGAGACTCTTTAGAGGAGAGAAGTGGGGGGGGGGGCTCCCTCCTAGGAAGGAGAAGGTTAGGGAGAGAGGAGGAAAGGAAGGGGACGATCGAAAAAAAGTATGTTGGGTTCATCTATTAAAAAAAACCACAACCGTTAAAAAATATACAAGGTTTGAAAAAATTACTAAAATGGCAACTGAAAAAAATCCCGCCAAGTTTTTCGCACATGCATTTGTTGACGGTTATAACTAAACCGTCAATAAATAAATTGATGTTTCTTGACGGATCATCTAAAACCATCAACTATTATGCTATAAAATTGCTAAATTAACATAAAACGTGTCATTTCTTGACGTAAGGCTAATACCGTCAAGATAACCTATTTTCTTGACGGTTTTTCACGACCATCAACTTATAAACCGTCAAGAATCATCATTTTTTTGTAGTGTGCTCAGCATTCCAACAATTGGCAACAATGCAGGCTATTCTCATATAACACTCTAGAATACACATGGCAACTATGAAATCAATATTCATAGGTGAAGGACAATCTACAAATAGACCTCCACTATTTTATGGAACCAACTATACATACTGGAAGACACGGATGAGCTACTTTCTAAAATCACTTAATTTTGATTTATGGTCAATTATTATCAATGGATACAAAAAACCTACTATCACCTATATTCTCACTTCCTCTATAATTAGTAAGCCTTATTCTAGTTACACGGAGGAAGAAAAGAAGTCAGCTATCTTTGATGTTAAGGCAATGAATACTTTATTTTATGTTGTAGACATAAATAAATTTAATTGTATTTCTACTTGTACTACATCAAATGAGATATGGAAACTTCTTGAAGGTACTCATGAGCACAGGTACGAAAGAGAAGCTAGCGACTCCAGAGAAGAAGATAGTCCTCATAATGCTACAAATATGTGTTGATGGCATTAGGATTTGTGGTGCAACACAACCCCTTATATGAAGAAGAGATTGTTTGAACAACTGCAGAAGACCATGCCATATGATAAAAAATTGTCGTACTGCTAAAAAGAAGAATCACTATGAACGATTTGATAAAGGATGATCATCGTCTCACAAGTATGCCAACACAAGCATATGGTGTGAAAGCGAAGCAAACGACTCAGAAAAAGAGGAAAGACCTCATCAAGTTGTAATAGAATTATCTAACGAGCTACAGAGTAATCCTCATTTTAAAGAGAGTGAATTATGTTATGATGAATTATTTGATGCTTTCCATTATTTGTTTGATGATTATCAAAAAGTTCTAGATAAGTATAAGCAAGTAAGAAACAATATTATATCTTATAAGCTTGAGAATGAAAAGCTTACTTTCTTAGATAGAGATACTTCTACTTATGATAACTCTGTTGTAATCTCCACACTTGAGTTTAGATTGCATGAGGCACTTGAATGCATTGAGAAAAGCATTCAAGAAAATGCTAAGCTTAAGAAAGAATTAGAATTAGAAAAGAAGAAGTATTTTGTTGCTTCATATAGAATTGATGCACTTACTGCTAAATATGATGAGATCTTGCTAAGTCTAAAAGTTCGGGATTAGACTGGGAATGCTGGTAGTACAACCGATGACTCAGTCTAATACAAGACATTGACATATCATAAAATCACACACGACAGATCTTTTACAAAGAAAACAAACAAAGCTAAAGCTTCACAGAAATGATTTATCTCTTTAATTGTGATTTTGATAGAAGATTTTCTAATTATATCTGGTATATGACTAAATATGGATATATGTTTTTGGGTTTTATTTTGATATGTTATCACCATATTTATTAGTGCACTTTGTTAGTATATATCTTATATCTCTATAGTGCACTCTCATCAATCCTTTCCTCCACATCAATCGACACTGACAAAACCTTCTCAACATCATCGTCCAATCCTCAGGCAGAATGGCATTTATACCTCTTCTTCAAAATCCTATCAAAAAAGTGCTATCCTCCACATATCATCATTACCACAGTTCCTAAAATATGGAGATGCAAAGACTCTGTTAAGATTTCTGAGTATCACAAAGGTTCTTTTTCTGCAAAGTTCAATAGATTGGAGGACCTGGAGTATGTTACTGGCAATGGACCATGGAAATTGAATCATCATCTGCTGATCATTGAAAGATGTCTTCCCAACAAACCCCCAGATGCATACAAATTTCAGGAAAGTGATTTTTGGGTACAGTTACATGGTCTTCCTATCAATCTCCTTACTACTGACTTTGTATCTTCAATTGCAACACGAATTGGTTCAATTCACCCACCATCTACTGAAGGTGCTTGCAAATGGACTCTGTTTGCGTGGATCAAGATCAGAATTGATATCACTCAACCTCTTCTTCGAAGTATTATGGTTTCTATGGGCAACAACAAGGAGTGCAATGTACAGATCAAATATGAAAGACTCCCCAAGTTTTGTGTATTCTGTGGTTGCTTGGGACAAAGCATTAGGAAATGTACTATCCATAAAGATTTCCAGGATATGATACAAGATAGTTGGTCTACAGAGCAGAAGGTCAAGTTTCAAACTTTACTCGACAAATGGCTAGATCTCTCCATTTGTGTAAACCATGCTGATAGATTCAAACAAAAAAATCAGAGCATAGGAAAGCAAAATGCTGGTTCTTCATTACCCACAGAGAAATCTAATGAAGGAGGTATGCCGGTCAATCAACCACCCTTACTTGACATCACCATTCCATTTCACCCAAATATCTCCACATCCATGTCTATTGATATTCCATCCACTGGTACCCACTCCCACAAAGCAAAATCAAACCTATCCCCTCCTATCCTAGCAATCAATACCTCCTTTGATTCTAACAGTTGTGACCTTTCCGATGATGCTCCGGCGACAGTTACAAAAAAGTCGTTGGATTCCACAAAGAGAACCTCATTTCAGTTATCATCCACTACCCATGTTCTTTCGGAAACAGTTTGTGCTCCTATTCCTACTTCAAACCCAACTGCCACTACATCTACTACTGAGCCAACACAACGCATTGCCCACACAGACCACCTACTGCCTTCTCATTGTCAGACTCATACAAATCCAATTTTGTATGAGAATCAATCTGTAGAATGGAACAATGGCCCAAAACCAATTTCTGATCAGATTTCTCCCCCCAACTCATCCACACCCCTGTTTTCAGTGCCTGACACTGTCTCAACCTCTACATCAACTTTAGTCTCAAATGCCCTATCACCACCATCTACATCTGTTAATTCCTTCAACTCACATAAACCAAAATCAATCTATACTCCTCAGAAAACTCTACATCATCCATTCAAATCAGAGCATCCTTCACCAACCTCTATATCTGTTACTTTCGCTTTCACATCATTGCTCAATTCATTGCACGCTATTCCATCCAAATGTTCTATTCCACTTACAGCTTTTCAATATTCCAATGATTCCAAAGTTAATCCCAAAAGACCCAGATCACCTGCTTCTGAGAGTGATACTGTGATCGAGCTCGAAAGACCCAACAAAAGATTTCTATGCACCATTGAAGAGGATTTAGGCGCGGCTGGCCTTCAACAGCCTCCAAGTCAATGATTCTATCATGGAACTGTAGGGGTTTGAGGAATGACCCTACAATTCGAACAATTAAATCGTTTCTCCGTGCATCTAGACCCAAAATTTTATTTTTGTCTAAAACTAGATGCTCGTCAACTATAGCCTCATCTGTTGCTCTGAGGTTGGGTTATGACAATTTTACCTCTGTTTCTTCAAATGGCTCATCAGGAGGATTACTTCTCTGCTGGGACTCTAACATTACACTAACACCTATATCCTCTACTGTGAATTGCATCCACACTACCCTCCTCTACCCAGGATACACTCAACCTTGGCACCTCTTATGTATTTATGGTCCTCCTTTTGTTCATGACAGACAACAATTCTGGCAAAATCTTGTGCTCACTATGACTTCAATATCTGAACCATGGATTAGCATTAGGGATTGTAACAGTATACTATCTGCAGAGGAGAAGCAATGGGGAAATGGGTTCAACTATAATCACCACAAATATTTTATCCAGTGGTATAATTCAGTAGCTGCTATGGATATTGGGTATCATGGCCCAGCATACACTTGGAACAATCGCAGAAGACCATTTCAATATATAGCGGAAAGATTAGATCGTGCTATGGTAGACATCCAATGGCGAACATTACATCCTAATGCTGGTCTTCTCCACCTACCATGTCTCAACAGTGATCATAATCCCATCCTTCTATTACCTAACATCACTTATAGACGGCGTAGGACTGTTCGTCGCTTTGAGGCTGCTTGGACTCTTGATTCAGAATTTAACCAGGTGCTCTCTGATGAATGGTGCAACTCCAGGTCCTCTGATATTCAATCTAAACTTAATATGTTATTGCCAAGATTGCACAAATGGGGGAAAGGAATCATTAATAATTTGAATGTTGATATTAAACATCATGAAGATAAGCTACTGCATATACAATCCCAATTGCCTTCAGATGACAACTACATTGAGGAAATAAAAACTCAAATTCTCCTAAACAAACTCCATCTCCAGAAGGAACTCTACTGGAAGCAGCACTCTAATATATCTTGGTTAAAAGAAGGGGATAAAAACACGCGTTTCTTTCATCTATCAGCTACCTCAAGAAGGCATCGAAATGTGATACATAGCATTATCAAGGATGATGGTAATCCAGTTTCAGACCATAATGAGATCTCTGATGCTTTTGTCACTCACTTTACATTAATATTTGAAGCAGTGGAAACCCAACCTGTTCCAGATCATATAGTGGCTGAACTCCCAGTTATATCTACTGCAGAAAATGAGTCCCTAAGATCTATCCCACATGAAGAGGAAATCAAAGCAGTTATAAAGAGTATGGGTCCTTACAAAGCTCCTGGACCAGATGGGTACCCAGCTTTTTTCTACCAAAGATATTGGGACGTAGTTGGATCAGAGGTATCTCTCCTTGTTCGAAATTTCTTTCTTTCTGGTATCATGCCCCAACATCTTAACCACACTCATATTACTCTGATTCCTAAATTGAAACATCCCTCAAAGCTAGTAGATTACAGACCAATTGCACTTTGTAATGTCCTTTACAAAATTATCTCCAAATTGCTTGCTAATAGGCTTCGTACTCTCATGCATAAATTGGTTAATCCCACCCAGAATGCCTTCGTGCCAGGGAGATATATTGGTGACAATGTTGTCATAGCTCAAGAGATTATTCATTCTATTTCAAAATTCACTTCTCACAATAGTGCATTTGCTTTCAAAGTGGACATGTCAAAGGCTTATAATAGATTAGGGTGGGGTATTATCAGTCAAGTCCTTACTGGATTGGGTATCATTGGTACATCTTATCAACTTATCATGCAATGTGTCTCTACCCCATCTTTTGCCATTCTTATTAATGGTGAGCCTTTAAAATCTTTCAATCCTGGTAGAGGAATTCGACAAGGCTACCCCCTATCCCCTTATCTATTCATTCTATGCATGGAAGTCCTCTCCACATTGATCAACATCATGGTTCGAAACTCCTTATATGAGAGTATAACCCTTAGACACTCCCCTTGTCCTTACTCTCATCTCTCATTTGCTGATGACCTATTCATCTTTGGTAAATGTTCTCTGCATAACATCTCCCAGATGAAAATTATTCTTAAATCTTTTGAGTGTTGGTCAGGTCAGCGTATTAACTTTGAGAAATCTTCAATTTTCTTCTCAAAGAAAATTGATCCAATTATGAGAGAACTCTATATCCATCTTCTAGGCATTCAAATCATGCAGTCCAAGGAAAAATATCTTGGTCACTCTCTTCTTCGATCCAAGAACAGGGTCAGCACTTACAATGATCTGCTTGATACCAGTTTGCATAAGCTCCAAGGTTGGAAAAGAAAATGTCTTTCTCATGCTGGCAGAACCACTCTAATCAAGTCCACTCTATCATCCCTTCCTACATACTATCTATCGGCTTATCATATACCAAAGAAAGTTACTGATACCCTTGTTAAACACCAACGAAACTTCTGGTGGGACTCTATAGACAAAAAAAAATTCATTATGCTGCATGGAGTTGCTTCACAAAACTAAAATATCAAGGGGGGCTGGGAATAAGAGATCCTCACATTACCAATCTGGCCTTATTACTCAAACTTACATGGAGATTTCTCACCAAACAAGAATCCATGTGGGCGTCATTACTTTGTACCAAATACCTGCATTCGACATCCTTCTGGTCAGCAAAGCCTCCTAGAGACTCTTCATGCATCTGGAATAGTATTCTATGTAGCAGGGAATTCCTATTGGGTAATGTACTATGGTCAGTAGGCAATGGTACTATCATTGACATTTGGAGTGATCCTTGGGTTCCTGATTTGCCAAACTACAAAGTGCAAGGTTACAATTTCAGTAAGCAATGGGTCTATAAAGTTAGTGATCTGATTAACAAAGACTCTTGCAGTTGGAAAGTCCATCTACTCTTCATCCTTTTTCCTCCATGTGAAGCAAATGCTATATTGAAAATACCTCTGTCTGCTAACTGCATTATTGACAAACTCATGTGGATTCATACGGCGGATGGAGTGCTCACTTCCAAATCAGCATATCGAGTCATCCACGGCAAACTTTTCCCTGACCAGAAGACTTCTGATGATAATGAGTTCAATGAATGGAGGAGGCTTTGGTCTCTTTCTTAACTAAGTCCTAAGGTGGTGTTATTTGGTTGGCGAGCCATTTCCAATACTCTCCCTACAAATGCCAATACTCACCGTCGTATAAACAACATTGATCCAACATGCCCCATATGCATGGTACATCTTGAAACAACTAACCATCTTCTTCTGTATTGTCCCCTAACAGGTGCTTCTTGGACTCACAGTCAGAAGTTAGCTACTCTGATACATGATGACACTACAATATCTTCAATCATATCTACACTGCTCAAGGAAGGTGACCTCGACAGAATTTCATGCTTCTTCTATCAAATTTGGAGTATTTGGAAATCCAGGAACAGATTTATTTTCGATCAACATCCAATCAATGCTAGAGGTATTTTCGAAGAAGCAATGGCGACCAAGTAGAAATTTGATATTCTCAGAGTTGGACTTCCTGATACCACTGCTAACTTCATTAAGAATACTAATTGGATTCCACCACAAACTAACAACTGGAAGATCAATTATGATGGAGCTTACTTGGATGGGAAAATGGCAGCAGGAGCTTTACTGCGCGATCATGAAGGAAATTTCCATATAGCTTTATCAAAGATTGAAGATGGAGGAACTCTATTGGAAGCGGAGGCATTAGGAATTCGCCTTGCCCTTGATATTTGCAGCAAAGAAAACCTACAACATGTCATAATTGAAGGTGATTGCAAGCCCTTGATTGATTCGATCAATGTCTTAACCTCAATCCCTCTCTGGAGAGCTCGCCACACTATAGAGGATGCAAGGAAGTTATCAACATCTGATCTTAATTTGACATTTTCTCATGTCCAGAGGAATGCAAACCAATGCGCACATCATTTAGCATCCAATGCTTTGTTGTTTAACAATTCAAACTTCATACTTGTTTATGAAGATATTCCTGATTGTATTAAAACTCATGTTCTTCATGACATGAGAACTGCTCCTTTATGATTTATGCAATGATATTTACTGTTCAAAAAAAAAGCCGTTAGAAAAATATTTTTAGCATTTAGTTTTCTTGATCTTAATTATTTTTCTTTGCTCATTCTTTGGGTATTTGTTGTTACCCAATGATTTTGTAGCACATATGGATACATATAATTGATACATCTTATACCTTATGTCTTCAGCTATAATGGTTTGAATTTTTTTTTGAGTTTTCCAAATCCAGAGAATATACTTATTTTTATTTTGCATAAATTTCCTAAATCTAAAGTTTCTTAAAGTCGAGATTATTTTGAATACAAGTAGAAAGGGCCCTTATGTTAACCAGATGTAAATGTCTCTAAGCGATACGGTAATTAAGCGTCTTCGTACCACGACTAACTGGGATCCGGCACCTACAACTAATTCAAGCTGATCAACACTTCAAAAACTAAAGATTTCTTAAGGTCTATTTGCAAATTGTTGTTCGATTCGGGACTTTGGATATTAGTTTTGATGGATAATATTATGATAATATTTCCAGAAAAGGTAACATACATTGATCGATAAGATCTTCTATACAATAATGTATGTCATCTTTTGATTTTCTATGCTTATTGGAATATTCTTTTTCAACTTTCAATATTCATTTAATGTATATGATTTTCTTGTCTAAAGATGATAGTTTTTTGTTTTAATGATGATTTTATAGTCTTATATGCATTAAGTAATGGAAAGAAAGATGTATATCTTTGATATCCCTTAGATCTCGTGATTATCTATTATATGCATATAATTACTTTAGAACTAGATATGCCTATTTTGAGGGGGAGCAAATTAATTGTTTCAATCGAACTATACCCTTAATATATGCTATACTAAGTTCATCATGAATATATATATATATATATATATATATATATATATATATATATATATGAGGAAAATGTACCTAAGGTCGACCTTAGGTAAGTTACCTAAGGTCGACCTCATTTTCCTCACTTTACAACATTTTTTTCTTGAATTTTTTTTTATGAGATTCATCTACACCTTATTGATTGGCAACATACCAAATTTCAAGAAAAAATAATATTGTTTAGCCCCCTATCAATAAGGTGCAAAATCGACGGTGTAGCAGCAAAGTTTTAGACCGTCGATTTTGCAAGGGATAGATAGGGGGCTAAACAATATTATTTTTTCTTGAAATTTGGTATGTTGCCAATCAATAAGGTGTAGATGAATCCCATAAAAAAAAAATTCAAGAAAAAAATGTTGTAAAGTGAGGAAAATGAGGTCGACCTTAGGTAACTTACCTAAGGTCGACCTTAGGTACATTTTCCCCTATATATATATTTATTTATTTATTATTATTTTTTTTTCTAGGACTCAGTCGATCCTATGATTAGGCCTCTTCCCTCTTCTGCGGTGAGGCGGCGGCCGACTCAGGCCGTTCCTCACCCATCCACTGTCACCACCTCCCTTTGCCCTCCTTTCCCTCCTCCATCGGAGTCAGCGGCAGCGGCTGCTGCGGCCCCCGCCGTGGCTCCCCCGCCCTCCCTCCACCTCCGCCTCCCCTCCCCCCGTCTCCTCCTCCTCCCTCCCCCACCCTCCCCATCTCCGCTTCGCTCGCACACCCGTGCCGGCGTCCCTCCGTTGTGTTCAGCGGCGCAGGTCGACCACCTCCCAGGTGGGCTTTCAGATGCAACGAAGGGGTATCCGCTCCGCCCGGCCGTCAGCATCCCTTGCCTCCGATAGGCGACATACTGATTTCGCCACCAAACTTGCTAGCTTTCTCCAGATCAGTCTTTGAGGGGGCTCCAGCTATCTCTTTCCCGGAGGAGACAGTGGAGGCCCTCTAGATCCCCTTTCGTTTCATCCTAGTAGGAAATTCTCGCATTTCAGACCTCCGGTCGAAGCGGTTCGCAGAGATCTTTCCTTGCTCAAGCTGGAGGCCTAGATCTCGGTGGGACTTATTGACAGTAAACACATTCTTCTCCGCCACCAATCCGAGGTCGACTTTCTCCACATCCGTTCCCGTGCTTCCTGGTTCATCACAGGCGCTGTAATGAGAATGTTCCGTTGGTCTCTCGACTTCTCCCCGGAGAAGGAATCTCTTGTAGCACCTATATGGCTCTCTTTCCCTGGGCTCCTGCAATATTTGTTCAGTTCCTAGGCTCTATTCTCGCTGGCCAGTTGCATCGGAACCCCTCTAAAGGTCGATCGAGCAACTGCGATGCACGCTCGTCCCAACGTTGCACGCATCCTGGTAGAGGTAGACATTAGCTTGCCGCCTCCTCCGAGGATTAGGATCATCCTTTCGGGGAAGAACAGTACTTGGCGACCTGTTCAGTATGAGAAGTTACCTGAGTTCTGCTCCCATTCTCTCCATCATGGACACTCACTTGATGCGTACAGAAGAATCAGCAAAGGCGAGGCAATGGCCGCGGTCGACTACCAGGATGTGCCTAATAAAGAGATCCAACCTCAAAAGGCTAAGGCCTCGCCACGCAAAAGAAGCAATAAGTCGACCAATCCTAGAAGCGGCGAGAAATCTGTGGATCAAGGCACCTCCACCCAAGCTATCGCGGTATTGCACAGACCCACGCATACTCATCCGGTCTTTCCCAACTCATTTCCCCATGAGAGTTCTCGCAATGCGGAGGAGAGAAGACTAGTCGTATTCAGAGAAGCATATACTTCCTCCCAGCGGCGACCACAGTTGAGGATTCCCTCATCATCGGCAATGAGGATACTGAGGTAGGCAGCTCCGGAGCGGCCTCTCCGAGCACCTACTGCGATCACTCGGTTTCTTCCAATCTTGGCCTATCGAGTAACCCCAGTAACTCAAGACATCCCAGGCTCCTCCGAGCAAGTACCAATTTGGCACAGCTCTCTTCTCCCCCCTCCACAATGACATTGCTATCTTCAAGCAGCCAAAGCTTCCTCTCTCGCCCTTTTGAGTTTCCCCAGGAGTCGATAACAGCACATCGCCCTCGTCTATACATTCCTCTTCTCAACCTGCGACTTCTCCGATGACCCTTATATCGGCCGCCAGATTATGCCACACTGACAAGAAGCTACGTTAGGTTTCCTAATTTGGAATACGCGTGGGCTGGCCGGGAACATGACTCAGAATCGCATCAAAGCTCTTAAAAATAGCACAAGATTGCTCTGGTGGCGGTGATAAAAGCGAAGATAGATGTCTCCAAATTGGAGTACCTACGTATGAAGTTGGGTTTCTCTCATGCCCACGCTACCAGTCGGGACATTTGGGTTTCCTGGGATAGCAGCTTGACGACGTCGGTCGTTGCCGACCATGCCCAGGTAGTCACCTTGACCTTAGTCCACACTCGCCTCAGAGAACAAGTCATGCTCTCTATCGTCCATGGTGGGAGGACCACGCAGCTGACGCGTTCACTCTGGGAGGAGCTACTGCGTGTCCGCAACTCCTTCCCTTCGTTGCCGTTGATCAGCACCAGGAACTTCAACGCTATCTCCAGCTCCGTGGAGAAGTCCGGCAGCCTTCTACCTTCGTCCAGATCCATGAGGGAATTCAACCACTTCGTCGGCGAAGCCAATCCCACTGCCATCCCCTTCCACGGCCGTGCCTCCCACCTAGACGAACTCCCAGAAGGTCAGAATAGGCAGTTGTCTCGTCTCGATCGAGCCCTTGCCAACCCTCAATGGTATGACTTGGTCCACAGTTCTGAGGAGTCTCATCTCAACCGATTCAAGTTTGACCACTCGCCATTGCTTTTGGAGATCATTATCGATCAGCCCCGCATAAAGAAGAGCTTCAGATATCTTAACTGCTGGAGCAGCCATATTGAGTTCCTCGAGATCGTAGAGACGACATGGACCTCAGTCAACCACAGCAAACCTCTCAAGAGGGTCGCTTTCCGCCTAAAGACTGCCCAAAATGCACTGTCCCAGTGGAGTCGGCATTCCTTCAGAGATATTTTCCAGAGTCTTCGTGACGCCGAGGACGAGGTCACCCAGGTGGAGCTTGCTTTCGACATCACGAATTCGCCAGTGCTCAGGTCTTCTCTCAATAAAGCGAGGGCGCATCTAAAGCTTTGTATCGCAAATGAGTTGTCATTCTGGAAGCAGAAGGCCAGGCTTAGGTGGGACGTCGCTTAGGTGGGACGTCGACGTCGATCGAAATTCCTAATTCTTTCACGCCTGCATACGACAGAGAAGGAACAACCTCCACATTCAGAAGATTCGCACAGAAGATGGGAGTTGGGTTAGCAGCAGCGACGACATTGCCACGGAGGCAAAGAACTTTTTTAAAAGGTTATTCACGAAGCAGGTTATCAGACCCGACAATGAGTTTCTCGGCCACAACCCATCTTTGATCACTACGGAAGACAATGCTCCCCTCTCTCGCCAAACCGATGCGGAGGAAGTCTACGACACTGTGAAGGATTTGAACAAAGACAGTGCTCCTGCCCCGAACTGATTCTCAGGACATTTCTTTCTCTCATGCTGGGAGATAGTTAGCGTTGACATGACCGAGGCCACATGAGCTTTTATCGAGGGTCTAGCGTTGTCGAAAGCCATCTCCAGTACCTCGTTAATTCTCATTTCGAAGATTGATAACCCGACCACATTCTCGGACTACAGACCTATCAGTGTCTGTAATTTCACCAACAAAATCATCTCCAAGATTATGGCAAAGCGGATGGCCCACTTGCTCCCCAAGATTATCTCTACAGAGCATAGAGGATTCATCCAGAACATAAGTATCAACGACAATATCCTTCTGACGCAGGAGTTGGTTCACAAGATGGGGAAGAAGAATAGGGGAGGGAACATAGTGATCAAGTTCGATATGGAGAAGGCCTACGATAGACTAGATTGGCAGTATCTGATTTGGGTGTTAAGGCGATTCAGATTCGACGAGAAATGGATTAACACCATCTGGAGAGCAGTAAGCAGCTCATGGTTATGATTAATGGATTCCAGAAGGGTTTCTTCCATACGTTCCGGAGGGTGCGGTAGGGAGACCCGCTCTCGACTTTGCTGTTCATCATTGTAGCTGAGGGCCTCAGTAGAAACATCTCGAGCTTGGGGTCTAACGGTAACTTCATTTGGTACACTTCATCGAGTGGTTGCCCTCTTATAATGCACCTAGCTTTTGTAGTCGATTTCATCGTCTTCTCTTCCGGAGACAAGCGGACTATCTCCATGATCGCTCAACTTCTGTCTTCTGAGGAGGTGTCGGGTCAGAGAATTAGCAAATCCAAGAGCTGCATTTACTCCCATCCGAAGATCTCTCCACAAGCAATCAGGGACATCATGGCTAGTCTGGGGTTCCCGGCCTCCTCCCCCATTCACGTACCTTGGTGCTCCGATTAGTTGTGGGTAGCACTGCTGGACTCTGTTCGAGCCGTTGATCTCCAAGATTCAGCAAAAGATCAAAGGATGGCATTCTCATTTTCTTTTTATCGGTGGTAGACTCGTACTGCTTTGTGATGTCCTCTCCTCTATGGCCGACTACATCCTCTCAGCTACCAACCTGCCCAAAAAGGTTCTAAACTCTATCGAAAGCTCTTTCAATAGATTTCTCAGGGGCGATCAGCCGGGGTGCACTCGTCGTCATTGGGCAAGGTAGGAGATGGTCGCTCGGCCTTCCTCTGAGGGCGGGCTCATCATTCGACGGTTGCAGGAGGTGGTTGTCACCCAGTCCATGAAATAGTGGTGGCGCTTGCGGTCCTTGACTCCGCTTTGGGGACATTACATGAAGATGAGCCATTTTCTGCATACGCTCCCAGCTGAGGCGACGACCAACTGCTCAGCCTCCCTGGTTTGGCGACGGCTGCTCTCGGGGAGAGATTTGGGGGAGTGGATGATCCGGCTCAGCGTGGGTAGAGGTGACTCCAACATCTACAATGAGGTCTGCTGTGGTCAGTCCAGGTTCCCCGTCCCCACAAACTCCTTGCTCGGCGAAGGCTTCTCCCAATATTCCAAGATCAAGCACGTATGGGATGATTTCAAACAATACTTCTAAATAAATTAACACATAATAAATCAGTCATAAATTTTCATAATAAACATTAATTGTTTTACAATCACGTTCATCAACAAATTAGATTTAGAAGTTATAAGAAAATGTTATAACATAAGTACACGATCCTTAGAATACATAAAGTTCTGAAACTCTCTATAAGCAACTTGCTCCAAAAAGAAATTACTCCGGTGAGATGTTGCTTCTATATGCACTATGCTCCATAAACATCTTCTATAGACGTGTCATAGCAGGTAGTAACTCTTTTATTTTCTTAGTCATCTCTACTCGTTCTGCATCAATACTCTCCCTATATCTGATATATCACCCCTTAGCATAGCCTCTGTCTTGGAGGTTCCAGACGTTCCAATTGAGCGAGAGAAAGTTGTTGGCTTAGTATAAGCGCCAAGACCCTGGACATAACATGATTGATGCTTTAAGACTTTTTCAACTTCATTTTGTGTCAATGTCAAGTCTTGTGTTTCTGCCTCCACTTGAATCGCCACCATATTTTTCTGAAATTACAAACATTTCTATTATAATGATGCAATAGGCTCACAAAACATCTATAAAAAATCTAGACAAATAAAGAGAGATGCCTAGTTAAGTACTGGATAATATATGAATAACTTTGTCAACAAAAACGACCAATGAATCTTCTCCAACCAAATAAAATGAGACATAGGAAAGCAAATATGATAATATACCACAAACATATTGTATATAACAAAACTTTTGGTGCACAATGTCAATGAATAACATATGAATGTAGTTTCTTACATGATTTTATTGTGCCTGAGAAGTAACCCACGTTTGAATCTTCTCACAAAAAAGTGTTCTTGTAAAAGTCCAATATTCCAGGAAGCTGCTATGTCTCAGGGTCACGCTACATTTAAAAAAGAATATGGGAATCAAGTTTTCCATGAAGTAACATCATGAGTTCTCACCAATAACATTTTCAGACCAATTCAAATCTGGCTACAAACAACCGAAAGGAATCAGTTTCAGCCGATTTTGTGAACCTGGTATAAAAGTTAAAAGTAAACCACCAAACACAAATATTTGGGAATTACCATGTATATACCATATGCTCCAAGACATAACATAATCTTTATACAACTAACCTAACTTGATAACTGATATAAAGCCTAAAAACAATGGGTAGCAATTGCAGCTAATAATGAAAAGAATTTGAGGTGATACTCTAGTTAATCTTCAATTTTTTTCGTGCTCATCAGAAAAAAAGCTGTGTTTAGACAAAATAGCCACAAGGGGGAAGAACACATTTCAATTTGTACAAACTTACCTCAAAAGTGTACCAAAAACAGCTTCAAATATGTGGGGTACATCCTCGATCATTACGTCTTTATATCTGGAAGGAACCATTGAAGATAAAAAAAATAATGATGTGTTTTATTTACTTAATAGGAAATTGCTTAAGCAATAAACATATAAGTATAGTTATAAGCATATACACTGACTAACAAAATTTTGTAACCTAATGTCACATTTCAGTCTATAGCATCCTTTCAAGCTTGGTTACAACACTTACACTTTCTCCAAAACAAACAATATAACATACAAGTACAGACCAAGTACACACAAAAACTCTGGACCCCATAAGGCAAAATTTTCAAGTGACAGAAGAACAATATTTAAGGTCCAGAACAAAAACTCTGGACCCCATGTCATGAATTTCGTTCATTGTGCATGCGAAAATTCATGGGAATAACATTTCTCATTAATATTTAGTTAACCTTAGATGTGATAGTTAGTAAAGAATTTTCAACTACTAATTATTTTCCCTACAATGAGCAATAATGACAACTCAGCATTCTTATTATCAATCAACTAGTCAAATCAATCAAACCATACCTAGAATATTCAAAACCCCCATATCATCCCCATTCTGACTTGCAAGTTCACAATAACTTTAGGAAGTCATGACCATATAGTTTTTTCGAGCGAGGAAAATCTAGATGAAGAGAAGTATGGAGAGCTATGGTCAAGATTTCCTCTTTTTGTTGTTGGTTGTGCATAATGATACTACAAACTAGAACCAACACCTGACCCAAAATGATGACATGCAGACCATGAGGGCTCTCTCCAAATTCCAATCTAGTACCATTAGCTGGTTGGCCCGATGCCACAGGATGCATCCATACATAGGATGTTGAGTTCTTTATATAATAGTAAATGTCACTTGCGTGTTATAAGAGCAAAGTGTAAGATATCAACCTAAAAAATTGCTAAAGTGTATAAAAGAAAGATTCAACAGATAACAAATGGCATGTTGTTTCTCATGAAATACTATACTTTGTCAGAATACAGGTTTTCCCTACATAAAAGTTTCTTTCTGATTGTAATGAAATTGTGAATCAAGTAGATGATACTAGATCATAAGTCAGTAAACAAACAAAACACACCTTTGGGTCCAAGATCAAGTGGAAGCATCAGAAAGAGGATGGCATAATATCAAAGAAAAACAAGATATAAGTTTTCGTGTTGTAGTGGCAAATGATTTCGGAGTAGTTGTTGTATGGAGAACAGAAGTGAGTTTTCGATCAATTAGTATAAATTATAAATACTTATTAATGACTGTGTAGTCTAGATTACCTTTTCCTTAATTAGAGCATCATAAATTGTAGGATCCAGCTTGAGATGCTTAGTCCCTTTAACGGTCTTTAGACCAATAATTATGTGACTAATGCTTTCCACACAGCCGCGAGTTGTATTTGTTATTCCCGAACCAGATATTTTAATTAAAAAAATGGAAATCTCGATCTCTTATTTCCAAAGAGACAAAAAATTAGTTCTCCTAAGAGAGATGAATACTCGTTCTTAACCGAAGTTGATGCAACGTGATGAATGATCGCTCTCAACCAGAGTTGATGCAACGATATGAATAATCGCTCTCAACAGGAGTTGATGCAACGACTTGATGGGGTGATGAAGATCACCGTTGCTCAAAACAAGATTCGCCCTATTGCGATCTGCTCCTAGGAACTAGCAAGTTCGAAGGAACTTCCGGAACGCTCGCTGTCACCTCCTTTACGAACTCGAAGAACTCCTTAGGACTTTAATGGCGACGGCAGCACTTCTCTCTTTGTCTCTTTATTTTGGCATAAGTCCTTAATGAAGGCACGAAGAGAGTATTTATAAAGAAGGGTCGAAACCCTAATCCTATTCAAGGCTGTAACAGATTACGAAAAGATAGGAGCGAATAATGGAAAGATTTGAATGAATTAAATTCAAATCCCACAAAGATCGGATCTGATCAATTAACTCAATCTTTCTATAACAGCTCAAATCTTCCAATCAGCCACATCATCCGCCACCTGCGCCCCATAGCCACTCAGCCCGTCAACCTGCGCACGTAGCTGTGAAGCCCGCAGCAGCCCGCGACACATGTACGATAGTGCCCAGCACCTACGTGCCGTAGCCTCGCAGCACATGTGTGCCGCAGCTCGGCAGCACCTGTGCGCCCAGCGCTACAGTATCTATGCACTGCAGCCCCGCAGGACCTGCGCGCTACAGCCCCGTAGGACCTGTGCGCCCAGCACTGCAACACCGCGGCACCTGCGTGCCTGCGCTGCACCTACGCTGTGACTCACGTAGAGACGGACGCACGAGCGCATCAACTACGCATAATGCGCCTTGTGCCGATACTGACGTGCTAACTGCAAAGTGTGCCAACAAAACGCCACTATAGGCCCTTGAGCCCGAGTCCGAGTCACTAAGCCCCTTCGGGGCTTAGCTCCATAAGGGAATTATCCCATGAGCATGACAAAAAGCATTAATGCTTCTTTTTTGGTTTAGCCTTCTTTCCACTAGAAAAATGTCCCCACATGGCACCCATGTGCCTCACCACACTTCATGTGATCTCTCAACACATGCAAAGCTTTATATAGAGATACCATTCATTTGATTTTTTCAATGTGGGACTATCTTTCTAGTTTCTAAAGCAAAAAACCAACAAGCAAAAACACCAACAATCTTCCATATATCTCTATATATGGGTTGAGCATTCCCCACAGTCACTGTCCATTATGCATTAGGATAGATGTCGCTACGACTTGGATCTTCCTACATGGGTTAAATGACAGCATGATATAGGAATGGACTAAGCCTTGAATTCTACACCATAACTACAATTTTTTCCACTCACATAATGACATCAATTGCGCTTCTGGCTGCACATTAAAGGCCTTGTGCCAGCCTGGTTTCGGTGTATGTATCTTGGATGTCTACAAGATTTTCCTCAAGAGACGGCCTATATCTCTTTCTATACACGCTAGGTGAGTTCTTTTAAAGAGTCTTTGGCATGAATTATTTTGCTTCCTTGCGGTGCTACACCGCTATGACATGGCCCGAAGCCGAGACCCTGTCTCATGTGGTGTCATACCACCTGTAGCTTGAGGCCCAGCCTCTTTGTACTGTCAAACTACCCAGCATGAAGCTTTTTGCTTCCTTGCGGTGTTACGCCGCTATGACATGGCTTGCAAAGTCGAGGCCCTGCCTCATGTGGTGTCATCCACTGTAACATGAGGCCCAGCCTCTTTGTAGTGCTGCCTACCATTCTTCATTATATAGCATTGGGCCCTCTTGCCTATCTGCGGTGCTACGCCGCTGTGACTTCGCCTGAAGCCGTGGCTTTACCCTCACAAGGTACCTCATGTGGTGTCACCCTATTGTAGCATAGAGTACTACGCTCTTTTGTAGTGTTGTGCTAACCGTGCTTCCTATAAAGCACGCCAGACATCCCAAATGCCTGAGAACTCATTAAGGCTTTCGAGCCATCCTCCCACAGAACTTTGTTCTTCGTAAGAACAAACAGTAGACTATAGTGGTTCTGGGTTCTTAACCCTGCAACATCCCAAAGGATTTGCCCATTGTTCCTGATATTCTTCCAGTCAATGGTCCTTCTTTTAACTAAAAGTTAAATGCCTAGTAGATTTCTCTTTGAACTAATAGTATAAAACTTTATAGTAGAATTGTAAAGACATAATATCAGAGTGTCATCAAGCCTATCTTACCTGCTGTGTCTTCAACCAGCTGGCGCTTGAGACCTTTGGTGAACGGATCTGCCAGATTCTCCTAACTCCGAACATCTACTACGACAATGACTCCTTTTTTAATAAGATCATTTACCGCCATGTGTCTTAGACGCACAGTCCTCTTCTTGCAAATGAAGAGGTCATTCGATGTCACCGCTGCAGTCGCCTAGTTATCGCAGTATACCGGTACTGTCGGTATCTGCGCACCAACCATTGGAAGATCATAAATGATCTTCTGAAGCTATTCTGCTTCATCCGCTGGTTCATAGAACTCAAATTTTATAGAAGAGTTAGACAACATAGTGTTCGACATAACAAAAGGTTTAACGAACTTTTTGCTTTATTGAACGTAAAAAGACTTGTGTACAGAGAAGAAAATCCTAAACATGATATTCTAAGTACAAGGGAAAGAGTTTTCTGGGAAAGTGTGATGGTGGAGATCGAGCACTGCAGTGGCTCCTTTACTCCGTTGACGATCTGAAGACGGGTTGAACTTGCTTTGGCGCTCTGACGCCTTTGATGGAACTCTAGGGTCACCGATCAAGAGGATGTCTGGAGTTGAAGATTTCTTGGTGATCTTCGTGACCTTGATAGTTCTGGTGGTTGATTGTTGTTGAAGGAAAACTCCTTCTATTTATAGAGAACAGAACACATATGCGATGTGCATTAGGGTTTTAAGATATAAAGGAATCTGCCATCATTGCACGGTATGGGCTTCTGCGGCGCTAACATGTGGTGGACATCGAGATTCTCCTCAATCAAGATCTCGGGTGGTTATCAAAATAACCGAAGGAGAAGACACGTGGCGTGTGCCGATTTGCTTGTTCGGATGCAGCTTAGTAAATCTTGGGATTTCATCTCAGATCTGGATTTTAATTGATCCTTGTCTAAGATTTAAATCAATCTGATAAGATATCAATCATTCCCATCTTTAACAGAGACGGTTTAAGCAAACCAATTGGGTGGGACCATGCTTCATGCACCTCTGGCGGGGTATAAGTACCGTTGCGGTTCTAGGACAACGAGTAGACCGTTCTTCTGGAGACAACGGAGCCTCCGTGCTTTCAGGCGACGAGTGGACTTGGCTTCGAAGACGACTAGACTTTTGTGCGTTAAAGCAACGAGAAAGTTGTGTTTCGGGCAACAAAGTCACTGTGCTGTAGGACGACGAGTAGGCTTGTGCTTCAGGTTGACGAGGTTACTGTGCTTTCGGAGCGACAGGTGGACTTGTGTTGGAGGCAATGGTATCTCCCAAGTCTCTGGAGAAAGGTGTTTCTGAACTTCTGGGTCGTAGCGGAATGCTGCGCCGTTGATGTTGATATGGTGTGAACGTATCACCAGTCTGCACCTGGGGTTGGCGCAGGCATGTAGCTGTGCCTCTGGATCGAAGACACTGGCTTTGAAGTAAAGAGCAATAAATGTCTGCTCTTTAAGGACTCCCTCTTAATTGCCACCATTACTTAGGGAATTCCAAGGGGGTCTAGGACATAGTCGAATGAACCTTATTTAATGAGATTCATCGTCCTGAGTCCTAGGTTCATCCCATTACTGTGGGAATTTCAACCGTCGGCCATGTGGCGTGGATTTTAGACCATCCCGCCTTATATAAAGGGGAAGTTTCTTCTGAAGAGCCATGTCTTCATCTTCTTGTCCTTCAGCACCATGCGAGACCCAGACTTAGCTTCGAGCGGTAGTGGGCCTTGTCTAAGTCATATTTTGGTTGAGGATCCCTTCGCTCAGAGGAGCTGTGCCTTCGTAGAAGAACTATTGATGAGCTTCAAAACGTGCTGGAACGCTTCTCATACGGAGTCCGAACCTGGACGATGTCTCGGAGGTCCTGGAGGTCCTGGAGGTCCTGACGACCTAGCTCGTGGCCCAGTTGCTAGCGTGAAGCGCCGTAGGTTGTGCTCTACCCTGCTCATTGGCGGCTGCGCTTTTGTTAGGCTGGAAGAGCCTCAGAAGCTGATGCCTTTTGAAAAGGGCCTTCCTGCTGTGCTGTGGCCTGAGCTCTCGGCGGGCCAATAGCTGCTTCCGGAAGTACTGTGCGTCTGGAGGGGGGAAGCTGTGGTGGAGACTTTGATGGAGACTGTATTCACATCTTCTATCCACAGTGCCTCTCTCCATGACAATCACACTGTGAAGATTAACCCCGGCATAGATCCGTAGGAGTTTTTAATTCAGCACATCTACCCATAAAGTCTTTTATAACAGATTCTTGTAATTACGTCTTTATGAAATCTTTTATGTAATCATGTCGAATCTGTAGCAGACCCTTGTAGCCATGATTAATGAAAGGAACTTCCGAGCTTTTCATCTGTTTGTGACTTTTATCTTTGTTGTTTGGCGTACTTGACCGCATGTGCTTCTATGATGCTGGTCTCATAGTGAGGACACTAACCTGTGCCATGCAACCTCTGAACCGTTGTGAAGAGGGATGGGTAGCGGGAGCGCGCCTTGCACTGCGGTGAGATTTTTCATGGTTCTTCAAGACCCCTTTCAAAGTATCCTGAACTTGGGTCAAGCTCAAGGTACTTTGACAGAAGCATGAATACGTGGCATGAGTGTACATGCTTGGTAGTGGGTTGGAATCATGCCTAGCCCTTGATAATCATAACGAGGGGTCATCCAGGAAGACCTGCCTAACCAAAGGTAATATGAACATGGTAGGCCTAATCTTCGTTGGGATCTAGAACAACAATTCAGAGGTAGTACGAACGTGAACTATTTTCTAGATGGCCGTGAAAATCATAGGATCAACACGGAAAGAATCACTACTCAGAGGAATATGGACATATTAGCCGTGATTTTGGGTATAGAGGAGCAATCTAGAGGTAATATGCACATGAAGTGCTTCATTTACTCGAGAGAAAATAAAGAAGAGAGGGATCCCCTTTTAGGGGATGTGGGAGCCTATGTCGGTTCCGTCTTCAGACGTAATACTTCTTCAGGAACTTGCCGTTGATGGACATCATTAGCAAGTTGCCATTATGTTTGGCCAGCCGGTAGGTGCCATTAGAGTAGAACATCTTAATAACAAACGGTCCTTCCTACTTTGGCTCAAACTTCCCTGCTGTTTTGTGAGTCATTACCATCGGTCTTCGAACTTCCCAGACGAGATCGCCCACTCAGAATGTTCTTTCTTGTACCTTTTTGTTGAAGGCCCCAGAAATACGAGCTTGATAAAGCTCGATTCTCTGCTGCGCTAGTAGGCATTTTTCGTCCAGTGCTTCTAACTCTTGTAGCCGCCGGCGCTGGTTGTCTTCGTCGGTCAGCTGGTTAGTGATGGCTACCCGCAAGGACATGATTTGGATCTCCAAGGGGAGGACTACCTCGCTCCCGTAGACCAGGAAGAATGGTGTGCTGTCCGTGGGCATACGAACGGTCGTACGGTAAGCCCATAGGCATTCGCCCAACTTCTCATTCCAGTCGCATTTGTTAGAAGAGACGACTTTCATGAGGAGCTTGACGATGGTCTTATTGAATGCCTCGGCTAGTCCATTAGTTGCCCGGTTGTAAGCCATTGACGCCATATTCTGAATTCAGTTTTTGTCGTAAAACCAATAAAACGCATGGCTTACGAACTGAGGGCCACTGTCGTGAACAATTCTTCTAGGAACTCCGAAACGGTAAATGACGTAGTGCTTGATGAAGCTGATCACGTTGGAGGTTTTCACCTCTATCAATGGTACTGCTTTTGCCCATTTGGAGAAATAGTCCGTGATGGCGAGGACAAACCGGTGTCCTTTGGAAGAGGGCAGGCTCATTGGCCCCGCGATATCTATTCCCCATGCTTCGAATGGCCAAGAGGCCACCATGGGGTGCAAATATTCTGAAGGCTGATAGATGAAGTCAGCATGAAACTGACACGCCCGACACTTCTTTGTATATTCTACGGCATCTGCTATCATGGTGGGGCAATAATAGCCCATACGACGCAGTCGGTCTTGTAACTTGGGACCTGGCTGATGAGCTTCGCAGGTTCCATCATGTGCCTCTCTGAGTGCCTCCTGTGCCTCTGTCTGAGACAGACAGCGTAGGAGGAGCCCGTCATATGAACGATGGTACAACATTTTAGTAGTTGTGTCATAAAAGAAATGGAGTGAGCGTCTCCTGATGGAAGCTGCTTCCTTTGGGTCTTCAGGCAGGATCCCGTAGACTGCGTAGTCTATAAACGGGAATCGCCAATCTCGAGTATCTTCATCCATATCTACTTGTAGCGAGTAGTTTCGGCATATGTACAGAGCATTCTTTGGATGTTCCATCACCGTAACAGTATATGGGGAGCCGACGGGGGCAGCCAAAGAAGCAGCAACACCAGCTAGTGTGTCGGCCTCCAAGTTTTGAAGTCGTGGCACATGTTCTATAAAGAACCCTATGAAGGTGGATATGATATCGATCGCCGCCTGGTGGTAGGGAACCAAATCTTCGTGTCGAACCTCATACTGCCCTCAAACTTGGCTGATGATTAATTTCGAATCTCCATAGGCCTCGATGTAGTCAACCCCAGTTGTTTAGCGAGTTGGAGCCCAATGATGAGGGCATTATACTCCGCAGCATTGTTGGTGCACGACTCCATGAGGGAATATACGCGATTGATAACCAGTCCGTCGGGAGTAACGAGGACGATCCCGACCCCTACGACGATTTCACCCTTTGGCCCCGTTCTTGAGGCTCCGTCGAAGAACATACACCAAACTGAATGGTACGAAACTGTATTGGACTCCAGAACTTCGTCGAGGATCTCTTCGTAGGGTCTCGATGTCTCAGGCACCAGATGTGTTGCCAAGAAATCTGCCAGCGCTTGGCCTTTGAATGCTTTCTGCGAGACGAACACCATGTCATAGGGAGTCAGAAGGATTGCCATATGGCTAATCGTGAGTTTAAAGCCTGTGGCTTGGTCATGAGGACTCTGAGGGGGTTGATCCTGGATACGACATGGATTGTCTGTCCAGTCACAAAGTGCCACATTTTCTGGATGGCGAAGAGAAGGGCAAGACATTCTTTCTCGACAGGATTATACCGATGCTCGGCTCCAATCATGGTTCGGCTGAGATAGTATATCGCTTGTTTGTGGCCTTCACTGCCCTTTTGGGCTAATAAGGCACCAAGAGAATGATCCATAGCTCGGACGTATAGCAGAAAGGGCTTTCCCACGACTGGTGCTACCAGTACGGGAGGACTGGTGAGATACTTTTTGATGACGTCGAAAGCGCGCTGGCACTCTTCGGTCCATACAAAGGAGACCCCTTTCTTCATTAACTTGGTGAAGGGTTGACATTTACCAGAGAGATTTGCTATGAACCTTTTGATATACGCCAATCGCCCTTGAAGCCTCGAAACTCTCGGAGATTTCTTGGAGGAGCCATGTCTAGGATTGCCTTAGTCTTCTCTGGATCGATGTGAATTCCCTTTGCAGTGATGATGAAACCCAAGAACTTGCCGCTGGAAACGCTTAGGAAGGACTTGGTCGGATTCATCTTCAGCTAATGCGTCCGCATTAGATCGAACAATATTCGTAGATCATCCAGGTGGTTGGACTTGTCCTTGCTTTTAACGGCAATGACATCAACATAACATTCCACCGTCTTTCGGAGATGCTTGCGGTTGCTACCCTCAGTCTTGTGGCTAGCTGCACCGGTAGAGGCATCCGTATCGTATGGCTCCTCTTCAGATTGGAACGTGGTGTTGTCATGAACATTGGAAGGCAGACTACCCCCAGCCTCTGACGTGGCATCCAGCGGAGATTTAGAACGTGTGCCTTGAAACACACCTGTGCCGGGTACCTTCGCCTTGCTGCCCTCGGGCCGCTTCTTGGGCTTGGAGGTTGAGACGGGAGGATTCTTGGAAGACTTCTTGAGAGTTTTAGAACCCTGCACCGCGTTGTACGTGGCGACGCGGAGTTCGTCTTCTCTTTTGCTCTCCGACCCCCTGTTGAGTCTCTGACGTGCGGTCGACGTAGATTGAAATCTTTGAAAGACAGATAGCCTCCTTGGTAGTAGTACAGCCGCCTGTTGACAACAGCAGTTGATAGTAATTTGGGCACAAGGATGCCTTGATTTAGGCATGCCCTGTGCCGCAGATTCTTCTTCTGCTTGGGAGAGCACCAGGTCTTCCGTCGCGGTACCCCCATTGTACGTGCAGGGAAGCTGCGCGTGGGTACGATCAGAGAGGGTCTGACGGGGCAACCTCTTATCATGCTCGCAAGAATGCTTCTCGCATGACTCCCTCTCTATGGGGTGTACCACCTGACTTGCATCATGCACGGGAGTGCTAAAGCGGCAGAGGGGTTCGACTGGTCGAGGCATTGGAGCACGGAGACCAGCTGTAACGCCCAAGTCCCAAAATACTTACGACTAATTACGTCGACATGCCAGCTGCATACATACGAAGTAAACTCCAATATATGGAACCATCGTACGTATACATAAGCTGTAAAATACAGTAAACCACGACACTAATCTCATCCACAAATAAAGAAGGAAGAATTTATAAATCAACTCATGAATTTTCATTTATAAAATGTTGGACGGAGACAAATCTACTACCAACTAAAAAGAGAAGAAATACATAACAATGAATTTGTCGAGCGATGCGAAGGCGATCCAAGTACAATCACCTCGGAGGAAGAGAGTAAAACATAGCCTAGGCTAGAGCACCTGCAAAACATCACAAAGGCACACACATGGAGAGATCACCAGGTCCTCAGAGGGACGTAATAAGATACAGGAAGAGCATGCCATAAATACTGAATATAAAATGTCATAAAGTCACAAAGTAAAAGTAAAGTGTCCCAACCGTAACACGGTCCAATATCCCATCATAGAAATAGTAGACTATCCCTACAACCAAACAAGGACAAGGGTAGCGCACTATTCTGCGATGTGACATTGCCCCGTGCCATGACTAGAATGAAGTGTGACATGATATTAACTAAGGTCACCTAACCAATCTAGTATGCAAATTAGAAGACATCTCGATGTATGGGCAGGTGAAGGCTGACACCCCCAAGACTAACTCAAAACTCACGACACACACACGTCAAGTACCAATACTATCAGCCGGCATAACTCAAGGCTAGCGGCCCTCGTGATCCATCAGTCTACATAGCTCGAGGCTAGTGACCGCTGCGACACGACTACCGTAATACGTAGTTGCTACGGCTTTTGGATTTGGGAAGCCCATATATCTAACTGTCTTCACCCTTCCAAAGGTCACTGTCAAAAGGTAGTCTGCTAAGACTAGGTCCACATGCATATTAAAATACAAGCAAGAAAAATAATTGAAAGAAAAATAAAGTAACTATAAACAGCAAGTCATGGATCCAACTGAAAATAAACAGGAAATAAATATGCAGTAATCAAATAAAGAACATGCAACTAATTATAAACAAAAAATAAGGCAAGTTATATTGCCTAGTGTCATGCCTGGTGTTGCGCCTGATGTGGGGCCATGATCGTTGCACACAGAGTCCGAAATTTCAAAAGAAAATAGAAAGGCACGAGATTTAGTCACGATCAAGGGTATAAACTATTCGTAATACTCGAAAATACTTTTGTTAGTAAAAAAAAATTTTCTTTATTTAGATAGATACAAAATTACATAAATCGTTTTCAGGCAAAATACCTTAAGTTTGTAAGAGTAAATTTTATTTAGTCAAAATATGTTCCTAGATAACACAAGAATCTCAAGAAATCATTTTTAACTGAGCATTAAGTTTGTAGTATATATAAAAACTATATTTCATTAGTAATATCTAAAATACTAGAAAATTTTATTTTATAGTTTGGAAATCTACAGTTTATGATAAAATATATTTTAAATAGCCATTATATAGTCTATATATTCTAAAGAAATAATTTTGGTGTTAAACTAAATTTTGTATATATATATATATATATATATATATATATATATATATATATATATATATTTCATGATACTCTTATAATAGTACTATAATTATTTTATACTTATTAAAATTTTAAAATAATATTGCCATTAATAACAACAATGGCAAACATTCACACCCATATTTTTTTTCCACAGTATATTAAAAATACTAATAATTCTAATAGTAAAAAATCATAATAATAAGATTGATAATAAAAGTAATAACGTATATAAAGCAAAAAGTGAGTTTGGAACGTCAAATAATAAGAAACCACCCACAAATAATAAATTATGAAGGTAATTAATGCATATTGTACAGAAGTTCTCTCCTTGGAGAAAGGGGGGCTTAAGAAACAATAAATTTTGGTTCTTTTCTTAAGAGAATGGGAAGTTAAGAACGGAAAGAGGGCGAGCGAGTCTTACAAGGGGGAGGCGAAAGGAGGAAGCGGGGTAGCCACGTCGGGTGGCTGACCGGTGAGGGGCGCGGCCGATTTTTTGGACGAAGGGCTGATGGATCCGTGTGCGGAGACGGGAGCTCCGGCCGGTCTGGCGGAGGGGCAGCCACACGGTGGCGCTCCGGTCGCCGGTCCAGGGGCTGGGTCCGCCGGCTCGTCGGTCAAACGCCGGTGTTGGCGGACGGGATGGCCAACGCTAGGCTTGCCAGGTCTCGGGATTCGACAGCTCCAGTGAGGAGCTGTTGCTCAGAGGTCCTCTGATGGCACGGGTGCTCCGATAGGAATTTACAAGCGGTTTCGTGCTGTTGGCTCGGTGCTACCGTGGCGCTGGGCGGCGGGTAAAGTAAGTGGAGGTGGCTGGCGTGTTTTGGTTTTTACTTCTTCTTTTATTGTTGGTGATGGTTCGAATTTGGTCTTTGATGGTGGTGGCGACGGCCCTGGCGATGGAGGACGATGACAACGGGGTGGTGGTCGGGAGATGGCGACAGGGATGATGAGGGGGTTCTGGCGGGTATAGTTCTAATGGTGTTGGTCGATGGGTGGGCGGTCGGTCAATGGCCGTGGTTGACGATGGATGCGGGTGGTGTTTGTGATGTTGAGATGGTTGTAGCCAGGGGTCCGGAGTTGGGGAAGGTGCTGCGAGGGTGATGGCCGAGTTATCGGGACGAGTCGGAGGCGGGGAGATGCTGGTGGTTATGGCGTCAAGGGCAGGGAAGTCGGGGTACGGGGGATGGTGGTGTTCGGAATTGTCGGACACGAGAAATATGTATTTGTATTGAAAAAAATATAGTGGATGGGAGGACACGGACACGATGCACAACGGTGGTGGAAATTTTGGCTTGTGGAATTTTTATGAAAAAGGAGAAATGGGACTCTCCTTATATAGGAGGTGGAAGCTTCTTGTTGGATAAAGATTATGAATTTTAAACCCTGATGAATAATTACATCTTTTAGTTCAAATCGATTTAAAATTTAATCATTCAAATCTGAATCAAATCTAGATAAAAACTTCCTTTAATTAAAAGTCTATTTAAAATAAAATCTTTTCCAATTTAAATTATTATAATTAATCAAATATTAAAGCAAACAAAATTTTCAATATCTTTTTTGTAAATAATAAAATATAATAATAATTAATTTTGAAAATCATGATAATAGTTTAAATATTTGAAATATTATTTTGCAATAAATAATTATAACTCGTTTTTGTAAAATCAAAGTGACATGAAATAAATTTCATGTCACTCTCACATAAATAATATATTTACATAAGACAATAGTTTTCTAATTTACGACTTATATTTGTACCATAAAATGAAATAGCCTTTTTATATTAAATAAATAAATAACATTTACCAAATCTCGACGCGATGCAATAAATTAAAATAAAATACTTATTTTCTATATAAAGAAATTTTTAATAAAACCTTTGTGTACACAAAAATATACCCTCACATATGAGTACTCGAACGCGACGAAAAAACAAAATCAATACCAAATTTATTTTAAAAAAATCGTAATAAAATTTTTGGGGGTTTACACCATCCTTGTATAACTTCCCATTGGCAACGCGTGTGACCGTCAACGCGGGCCTCTGGTCGGTCATAGGCATGGTACGTTTGTTGCACGAGGCACGTACCGCCTGGGATCTCTTCCTATTACCCCCAACGGGTGCATAGTATTCAGAATCAAATGAAGGTTCGCCTGATGGGAAGGCAATTTTGTCGAAGACAGATCTTCTTGCCAGCAATGCTTGTCAGGCCCCGCTCCCGTAGGAGCGATCGTCCTCGCTAAGGCGTGATGCCGCACGAGCCTAGATTGCGCTCGTGCAAGGCGGGTTCCATAACGGACGATTTCAGCGGCTGCGACGGGGTCGTCGCACAGAAGTCCCGTGCAGAGACATTGAATAATAGCAGCGAAAATTAGAACAAACACAAGTCATTCAGAAGAAACTCTTTTATTGATATTGAAACAACGGTTACAATGGGGCGCAAGGCCAATATTACAATCTCTCTCAAGCTCACTCATCTCACATTACAAGTCACTCAGCTCTCTCTCATCTCTCAATTACAAGTCTTGAGCCGACGGAAGCTTCGGAAGGCGATATCCATACATTATGTCCCGTATAAGTCTTCACTTCATGCGGTCGCGCGCTTCGAATCGCCAAGGAACTCCGTGCCTCGACGCATCCAAGCGAGCTCCGCGCCACGAGCTTCTACCTGTGCCTGCACATGGAAACTATGTGGGTGTCAGTACTCAACTGTACTGGTGGAATGAGCTCCTCGCCCACCCATAAAAACCCAACACGGTTGATTTACTTTGTGCAACATAGTCACTTCTTATCAATTGTCTTTCTAGTCTTGCCTTAGGATCAGTTTTATGACCGACGCCTTGCTCATTTTGTGTCTTTAGACCATCCCGTGCTCGCAACATCAATGTTAACTCAACAACGTTAACCTATCAAGTCGTGTTTGCCTTACGGCCATAATCAGAGACGCAACTACGCGATGAAGCTCCATTTCCGTGTGACCGTGCTTACAAATCCATCATACAGTGCCTCACAATTCAATGTGACTCAATCGTATCGCCGCCTTGCGGCCCTTTGCTACTAACTCATCATCCGACCCAATCCAAGACTTGTGGGCTAAGTGCCACTCGACCAACTTTGACTTGGGCGTTTCCTGACTTAGACTCAAGACAACTCAAACCAACTTATGCAACTTATATGCCGACAACTTAAGACCCAACGCCGCATCTCGTGCCGAAGCACGTCGCCTATGTTGATGCCAAATCTTAGGACCAAACCTTGTGTTCTAACTGTACTCACATCCAACTGACTCAATCCAAAGGCACACACGCGGATTTCCGCCCGTGCCGACCCATCTACATGAATTGGTCACTAACATCACAAGCTATCCTGGACTATAGCCTTGCCATTCGGCGACCCTTTCACCGCAAGTAGCTAGCCCCGCTGAAAGTTCCCGAATGACCCGAGCGGTTCGTCCAGCTACGGCTATACCGTGTTTCCCTCCGGAACGCCGCGGTCCCATGGCGCCCAGGGTTGTCGCGCGTGAAAACTCCTCCTTGTCGACAAGTTGTCCAATGACCATGCAAGACTCGACACAAACTGACGTCTCACACAGTCATTCCTCTTCCAATGTTACCATCTCTTTCAAAACCAATATCAAACCATCTATCATTTGAGACCCCTCGACGACCCACGGTCGCGAGCATTCTTTCCATGTTACCATATCATTTCATTCAGCTCAATGCCTATTCAACAATCCTTTCTCCAAAACTCATTCAATCAACCGTGGTTCATGCCCTAGACACTAAGTCCGTGCATCGTGCCTCAAACCGACTTCCGTTCTACGCGACGCTATCGCCCAAGTCATAATTTATATGACGGGCCTTGGGATCGTGGGACTATTTAACCTGACAACCGCAGAATGAGCGGGACAGCACTTCGAATGACTTAGGTCGACCGACATAACTTTGCCTAACTTGCTCAAGCCTATAACTCAACGAGCAAAGGCCGCGTCAAGCCTTGCCTCGATGGAACGTGCCGTGCACGCATTCAACTTTGAACGACCAAGTCATTTAGGTGCCTAGACTTATGACACAAGCTGTGCAACGCAACTTAACTCATAGGGCAAGCCAAGGCTATGCCAAGCCTTGGACGACAGGAGCGTGCATACTTTATGAAACATTCATGCGGGCGACGCCTATGACTTAGGCTATGTTCATAACTTCGCCGACTCAACCAACTTTCCTTCTCCCAAGCCACGGGACGAAGGATCGAGTGTCATTTTCAAAGCACGCCGTGCACCAACTCTAAGCCGACCGTTGGACCATTCCATATTCTAACTCAATTTGACCAGTCGGGATTATTCCCTTTAGCTATGTGGATTCGTCTCTTTTATTATCAAGCCTACTTGTGCAAGTTGAAAACATGCGATTTATTATGTGAAGGCTAAGACGAGGCAAGTTCACCAAAACTACCCCACCTGAGCGAGCGGTCGCTTCGACCGAGCGATGTCTTCGAGTAGCCGTTGCAAGGCTAAGTCCGAACGCCACTGGCGTTTTGATTCTGCCGATTGACTGAGCGGGACGGAGCACTACATCATACACCACTCAGAAAAAGTTTCGTCCTCGAAACTAACTGAGTACACTTATCAACTTATCACTTATTCAACATTCAAGAACTCTCGCACACACTACGCCTATGCGTTTCCCAAATCCGAGCCACGCTCGTGCTACTATCAATCTTTTCTTTAATACGATTTCAACATCCTCGACACTTTTCCGTTCCTCAAGCCTTACTAGATTCAACGTATCACTTAGTTGGATCGTGCACACATTCCAGGCGTCCCCGAAATACATGCATTTCAACCAAGTCTTGTGATAGTGAATCCAATTCCACCTATCGATTCATCCACTCGATCCCAAAATCAATCACACCGATGCTAACCCTCGTAACATGGACATCTCGCCTAGCCGCTAGGCAGTCTCTTTAGGCTAAAGTCAATTGTCAGTATTGGAATCACAGTTCCCAAACAACGATATCAACACTGACCCCATCCTAAGGTCAACCAAGTTGATAGTACGGAATTTTCTACCCAAGCTCGCATCACTCCGATTTCTAAACATCGAGCATCGATTCCCTACACACATCCCAATAATCATCGCACGGGGTTCGAGTCATTCAGCAAAGCCATCCTACGACAACTCACATTCAACCAATTTCACGACGTAACAAAATCGTCCGTTCAACAAACCATCTTCGCATAGTCAATCTCTTCGAACACGTTCGACATAATCCGCCTATCAATCCTTCCAATTCAAGCACGCTACGACATAATTCATCGCTAAACCATAATTTCACATTCCTCATTTCCTAAGTCATCTATTCCAATTCACGTAATCGATCATGGGGTCGTCTAGCTTAACAATATGTTGCGCCCCGATCTCACGCGAGTCAGATTTTCCACGGTGGGCATGAATCACCATGCACGCTCCCGCGGGATAATCATCCTCATCGGGACGTGACTCTTGTTTTGCGTCTAGACTAATTCATTCTCGATGCGCGGATTGGACCTACTCAATCCTCAAGTTTCTTTCATTCATCAGTCGCAAGTCCAAACATCCTCAAATTGTCCTTCGCATCAAACCAACAAGTCGAGACAATCAACGTTGCCGCGTCCTGATTTTCCGAGTTCGATCATTCCCGCGACATGAATCACCATGTCAGCGCTCACGCGGAACAATCGCCCCAAACCCGATGCAACGCATGTGCGAGGCTGGAGTTGCGCTCGCGCAAGACAAGATCGTCGACGTTGTGGCTATCAACGTAACCATCAAGACACGATCATTTTCATCCAACATTCATCTCGATCAAAATCCTAAGTATCACATCCAACCGAACAATAACACTTGCACGATCGTCATTCGCCGAGTCAGAGTACCCCCGAGTTATCGCATATCGATCTTTGATACGCCTCAATACCATCGATGACATGCGTAACCTGACGATCTTCCTTTGCAACAAGTTCCGAGTCGTGCGAATGATGCTATCGTCCGACTGGATAATTTTCTCGACATTCAAATTCAAGTTCGATCATTATCCCTCGATTCATTCACAACATCAATTTCCTCGAACCAGTTCCACGTATTTGTTCATTCGTCTATCGCAAGTCATCGGCCAATGCATTTCCTCAATCGTATCGTCCCTTTGTTAACTCAAACGTCGAGCAACATTCAATCCAATCCTTAGAGTCATTGCGTAACTTCAAAATTCAACTTTCTCATGCACGCTATCTGCCTGTCGTGCTAACTTTTCGTATACGATCCGTGTCAATTTCCTCGATCCATTTTCACCTACTCAATCATTCTCGCGTTTCATATTTCGCACAATCCTCAATCCCGTGCACGTCCCGTGCACATCATTTCTAGTATGTTCGAATCCACTTATCAAACTTCATGACAACATCTCACTCAATCTAAGGCTTTGCATATGTGCGATGCTTGCTGATAGACTCACCGGCACCCCGTATCCTCAATTTATCGATCGACATTCCTGAGCCTATCGCATACACCACTCAGGAATGAAGTCATTTATCAAATCCTCAACTTATCATTTGATTCACACTCTACTTCCTCGAATTTCGTCCGAACGATTTCTTAGATTTCAAGCACGTTCACCTTATATCGCACCGACGATAACATCGTCGTTTGATTGCACCTCTATCGATAGTCATCTTGCTTTTACTTAATCGAGTTCAAGTCATTCTTGTTCGACACAATTCAAATCCCGCACTCGACTTTTCTAAGGTCGACGCAACTTTGGTGTATATGCCCAGCCCGACTTAGCCAACCGTGCTTACGCAAACCATCTTTTTGTTTTATCGAAAACTGTTCTCCTACGTTTTGCAAAATAGATAGACTTATTGTATGGACATCCCGTAGGACAATTGAGAGAGAGCGCACAAACGATATCAACTTTGCGGAAGCAACAATTCGGAGTTTGCGGAAACAACGAGTTAAAGAATTCAATCGATAGTCCAAGGACGTAAAGCCGTGCTCTGATACCATTATGTCAGGCCCCGCTCCCGTAGGAGCGATAGTCCTCGCTAAGGCGTGATGCCGCACGAGCCTAAATTGCGCTCGTGCAAGGCGGGTTCCATAACGGCCGATTTCAGCAGCTGCGACGGGGTCGTCGCACAGAAGTCCCGTGCAGAGACATTGAATAATAGCAGCAGAAATTAGAACAAACACAAGTCATTCAGAAGAAACTCTTTTATTGATATTGAAACAACGGTTACAATGGGGCGCAAGGCCAATATTACAATCACTCTCAAGCTCACTCATCTCACATTACAAGTCACTCAGCTCTCTCTCATCTCTCAATTACAAGTCTTGAGCCAGCGGAAGCATCGGAAGGCGATGTCCATACATTATGTCCCGTATAAGTCTTCACTTCATGCGGCCGCGCGCTTCGAATCGCCAAGGAACTCCGTGCCTCGACGCATCCAAGCGAGCTCCGCGCCACGAGCTTCTACCTGTGCCTGCACATGGAAACTATGTGGGTGTCAGTACTCAACTGTACTGGTGGAATGAGCTCCTCGCCCACCCATACAAACCCAACACGTTTGATTTACTTTGTGCAACATAGTCACTTCTTATCAATTGTCTTTCTAGTCTTGCCTTAGGATCAGTTTTATGACCGACGCCTTGCTCATTTTGTGTCTTTAGACCATCCCGTGCTCGCAACATCAATGTTAACTCAACAACGTTAACCTATCAAGTCGTGTTTGCCTTACGGCCATAATCAGAGACGCAACTACGCGATGAAGCTCCATTTCCGTGTGACCGTGCTTACAAATCCATCATACAGTGCCTCACAATTCAATGTGACTCAATCATATCGCCGCCTTGCGGCCCTTTGCTACTAACTCATCATCCGACCCAATCCAAGACTTGTGGGCTAAGTGCCACTCGACCAACTTTGCCTTGCAGCGTTTCCTGACTTAGACTCAAGACAACTCAAACCAACTTATGCAACTTATATGCCGACAACTTAAGACCCAACGCCGCATCTCGTGCCGAAGCACGTCGCCTATGTTGATGCCAAATCTTAGGACCAAACCTTGTGTTCTAACTGTACTCACATCCAACTGACTCAATCCAAAGGCACACACGCGGATTTCCGCCCGTGCCGACCCATCTATATGAATTGGTCACTAACATCACAAGCTATCCTGGACTATAGCCTTGCCATTCGGCGACCCTTTCAGCGCAAGTAGCTAGCCCCGCTGAAAGTTCCCGAATGACCCGAGCGGTTCGTCCAGCTACGGCTATACCGTGTTTCCCTCCGGAACGCCGCGGTCCCATGGCGCCCAGGGTTGTCGCGCGTGGAAACTCCTCCTTGTCGACAAGTTGTCCAATGACCATGCAAGACTCGACACAAACTGACGTCTCACATAGTCATTCCTCTTCCAATGTTACCATCTCTTTCAAAACCAATATCAAACCATCTATCATTTGAGACCCCTCGACGACCCACGGTCGCGAGCATTCTTTCCATGTTACCATATCATTTCATTCAGCTCAATGCCTATTCAACAATCATTTCTCCAAAACTCATTCAATCAACCGTGGTTCATGCCCTAGACACTAAGTCCGTGCATCGTGCCTCAAACCGACTTCCGTTCTACGCGACGCTATCGCCCAAGTCATAATTTATATGACGGGCCTTGGGATCGTGGGACTATTTAACCTGACAACCGCAGAATGAGCGGGACAGCACTTCGAATGACTTAGGTCGACCGACATAACTTTGCCTAACTTGCTCAAGCCTACAACTCAACGAGCAAAGGCCGCGTCAAGCCTTGCCTCGATGGAACGTGCCGTGCACGCGTTCAACTTTGAACGACCAAGTCATTTAGGTGCCTAGACTTATGGCACAAGCTGTGCAACGCAACTTAACTCATGGGGCAAGCCAAGGCTATGCCAAGCCTTGGACGACAGGACCGTGCATACTTTATGAAGCATTAATGCGGGCGACGCCTATGACTTAGGCTATGTTCATAACTTCGCCGACTCAACCAACTTTCCTTCTCCCAAGCCACGGGACGAAAGATCGAGTGTCATTTTCAAAGCACGCCGTGCACCAACTCTAAGCCGACCGTTGGACCATTCCATATTCTAACTCAATTTGACCCGTCGGGATTATTCCCTTTAGCTATGTGGATTCGTCTCTTTTATTATCAAGCCTACTTGTGCAAGTTGAAAACATGTGATTTATTATGTGAAGGCTAAGATGAGGCAAGTTCACCGAAACTATCCCACCTGAGCGAGCGGTCGCTTCGACCGAGCGATGTATTCGAGTAGCCGTTGCAAGGCTAAGTCCGAACGCCGTTGGCGTTTTGATTCTGCCGATTGACTGAGCGGGACGGGGCACTACAATGCTCCCATCGTGAGGGGTTGGACCGGTACGCGCTTCCTTCGGCGTTGTGCCTTCGTCAGGCCTACCATAGAGAAACCTTCTTCCTCGCCATATTTTCCTAGGGTAGGAATTGAGCGAGGGGATATGGCTGTAGCAGCCGAAATTTTCTTCAGGCCTTCGGCATTGAGGGGGTTCTGGATCGCAGTTCCCTCCTTCGTGCTGCTCGTCGCAGCTGCCTTTGGCCCTCCAGACACGTCGAGTCTTCTTCGATTTTATGAACCTTTTCGAAGGATTCGACTTTCCATCAGAAAGGAGATCTTCAAAAGCTTGTTGGTCGAAGCGTACAACCAGCATCTTCTGGGAAGATCCCAGCCAGTGTTCTAAAAATTGGCCTAGGCGGCCGCCTAGGCGCTAGGCGGCCGCCGGCCGCACCGAAAAGGCCCTAGGCGGCCGGCCTAGGCGCTGGGCGGGCCTAGGCGGGCCTAGGCGGCCCTAGTCGGACCTAGGCGGCCCTAGTCGGCCTAGGGTTAGGGTTAAATTTTTTTGAAATTTTGAAAAAAAAAATCAAAAAAAAAATATTCATATTTGACAAAATTAAATACTTACCTCCCGCCGTCGTCGCCGCCGTCGCCGTCGCCGTCGTCGCCGTCGCCTGCTGTTGTTGCTGTTGCTGTCGCCGCCGCCGCCGCCGTCGTCGTCGTCGTCGTAGTAGGGGAGGAGGAGGGAGAGAGGAGCGGAGGGGAGGAGAGAGGGGAGAGGGGAGCGGAGAGGGGAGGAGGAGGGGAGAGAGGAGCGGAGGGGAGGAGAGAGGGGAGAGAGGAGCGGAGGGGAGGAGAGAGGGGAGGGGAGAGGAGGGGAGGAGGAGAGGAGTCTGTGGAGACTCTGAGACTCTCTCTCCTCTCCTCCCCCTTTATAAGTTTTTTTTTTCCAAGTAAAAAAAAAAAAACATTGAAACTACCAACAAACATGGGATTTGAACCCATCACCTCATGTAAAATCTTAAATATAGCTACACTAGCCATAAAAGCCCAATAATTTTTATGTCTATAAGTAACATACATATTATTTATAGATATACTCATGAACAAAAAATAAAAAAATAAAAATCGGCCGCCTAGGCGGCGCCTAGGCGCCGTCTAGGCGCCCTAGGCGCTAGGCGGGCACTCGGCGCACCGATTCCGCCTAGCGAAATCTATAACATTGATCCCAGCAAGTTGTCATCAGATTGCGTCATTGCCTTCTCGTTAGAGGAGAAGGTAGTCCCCAGCAGAGTCGCCATTTTGTTCGACATAAAAAAGGTTGAACGAAATTTTTGCTTTATTGAACGTAAAAAGACCTGTGTACAGTGAAGGAAATCCTAAATAGGATATTCTATGTACAAGGGGAAGAGTTTTCTGGAAAAGTGTGACGGTGGAGATCGAGCACTGTAGCGGCTCCTTTACTCTGTTGACGATCTGACGACAGGTTGAACTTGCTTTGGCTCACTGATGCCTTTGATGGAACTCTAGGGTCACCGATCAAAAGAATGCTGGAGTAGAAGATTTCTTGGTGATCTTCGTAACCTTCATAATTATGGTGGTTGGTTATTGTTGAAGGAAAACTCCTATTTATAGAGAACAGAACACATATGCCATGTGCAACAGGGTTTTGAGATATGAAGGAATCTGCCGTCATTGTACGGTGCGGTCTTCTGCGGTGCTGACACGTGGCAGACATCGAGATTTCCCTCAATCGAGATCTCGGGTGGTTATCAAAATAACCGAAGGAGGAGACATGTGGCGCGTGCCGATATGCTTGTTCGGATGCAGCCGAGTAAATCTTGAGATTTTATCTCAGATTTGGATTCTAATTGATCCTCGTCTAAGATTTAAATCAATCTGATAAGATATCAATCATGATTCAATCCCAATCTCATCTTTAACAGAGGCAGTTTAAGCAAACCAATTGGGTGGGACCATGCTTCATGCCCCTCTGGCGGGGTATAAGTATCGCTACGCTTCTAGGGCGATGAGCAGACCGTTCTTCTGGAGACAACGGAGCCTCTGTGCTTTTAGGCGACAAGTGGACTTGGCTTCAAAGACGACGAGACTTCTGTGAGTTAGAGAAACGAAAAAGTTGTATTTCGGGTAACAGTCACTATGCTGTAGGGCGACGAGTAGGCTTGTGCTTCAGGTTGACGAGGTTACTGTTCTTTCAGAGCGACAGGCGAACTTGTGTTGGAGGCAATGGTGGTATCTCCCAAGTCTCTGGAGAAAGGTGTTTCTGAACTTCTGGGTCGGAGCAGAATGCTGCGCCGTTGATGTTGATATGGTGTGAACGTATCACCAGTCTGCACCTGGGATTGGCGCAGGCATATAGCTGCGCCTCTGGATCGAAGACACCGGCTTTGAAGTAAAGAACAATAATTGTCCGCTCTTTAAGGACTCCCTCTTAATTGCCACCGTTACTTGGGAAATTCCAAGGGGGTCTAGGACTTAGTTGAATGAACCTTATTTAATGAAATTCATCGTGCTGAGTCCTAGGTTCATCCCATTACTATGGGAATTTCAACCGTCGCCCATGTGGTGTACGTTTTAGACCACCCTACCTTATATAAAAGGGAAATTTCTTCTGAAGAGCCATGTCTTTATCTTCTTGTCCTTCAGCACCATGCGAGACCCAGACTTAGCTTCGAACGGTAGTGGGCCTTGTTTAAGTCAGATTTTGGTTGAGGATCCCTTCGCTAAGAGGAGTTGTGCCTTCGTAGAAGAACTGTTGATGAGCTTCAGAACGTGCTGGAACGCTTCTCAAACGGAGTCCGAACCTAGGCGATGTCTCGGAGGTCTTGGAGGTCCTGACGACCTAGCTCGTGTCCCGGTTGCCAGCGTGAAGTGCCGCAGGTTGTGCTCTGCCCTGCTCATTGGCGGCTGCACTTTTGTTAGGCTGGAAGAGCCTTAGAAGCTGATGCCCTTTTGAAAACTCTCGGCGGGCCAATAGCTGCTTCCGGATGTGTTGTGCGTCTGCAGGGGGGAAGCTGTGGTGGAGACTTTGATGGAGACTGTATTCACATCTTCTATCCACAATGCCTCTTTCCATGACGATCACACTGAAGATTAACCCCAACGTAGATCCGTAGGAGTTTTTAATTCAGCACATGTAACCATAAAGTCTTTTGTAACAGATTCTTGTAATTACGTCTTTATAAAGTCTTTTATGTAATCATGTCAAATATGTAGCAGACCCTTGTAGCCATGATTAATGAAAGGAACTTCCGAGCTTTTCATCTATTTGTGACTTTTGTCTTTGCTGTTTGGCCTACTTGACTGCCTGTGCTTCTGTGATGCTGGTCTCATAGTGAGGACACTAACCTGTGCCATGCAATCTCTGAACCGTTATGAAGAGGGATGGCTAGCGGGAGCACCCACCTGCGCCTTGTATACTACGTTGAGATTTTTTATGCTTCTACACATAGTCTGCTTCTTCGACTTCTACCATATAGCAGCTCCACCCATGGAGAAAACATATCCTCCTGTGGATCTCTCACTCTCTACTTCTGAGCACCAGCTTGCATTACTGAAACCTTCCACTACTTTTGGATCTCCGCAGTAGTGCAGTGCATACTTCTGAGTCCTTTTGAGGCATCTCATAACCCTCTTTACAGCTTTCCAGTGCTCCATACTTAGATTGCTCGTGAATCGACTCAGTATCCCTACGGCAAAAGCTATGTCAGGCCTTGTGACAGTAGTCGCATATATCAAACTTCCGATGACGCTTGAATACTCCAGTTGCCTGACACTTTCCCTTGGATTTGGCTTCAGCTTCTTGTCACACCTATACGGCGTATCGATCCCTGGAAGATCCTGATACCCAGAGCGTATGAGCATCTTCTTAATGTAATGAGACTATGACAATGCCACTCCAGTTTCTGTCCGGATGATCTTTATCCTCAGGATAACATCAGCTTTCCCTAAGTCCTTTATGCTAAACTTAGATGAAAGGAACTTCTTTATCTCAGTGACACTTGGTAGATCTGTACCCAAGATCAGCATGTCGTCCATGTATAGACAAACGACAACACTTCTCCCATCAGCGAGCTTTGTGTACATACACTTGTCCATCTCGCTGACCCTGTAGCCGTTTGATCTTATAACTTTATCAAACTTCTCATGCTACATCTTGGGAGCTTGCTTCAGACCATACAGAGATTTTACCAACTTGCAGACTTTGTCTTCGAGGCCCTTGACGACGAATCCTTCTGGCTGTTGCATATAAATCTCTTCGGTCAATTCACCATTCAGGAAAGTGGTCTTAACATCCATCTGATGGATTACCAACTTGCGAATTGCACTCAGCGCAATCAACATCATGATGGTCATCATCCGAGCTACTGGAGCATGTGTCAAAATAATCGATCTCCTGCGTCTAAGAAATCCCCTTGGCAACTAACCTTGTCTTGAACTTGTCAACAGTTCTATCTGCCTTCATCTTCTTCTTGAAGATCCATTTACATCCTATTGGTTTTGCTTCTTCAGGTAGATCGACCAACATCCATGTGTTGTTGGAGATTATCGAGTCGTACTCATCATTAATAGTCTTCTTCCAGAAGATAGCGTCTATGGTCTGCATCGCCTCATCATAGGTAAGCGGATCTGCTTCCACATGATAGGTAACAAAATCCTCTCCGAAGTCCTTCTGTCTCCTCACTCGCTTAGATACAGGTTCTGCGAGTTCTGGTTTAATAGTTGTTCTTGCAGCAACAACATCTTCTTGGACTACCTCTTCATAAGGAACTTGAGCCTCCTGCGCACTCATATTTTCCCCAGAATGTCCATAAGAACAATGTTCTTGTGCCTTACAAACTTACCTTCAAAGAATTCTGCGTCGCGAGATTCAATGATATGATTTGACTCAATATCAAGTAACCTCCGAGCATCACCCTTATCAGCATAACCTAGGAATATGGTCTTCGTAGTCCTTGTTTCCAGCTTCTGAATCTTCAAATCCGGAAGCTTCACATATGCTAGACACCCCCATACTCGAATGACATTCAAGTTGGGTCTGACCTTAAACCAGAGTTCATGAGGAGTGACTTCCGGAGTAGCATGCGGCACTGTGTTTGTGTTCAATATGAACGTAGCCGTAAGCACTGCTTCACCCCAGAAGCAATTTGGAAGACCCGCAGTCAACAACATTGAATTCATCATCTTTGTTAACGTTTTGTTCTTCCTTTCTGCAATATAATTTGATTGAAGGAAGTATGGAGCAGTTATCTCGTTGATGATTCCATGTTCTCTGCAAAACGATACGAATTCATGAGACCTATACTCACCATCTCGATCACTTCTGAGTCTCTTGAGTTGTTGTCTGGTTTGACTTTCAGCTTCAGCCTTGAAGTCATTAAACTTCTCAAACGCTTCATCTTTAGACTTGAGCAGATAAACAAACGCGTACTTTGAGAAGTCGTCGATGAAAGTAATGAAGTACTTCATCCCAGCCTTAGTGGAGAACTGTTTGAAGTCACAAATATCTGAATGCACCAACTTCAGAAGATCTGTACTTTAGTTTACTCGCTTGAACGGTTTTCTTGTGATCTTCGTCTGCATACAGACCTCACACTTCTCCAACTCCTTACCCCAATATTTGGAGATAAGCCCTAGACTAGACATCTTGTTTATTCTTTTACAATAAACATGTCCTAGTCTATTATGCCACAACTCAAGAGAAAAACCAGAAGAAGAAACTGTATTCACTACCTCCATAGGAGTTACAAGTTGAAGTTTGAATATCCCTTCGTGCAAAAAGCCTTCCCGAAGTATGTTCCTTTATAGGACATAACGACTTGACCAGCGTTAATATCCATCCCAAGCCTGTGTTGCAGAGCAGACTTCCCGAGACCAGGTTCTTGGCTATGGCCGGTACATGCTTCACATTCTGAAGCGTCAGCGACTTCCCCGAAGTCAGTTGTAATACCACCGTCCTGATCCTGAGTACTTCAGCTTGTGTCTGGTTCACCACCATAACCTTCTCAGAGACAGGCTGATACGTGATGAACTACTCATTCTGTAAGCAAACATGACACGAGGCCCCAGTGTCTATCCACCAGTCTGTGTCAATCCCAGCTGAGTCAACCTGCACAATCATAGCAACAAAGTTAGCCTCACCTTGCTCCTTTTGTTTTGGTTTTTCTTTGCAGTCCCTCTTCCAGTGGCCTTTCTTGCCACAGTTAAAACAAGTGCCAGGTTCTTTGGACTTGGGCTTGAACTGAGCTGACTTCACCTTCAGATGGTGAACGTCTTTCTTCTTTTGGTAGGGAGCCTTCTGCTTCCCTTTAGGACTTCCTCCTTGCACCATGGTTGCTTTAGCCATCTGCTTGGATAAAGCGTCCACTTTGAGTTAAGCCCTCAACTCGTCTTCAATTTATCCAGTGCAAGAGGCATTCCAGATCTACCTCCATCTTCTTGCGGTGCATGTCCGCGATGAAGTTGCTCCACCCAGGTGGGAGCTGGGCGACAATATCCTGACGACAAAAGCATCGACCAAGGGCATGCCGTCATCCACCAGCTTCTGACTTAACTTGAGAAATTCTTTGACTTAACAACATAGTTTTGTCATCCTCAAACCGCATCCTCCAGACCTTTTCGGTCATGTGGATCTTGTTTCTGTTCTCATCTGCCTTATAGAGATTCTCTACTAACTCCCAGACGTCCTTTGTATTGACCGTCTTGCTGTATGACTCCGCCAGAGAGTCCTCCATGGAGTTCTGGATCAACAACTTACAGAGGTTGTTATCCCGCCTCCACTTTGACTGCAAAGTCGTGGCTTCAGCAACCCTTCAAGCATTTTTAACCCCCTAGAATCAAAGGCTCAGGATCTGTCAACACATAGTCTGTCATGCCCCGACCCGGAATCACCCGAATCATCGTCCTCGTAGGGGGAGTAATACCGCACGAGCCTGGAGTTGCGCTCGTGCAAGACAAGATGACAAGTTCTCAAATTGTTATCTTTGAGTTGATATTAACAACGAAAGGAAACAGAGTAGACGAAAACAATTCTCTTTATTGATATTCGAACTGAGATTACAAAGGCTTTCGATAGCCCAACAATATATGCCAGATTGGCTACAACACTCAGGTTCTCTCTTGCCCATAAAGGATTTCATCGTTCCATACATCATGCCTTTTATATCTCGGCCGCATCAATCATGTTGCAAGTCCGAGCGTCAATGCGATCTCACGCTTTAATACGCTTCGGCATTCCAAGCCTCAACGCGTTCAAGCGAAGCTTCACCGCGAGCATCTATTCCTTGCACCCTGCATGAAAGCTGGTGGGGGATCAGTACGTTCGTCCTCGCATGTACTGACAAAAAGACCTTCCTTATAAACCGACATTTTAGTATTTATGTTCAATCATGCAACTTAGCTTATGATCTTGCTATATTCTCCTTAGGTCGATTTATGGCATATTCGAAAGCGTAAAGCATATTATCATGGCAAGCATATTATTCGAATTGAATAGGCAAGCAGGCAAGCAATCTCGTGTTTGTTTCGTGGCGCGACTTCTTACCAAGTCGACGCACTCGCCTTGCACTGACGCAAGGTGAATATGCCCATTCCTTTCATGTCATGTTATAAATGCTCTCTGTGCAGGATCTATGTGCGGGACACATATATGTATGCACTTTCAACCCATCGTTCCTTAACTATATGATGGTCGTTGGCATATTCGTGCCAAAATTGACTAATGGCGTTTCTTTCTTTCTTTTTCTCTCTTTCTTTTCCTCCTTTCTTTCTTTTCTCTCTTTCTTTTCTTTCTCGAATTTGGGTAGCCCGACGTTTCATGGGTTGGGTTGCTATCCCAAACAACCGAAACAACCGCGTGCCTACCATCATTTGCGGCTTTTCACATCTATAACCGGGTGCTAATCGTCTTTATAGATGAGCGTCCATCAAAGATTATATCCCTTCTAGGCCGAACGGTCCCGGTGCCCCGGTGTACCCGTTCGAGGGAACGTTCCGTGCACGAAAGATTATCACAATTATCTCAAGTCCATTCGACCATGCAACGCCCTATTTTCAAACAACCAAACATAGTCTTGAGCCCAAGACTCAAACTTTATCAAACAACAAACAAGTCTTGAGTCCGAGACTATCATCTCGTATTTCTTCCATTAATGTTCTATGTTCTTACATTTCGTACTTTGTTTCAATGTTCAATGGCATCATGCCTCAACTCAATATTTGTCAACCGAACGACCCGAAGATCCCGAACACTTTCGAGGCATCATGTCATATCCGACAGTTCCACCACATTCATGCCACAACTGTATTCTTTCGCAACGAAGCCATCTTTTGATCTCGTGCACGTAGGCACATTTCGACACATTTATCATCTTTCCTTCGCATCGTGCACTTGCTGCACACATCGAAGCCGTATTTCCATGTTATATGCCTTAGTGTTCAATGTTCGTGGCTTGCACGCTAGGGCGCTCGCCTATTGTCTTTCAATGTGCTAGCATTTCTAACTCGTGCGAAAACACGGAATGGCTCGTGCACGAATGCACTCGTCGAATACAGTTATCCCATGTTCTTGCGGCTTGTGCACCGAGGCGCTCGCTTTGCGATATCCAATGTTCCATAGCGACTCGTGCATTTGATGCACGTTTCATTTAATTGTTCTAACTAGTGTTTGACACACACGATTTATCTCCCGATCGACCACGCCGTGGCGTTGATAGGTTAACTTAGCATACAATGTATATTCTGACTTAGGCAAAAGGAGTAAAAAGAAGAGTCAATCCTCCCACCTTGAGTCGATACGCCTTGTCATTTCGTCGAGCCGATGCGGCTCGATTTCATAACTTCGTTGCTCGACCAACTCTCCTGACTGAGCGATTCGAGCACTTAGTGCTTCATTGAATTATACGTCTGATTTGGCTTACCGTGCCCAAGTCTCAGCCCGTTGCGAGCGGGAATTTGGGTTTTGCGGACCCGTTGCGAATGAGGCAAAATGTCGACCTCTAATATTTCAGCGTAAATGGATAGCCTGCACATGAAACCAACTAAAATCAATACTTGCATCGATTCGGACTTGCGCCTTGGTCGATTCGATTTCTTAGAATATTCGAGCCGTCTCAACGCACTTATCCTTCGGGGCAATGCAGCGCTTCGCATCGATTCAACTCCATGCATTCTTTGGGACAATACAACTCTTCGCATCGACTTAGTTCGATGCATTGCTCGGGACAACATAACTCTTTTATCGATTCGCATCGATACATTTCGTTCGATCAATGCGACTCGTTGAGTCAACGTCTCAGCGTAATGCGTCGTGCGGAGCGGGGCATTACAGAATATACCACTCAAAACAAGGTTCGTCTCGAACCAAAACCAACACTCCCATTAAGTGTTTTATAGATCGTTTCACGATCTCGTCCCACCAATGTTGTTTAGTTTCACACTATCTTGCAAGCTTTTCATTAACATTTCAAAGCTTTCCTGCAGCTCGATTTGAATTTGTATACAACTTGATTTGGATCCGTACATATTCAAGGCGTCCCAAGGATATATATATTTCGACCAAGTTCAGTGTAGCAAATTGGAACTTAGCTAACAAGTAGATTTCAATCCTATGCTTGCCATCTCGTACTCTCGATCGAACTTATCGTTAGCAACTGTTCTCGAAATTTTATCGCATACGTATATTCAGTACATACGTGATTCATTCAATAAAGTCACTGCACGCGACGCGATTCAAAATCGCATTTTTCATTTCGTATGCTTCGTACGGACTATCAACTCTATGCGTCGCATCGAGCCGTCGCGCATCCGATTGCAACGATCCTTCGCAACGCCTTGCGTTCGAAGTCGCCACCCAACTATTTTGAAGTCTGGCTATACAACTTATCTCGATACGTTTCCTTTGTTGACTTACAAATGCATCAACATTTGGGACTACGCCCGCTAGGTTACTTACCTAGACACCATGCTCAAATTCTTCTAACGCACTTTAAATTGACATTGCTCAAAAGGCCACAAACCTATCCGACCAACAATTTATATCGAGGCGACGGTGCTCAAGGCAACAATCGCTTGACTCAAAGTCTCTACGATGCATCTTACGTTCGATTCCTAACGAGTAGGAACTCACTAGCCAAATTCCCAACTTATCCGTCTCGCAACATCGAATAAAATCTCGATTCACACAGCTCAATTACAAGGTAAATCCAAATCTAACGACATAACTCGTAAGTCATTCTCTTGTCGTTCTCTCTGCATAGCATGATTCTCGCAATCGCCTATCCGAATCACCAAGTTCGTTGGTAAATTTCTAGTTCGATTGTCGACCAACATAACTATTCAAGCACTCATCCGACGAATATTCAAAATCTAGCTACATCATTCTCAATCGAAAGCTGTTCCAACAATTTTCGATCGCCAAGACTTATCGTCAACATGCACCACATTATATTTGTTATCGATGCAATTTCGTATGCGATATCACATGGGTCATCTTATGGTCTGCAACATCCAATTTGATTTGGCGGTCAAGTCTTCTAGGGTCAGATGTCCCGAAGCTATACTCGATAATTGTGGATCATTAACGAAGGACAGTCTACTACGAACCATGCTATATCTTATTTCGGAGCCAAATCACGTTCCGATGATTTCTATGCGACTATCCAATTTCGGACAAAACCATTTCTATCGGCGCAACTGATGCGCAACTATCCTCCTAGTAAAGCCATGCACTCCCGTCGATGATTCTGCTATTCACGATGCATCTACTCGCATTGAGTTGAGTCTATCTTATTTGCGGTCGACACACGAGATGCTATACGCATCGAACAATCGTCGATGACTTATAGTCTTGTCTTGATCAATCACAAGTTCATGATCAACCAGTTCGTTCATTATCGTATTATTATTTACCAAAATTTTGATAGCGCGAGGCACACTCCATTTTGTATTCTCACATTGTGCTTACGTTTCCTTACGTATCGATCTCGATACGTCGTATCAATTTTGATAGCGTAAGGGTCAACTTTGATTCTGTTTTAACGTCGACAACTTGCATTGCATACTTCCAAGTTCTCCAAAAACATTTCCGTGCGTCTCGAATCATTTCTCGATTCGTTGCATTACGTTATGCTTTGATCGCGTAACCGAGTTACCGATTATCCAACATCGAACCCTCGAGTTATACGATCATGCCCTCTAAGGTTTTGCGTGTTTCAGTCGTACTCACATAAGTTTCGCCGTAACGTAACCAACTATCTCTTAGGCACTATTTACCTGTATCAACCAACTCTTCACCGAAGTCGCACATCGTGCGATCCGATTATAATTCGCCTTGCCCAACATTTCTATCGATATCGCAATTCGTATGATTCGATTTGCCACGCCCAACATTTCTATCGAGATCGCAAGTCTTGCGACTCATTTGTAAGTTAGAGTTTTCCTTTCCCATCGATCCGATTATTGCTTCAAGGCATAATCGTTCCGCTAGTCTCGGTCGTCCGACCGACTTATAATTTCCGCCCGACGTATCATTCATTGATACGAGTCTCGCCTTATTGTCCCAACTAATTTTCGAAGAACATTTGCATCAACATACCGTCATACAAATTTCCAATCGAGTCTCGGTACTCTCCCGTCCGTTGCGGACAAACCTTCCGCAATTCTCGCAATGCTTCGATGCAATTCATCGCACAAGTGGTATGTCATATACCACTCGGAATCGAGTCATTCATCGCATACATGGTATGGCAAAAACCACTCGGAAATCAAGTCATTTCCCTCGCATTATACTCGGTATGAACCAACAATCTCTTCCGACTCACGATTCCTGCAGTGATCGTGCTTGACCACAACCGTAACTTTGATTAAATCAAAATCCGACACAACTCGGCCAATCCTTTCATTTGCCAACACAAGTTCGGTGTGCAACCGAACGGTTCGTTCTATCGATTTATGATTTCAGTTCCTTCCGTTGCATCTCGTGCAACGATTTTACTTTGACACGAGTTGCACCATATGCAACGATTTATTTCCGACACGCATTGCCCTCGTACAATGATTTATTTTCGACCTCTATTGCACCTCGTGCAACGATTTATTTTCGACATCTATTGCACCTCGTGCAACAATTTATTACCGACTTTCAAAGTCAATGCTCAAATCCGTTCAACACATTCGATATTGACTTATCACTTTCATTGCAATGCATTATTTATAATCAACTCATTGCACTTCATGCATCGTTTCATTACTCATTCAACATGTTACATTACAACAACATCTCAAATCGCATTTTACAATTTGTTCCACTTGCGGCAACTAACATTTCACGGCTCGTGCATTCAATGCAACGAACGTTTCATGACTTTCTCCGCAACATCAAGTAAATTCGAAGTACTTGCGGCAACGTTACCCGACTTTGTATTAGACTTATTGTATGGAACATCCAGTGCGGCATTGAGTAGAGTCAAGAGTAATTTCGATTGGTGGTGGACAACTCTTTGGAATTGAAACAAGCAAACGTCCGGAGGAAATTGAGCCTAGAGCTCTGATACCAATTAGTCACGCCCCGACCCGGAATCACCCGAATCATCGTCCTCGCAGGGGGCGTAATGCCGCACGAGCCTAGAGTTGCGCTCGTGCAAGGCAAGATGATAAGTTCACAAATGGTTATCTTTGAGTTGATATTAACAACGAAAGGAAAACAGAGTAGACGAAAACAATTCTCTTTATTGATATTCGAACTGAGATTACAAAGGCTTTCGATAGTCCAACAATATATGCAAGATTGGCTACAACACGCAGGCTCTCTCTTGCCCACAAAGGATTTTACCGTTCCATACATCATGCCTTCTATATCTCGGTCGCATCAATCATGTTGCAAGTCCGAGCGTCAATGCGATCGCACGCTTCAATATGCTTCGGCATTACAAGCCTCAATGCGTTCGAACGAAGCTTCGCCGCGAGCAATCCATTCCCTGCACCCTGTATGAAAGCTGGTGGGGGATCAGTACGTTCGTCCTCGCATGTACTGACGAAAAGACCTTCCTTATAAACCGACATTTTAGTATTTATGTTAAATCATGCAACTTAGCTTATGATCTTGCTATATTCTCCTTAGGGTCGTTTTCATGGCATATTCGAAAGCGTAAAGCATGTTATCATGGCAAGCATGTTATTCGAATTGAATAGGCAAGCAGGCAAGCAATCTCGTGTTTGTTTCGTGGCGCGACTTCTTACCAAGTCGACGCACTCGCCCTTTCACTGACGCAAGGTGAATACGTCCATTTCCTTCCCTGTCATGTTATAAGTGCTCTCTATGCAGGATCTATGTGCGGGACACATACGTGCCTGCACTTTCAAATCATCGTTCCTTAACTATATGATGGTCGTTGGCGTATTCGTGCCAAAATTGACTAAAGGCGTTTCTTTCATTCTTTTCTCTCATTCTTTTCTTTCTTTCTTTCTTTCTTCTCTCTTTCTTTTCTTTCTTGAATTTGGGTAGCCCGGCGTTTCACGGGTTGGATTGCTATCCCAAACAACCGAAACATACCGCGTGCCTACCATCATTTGCGGCTTTTCACATCTTTAACTGGGTGCTAATCGTCTTTACAGATGAGCGCCCATCAAAGATTATATCCCTTCTAGGTCGAATGGTCCCGGTGCCCCCGGCGTACCCGTTCGAAGGGAACGTTCCGTGCACGAAAAATTATCACAATTATCTCAAGTCCATTCGACCATACAAGGTCCTATTTTCAAACAACCAAACATAGTCTTGAGCCCAAGACTCAGACTTTATCAAATAACCAAACATAGTCTTGAGTCTGAGACTCAGACTTTATCATCTCATATTTCTTCCATTAACTTTCTATGTTCTTATATTTTGTACTTCGTTTCAATGTTCAATAGCATCATGCCTCAACTCAATGTTCGTCAACCGAACGACCCGAAGGTCCCGAACACCTTTCGAGGCATCATGTCATATCCGACAGTTCTGCCACATTCATGCCACAACTGTATTCTTTTGCAACGAAGCCATCTTTTATAATCTCGTGCACGTGGCACGTTTCGACACATTTATCAACTTTTCTTCGCGTTGTGCACTTGTTGTACGCATCGAAGCCGTATTTCCATGTTCTATGCCTTAGTGTTCAATGTTCGTGGCTTGCATGCTAGGGCGCTCACCTATTGTCTTTCAATGTGCTAGCATTTCTAACTCGTACGCGAAGGTACGGAATGGCTCGTGCACGAAGGCACTCGCCGAATACAGTTATCCCATGTTCTTGCGGCTTGTGCACCGAGGCGCTCGCCTTTACGATATCCAATGTTCCATGGCGACTCGTGCATTTGATGCACGTTTAATTTCAATTGTTCTAACTAGTGTTCGACACACACTACGATTTATCTCCCGATCGGACCAATGTTTCAAGCAAATGTGCATTCTCCACTTTTTTTGGATCGAATAGACAAAACGATTTTTTTTTTCTTTTGTTTTCTCTAATATGATGAATCACATTTTACCATGCGCAGATTGTATCCATTTGGCAAATATGGGTTCGATCAAGATTTGTTTTTCCGGAGTACCAAAAGCGAGCATGACGTCATTATGAACATAAAGGCCTTCTTCCAAAGCATACGGATTTCTAGATGTATATGACATCTAGACAGATGGATCTTATATGAATCATATGATGAGGTACCACATGAGTGGATATATAGGAATCCAAATCTGCTCCCGTAGCGTCGATAGGTTAACGTAGCATACAATGATATATTCTGACTTAGGCATAAAGGAGTAAAAAGAAGAGTCAATCCTCCCACCTTGAGTCGATACGCCTTGTCGTTTCGCCAAACCGATGCGGCTCGATTTCACAACTTCGTTACTCGACCAACTCTCCTGACTTAGCGATTCGAGCACTTCGTGCTTCATTGAATTATACGTCCGATTTGGCTTACCGTGCCCAAGTCTCAGCCCGTTGCGAGGCAGAAATTTGGGTTTTGCGGACCCGTTGCGAATGAGATAAAATGTCGACCTATAATTTTAGCGTAAATGGATAGCCTGCATATGAAACCAACTAAAATCAATACTTGTATCGATTCGGACTTGCGCCTTGGTCGATTCGATTTCTTAGAATCTTCGAGCCGTCTCAATGCACTTATCCTTTGGGGCAATGCGGCGCTTCACATCGATTCAACTTGATGCATTCTTTGGGACAATGCAACTCTTCGCATCGACTTAGTTCGATGCATTGCACGGGACAACGTAACTCTTGTATCGATTCGCATCGATACATTTTATTCGGTTAACGCGACTCGTTGAGTCAACGTCTCAGCGTAATGCGCCGTACGGACCGAGGCATTACATAGTCGACGCTCATGAGTTAAAGATTGACGCTGACCTTTCTCTTCCAGGCATTAAAGTGCTTTCCGTCAAACTTCTCAAGTTTAAAACTTGTGTCAAAAAGTTGTGCATGGTTGTTGTCCATCAGATCTAAATCTTGCTTTGAGATTGTTATTCCCGAAACAGATCTTTTGACGAAAAAAATGGAAATCTCGATCTCTTATTTCCAGAGAGACAAAAAATTGTTCTCCTAAGAGAGGTGAATACTCGTTCTCAACCGAAATTGATGCAACGAGATGAATGATCGCTCTCAACCAGAGTTGATGCGACGATATGAATAATCGCTCTCAACCGGAGTTGATGCAACGACTTTGCTGGGGTGATGAAAATCACCATTGCTCAAAGCAAGATTCGCCCGATTGCGATCTGCTCCTGGAACCAGTAAGTTTGAAAGAACTTCTGGAACGCTCGCTATCACCTCCTTTACGAACTCGAAGAACTCCTTAGGACTTCAATGGCGGCGGCAGCATTTCTCTATTCATCTCTTTATTTTGGCGTAAGTCCTTAATGACGGCACGAAGAGAGTATTTATATAGAAGGGTCGAAGCCCTAATCCTATTCCTGGCCGTAACTGATAGCAAAAAGATATGAGCGAATAATGGAAAGATTTGAATGAATTGAATTCAAATCCCACAAAGATCAGATCTGTTCAATTAACTCAATTTTTTTATAACCGCTCAAATCTTCCAATCAGCCACATCATCCGCCACCTGCGCCCCATAGCCACTCAGCCTGTCAACCTGCGGGTGTAGCTGCGAAGCCCGCAGCATCCCGCGGCACCTGCGCTTAGTGCCCAGCACTTGCGCGTCGTAGCCCCGCAGCACCTGCGCGCCCAGCACCGCACACCTGCGCACCGCAACCCCACAGTACTTGCGCGCCGCAGTCCCACGGCACCTGCGCGCCCAGCACCACAACACGCAGCACCTGCGCTGCAACTCGCGCATCAATTGTGCACAATGCGCCTTGCGCGGATGCTGACGTGCTAAGTGCAAAGTACGCCAACAAAATGCCACTTTACCCCCTTGAGCCCGAGCCCGAGCCCGAGTCCGAGTCGCTAAGCCCCTTCGGGGCTTAGCTCCATAAAAAAATTATCCCATGAGCATGACAAAAAGCATTAATGCTTCTTTGTTGGTTTAGCCTTATTTCCACTAGAAAAATGCCCCCACATAGCACCCATGTGTCTCTCCACACTTCATGTGATCTCTCAACACAAGCAAAGCTTTATATAGAGATACCATCCATTTGGTTTCTCCAATGTGGGACTATCTTTCTAGTTTCTAAAGCAAAAGACAAACAAGCAAAAACACCAACAGTAGTCTCAGCTTCTTCAGGTGAGAGTTCGGTCACCTGAAATAGCCAGTGTTGTAAAAATCCCTCTAGGCGGCCGACTAGTCCCCGACTAGTCGCTAGTCGGCCGCCGCCGACTCGACTAGGGGCTAGTCCCCGACTAGTCACTTGTCGGCCACCGTCGACTCGATTAGAGGCTGGTCCATCCAAAAATTGGCTAAATTGGTACTAATCTGGGCTGCCGTCGACTTCATCAAGGCAGTCGCCGTCGACACTTTACTTTGTTGCTGCCTTTTTTCTATTTTTGAAAAAAATGACTAGCCTACTCTTTTTTTATTTTTATTTTTTCTTTATTATCTCTTTGCTACTGTTGTTGTGGCTCTTTTTTTAATTTTTGCTTGTTACTTTTTTTTACTTTTGCTTGCTACTGCGGCTGTAACTCTCCGTGCAAAATAGTAAGTTGTTAACATATTATTTAAAGATTTATCGAAATAGAAATTTGTGCAAAATAATGAATAAGAAAATGCACTGCAATAACTAAAAGTTCAACAATTAACATATTATTTTTAAAAATATTTTTATAACATATTACATATATATGTTCATTAAAAATTCTAAACCGACTAGTCCCCGACTAGTCCTCGAGTAGTCCGATTAATCCGTAGTCCCCACAAACCGACTAGCGGCCGACTAGCGATTTTTACAACCTTGGAAATAGCAGGCTTAAACATTATCTTTAAACGCAATGCATAGTTGAGAAATGTCATAACAAGTGGTGAGATGTTTAAATAAAAACATAGACATATGACATCAGAGAGATGCCTTGTTACGAACAAAATTTGGACCAAAACTAAATGTCAATTGATAGCAAGATCGAAACATAGTATAACATACCTCTCCTTCATATACTTTCTTACTTTCCTTAATCCGTAGACCGCTAGCCCTCCGAAAATTTTCCATAAACACCTCACCCTTCGTAACCTCTGATGAGTATACCTCTGAACCAACCAACCATGGGGCAGAATAGTACCTAGAACATAGTCCAAAAGATAACTTTTAAGTGATCAAGGCATAACATGTCAACCAATATGATACTGCAATGACCAAAAAAGTATAACCACTTCAGAGAATGGTGTCTGGTCAGGATAGGGAGAGACAGAGAGAGAGACATCCAAAAAATATTGTTGAAGGGTGACCAACTCTACACCTTCCCCAAGAATAAATGAAAGCCATTTGAGGAAAACTATAGTGTCTTATAGGTTGAATGACAGTAGCACGGAGAATATGAATAATAAAACACATTAAGTTGAATCCAAAAATGCAGTTCATATGAAAAGATAACATGGAAACATTATCCCAATAAATATACACTACAATAAGAGCAATATACAGCTAAAAGTAACATCAAATAGAGCTTTCTAGTGGCTTAATCAAACAAGTCTCTTCATAACCTATTGACCAACCATCCAATAAATTGTAATTAGAAAGAAAAAACCAATGACGATATATAATGGCAGTAGCATCTCTTGACGCTATTGGCACTCTCCAGTAACCTTCTCTCAGGAAAACCTCTGTATTTCTTCTATAGTTCGATTCGTGTTACTCTTATTGGAAACAAAGACAGCTTTTAATGAAAATAAAGACACAGATGTTAATAAAGATACGGTGGCACGACCACTCGACATATTCTCTATACTAGTCATTGTCACGAGTTTTGTAGGTGGTTTTTTCGTCTCCATTGTGTTGGCCAGAATTTATGAGGAAGTGATTAAGATTTTTTGGCAATGGTAAATACGAGAGTTCAACTGCTTCCAGGACCAGGGCTCTTCAGACTGAACCTCTGGTCAAACTCGAGAATTTGAGAAGGATCCAACAACAATTAGATGATGTTGCTGCAAACTATAGATAGGATAGAGCAGGATTGTGTTTGGGATTCAATCAGTCGTTGTTTTTTGTCCATGAGCTAATTATATTACTACTCAAGTCTATATCTTGTTCAAGTTCAATGAAGGTTAGACTGTACAACTTGATATTAATGATGCTTTCTTTCAAACGTGTTATAATGGCAACATCTTTATCAGTCAAGTAGAAAAGTATTATTCAGTAGGACTCAATAAATCATGATTTAGGTCTTGCAAGTCAGTCAATGCATCGAACATTGAATACAAAAACCACACGGCATACATGCCGAGGACCGACCAATAGGTAGCCTGCCTGCCTCTTGTAATCAACTTCACTAAATATGAACCGAAAGATTGAAAGAATCGTCTAAAACATACCTAAGCCGCATCAAACAGACAAGGAAGCCAACAAGTTTAGTATTTATTCCAAGCCAGTTCCTGCAATAACAACTTTACCATATAAATGATATTCAAAAGTTAAAAGCAATAGGAGAGGGCCTAGAGAGATGAAGATGAATACACCCAAAACTAGCATAAATTGATAACGTGAATTACTATAGGCAAGTACTTTAAAGATCATACTATTATGTACAATAGTCAAGTATTTTGAAGATCATACTATTATGTACAATAGTCAAGTATTTTGAAGATCATCAAGGTTCCCAAACATCCCTTATATAAGAGAAGGCCTCCCAATAGTCCACTAGAGCTAATCCTCGGCATAACTAAACCAAGAAAAACTAGCCCTAGAAGTGAATACATAACCCACATAGTGCATTTAGCCCATGAAATACTTTTCCTACTAAATTAGCAAAAGCAACAAAAACAACTCCACTACGGTTGAATGAATCTAAATTGTCAAAACTTGTTACATTTAACTAAATAAATAAATTTACTTGGTAATAAAATAATGATTAGACATATTGCATTAGAAATTTCCAATAATTATACCATCGAGCTTCACATGAGGCAGGAAACAAATCAAATGCAAGGACGTAAGGATGTAGCTTTAAGCTAAAATAAAAATTGAACCTTTACTGGATTCTTAGTTTGAATGTAGTTGTTGTCCCAATAGATTTAGTATCAATTAATTCTTACAGCCAGGAAACAAATGTAGCTTTAAGCTAATGGATTCACGGCATGAATGCAAATTTATTGTCCCCAATAGTTCTTATCTCAATTAACTCTTATGAAAAGTCATTTGCTTTGGAGAAATTCTTTATTTCAATCCGCTATCGAACAGATGACGTATCTACTATATGCTTCCAAACCATATCATAATTTTAGACCAACAAATCTCTATATCAAAAAAGGCCCTAAACTTTCACCGTATCGACCATCCCTAGCAACTAAAAAACTTATCTAATCAACAACTTCTAAACAATTAAATTTAGCTCCTCTTTCACAATCAAAATTCTTAACCAAACGAACTAAATCTTTAACCCAAAAAGCCCTAAATTCTATTTCCAATCTGACAATCAAAATTCTTAGCCGAACGAAATCTTAACCAAAAAAGCCCAAAACTTTTCCAATCTAATCTGATCTTTCATAAGGGAATCAAATCAAATAGAACCTAAAAAAAAGGAAAATCAAAGGAAAGAAACAACTATCTGATGCATATGATAATCATTCATAAGGGAATTGAATCGAATAAACCCAAAAAATAGGAAAATCGAAGGAAAGAAATAACTACCTGATGTTGTTGCCATGGTTGAGAATAAGAGAGAGGCAGGTACGGTAGGAGGCAGAGAGTGGTGGCGGCAGGCGGCACGGAAGAAAAGATGAGAATGAGAGGACAAGGCCGAGAGAGATGTTGGGAGAGGCTGATGTCTACTTCCTCCTCTCTAATGAATACAAAAGATGGGGAAAAATTAGAGACATTAAACCAGAAAAGTAAATAAGGATAGGAGAAAACCCTAGATTTGATTTGATCCTATTAAGGAAAATATGGGGAAGTCCGACCTGAACTGAAGACAATCGACTAGAGATTCATTATCGGCTGAAGAGGGCGTCTACTGGAGATGTCGTCGATCAGCACTGGAGAGGTCGACAACTTTGGAGGGGATGACGACTCTGGAGATCCCGTCGAGAGAGAGAGAAGAGGGGAGATATTTCTAGTATTAGGAACGAAAGAGTACTGGAGAGGGGTTTTGTAATACTGTCTCAAAATTTTTGGTTATGAGAGAAAAAATTTTGGTTTTGAGAGTAACTCCAAAACCAAAACCGCCAAAACAATTGGCAAAAATAATTTTTTTTTAATATTTAGCAATGCTAGATAAGAATGTATTACCAGCAACTTAATTCATTGCTAATCTTAGCACACACAAAATATAGATAATTTAGCAACGATGTTGGCATTGCCCATTTATTTTTTAGGCTTTGTCAACGACTAAAACTTTCGTTGCCAAATATATTGTTTAGCAACGACAACAATATGTGTTGTAGAAAATATTTACTAGTAACAAAAAATGTTGCGTTGTTGAAAAACCCTTTGCCTTATGGGATACTAGCATATGTGCACGTGTCTTGCACGTATTTAACATTTCTTAATTAGTTTAGGAAGACTCTTTAGGAAGACCAAAGGGTAGTCTTTCTAATTACTAAGTTGTCCTTATTAAAATTAATGAACTATTTTTAATTAGTATAAGTATGTAAGGGTATTTTCGGAATTCAAAAGTTTCACCATCTAAGTTTTCCTATTATATAGTAGAATAGATTTCTTATAGTGACTTTAAACATTTACTTTAATACTACCTATTTCATATTAGCTATTTACTACCATATAATAGTTTTGAGTGGTGATTATCATTTCGCTGTATACACGCACTCTATTCACCCCTATAAAAAGGTATTCAACGGTCTTACAATTGGTATCAGAGCAGGTTATATACAAATATAACACTCTAAAAGTATACATATTTACATGGCAGTCGTGAAATCAATATTCACCGGTGAAGGACAATCCACAAATAGACACTCTCTATTTGATGGAACAAATTACACATATTGGAAGACACGGATGAGTTTCTTCTTGAAATCACTTGGCTTTTATCTCTGGTTAATTGTCATAGACTGTTACAAAAGCTGTGTAGAACAGCGATTGATGGCAATCTTGTAGAGAAGCCCAATGATAGATACACAGACTTAGAGAAGACACAAGTTAGTCTTGATACAAGAGCTGTCAATGCATTATTTTGTACCATTGACAAGACTAAGTTTAATAGAGTATCTACATGTACCACATGGTATGAAATTTGAAAACTTATTGAGGTAACTCATGAAGGTACTTCACAGGTGAAGGAATCCAAAATAGTCGATTAACACAAGAATATGAGACTTTTAAGATGATGAAAGATGAGACAATCACTCAGACGTTTACCTCCTTTCTTGATATCACCAATCCTTTATCTTCTCTTGGCAAGGATTATACAAATCATGAGAAGATTCGTAAGGTACTCAAGGGACTAACCAAGAATTGGAATCCCATGGCTACCGTGATCATAGAAGAAAATGATCTCACCATCATGTCGCTGGAGACACTCATGGACAAACTAATGACTCATGAGCTGGACCTAAAGGACTTTGAAGAAGCTACACCAAAAAAAATCAATTGCCTTCAAAGCTCATGTAAAGAGAATCACAAGTGAAGATATGATAATGATAACACTGATGGTGAGGAACAAGCCCTGCTAGTAAAGAACTTCAAAAAATTATTGAGGTTTGAGAATCAGACCGAAAGAAGAAAGATTTCCATGAAAGCAATGAAGAGGAGACTATATGCTATGGACGCAAGAAACATAGCACATCAAGAAAGATTGTCCAATGTCAAGAAGACAAGTCGCTACGAAGGGTCAAACATAACCCCAAGGGGTTGTGGGTTTTTTTCTACCAATTGGGCTCTCCAATTGATCTTTACAGTGCTTTCTATATCAATTCGATCCTTTATCCATAGAGTGTAGTATGTGGGCCGTATTTTCCTATTTTTTTAAGTCTCTTTCATTACTACAGCTGATACAAATCGTTGCTTTGGACGATGCATATGTAGAAAGCCCATTTTTCCAGTATTGACTAGTCAATTTGTTCTCTTTTTTTTTACTTCTTTCTATAGTGGAGATAGTCGCACGTAACGACAGATCACGACCATATTATTAAAAGCTTGTGGTAAGAATGGGTTTCGTTCTAGTGCCCAGAATAATATTCTAAAGCCTTTGTATGCTCTCCGTTGTCGGGCGAATATTGACTCTTTACTGCTTCATTCTTAAGGCCAATCCACGTCTAGACCTCTCAGAGTAAATCCATTTGTTCTTGGTTCGTTCCGCCATCCCACTCAATAAATGATTAAGATTCATTGGAATCCTATGTAGTCACAGGTTTTATCGTTCCCATAGCTTCTCTGTTAATGGTTAGGCTTGAACTCTGCAATGGAGCTCCACAAAAAATTTGTTTTTGAGTCAATCTACTCAGTTTGTATTAACCCTAGGCTCTTTATTATTATTTTCCTCAATATTAATGCTTTATCACACTGCCTTTTATGAGGTGATTCATAGACCATACATATTGGAATCATATATCATCGATATTTTGGTTCTCATTCTATCATCTTTCCATTTATATGCATCCCTTTAGTTTTGCTTCTAAAAATTGAGAATAATACTTAATATATAATATTTTTATATAACATTTTTTTTCAGTTGTTACAACTATATGCCAGTCATATAGTGTCTTTTTCTTGGGATCTTGACAATAGGAAGCAATAAGTTGGTTATTCGTTTTTAGTTTATATAGTTATTAAGTTCAAGTGGGGTTCTTTTTTTTATCCCAATTCTAAACTATACTGCTTTGTCTATTTTGAGATACAATCGAGTAGAATAATCTAAACTAGATCCAATAAAATAAGAATTTATTTTTTTTAGAATAAGTACGACCGGCGGGATTCAAGATAATAATAAAAATTCGTACTAGAATATGGATTATGTATAATGTTTTTATCCATTTTGGATTGGATCGAATTGGGGGACGACATGGCCAAGCGGTAAGGCGGGGGACTGCAAATCCTTTATCCCCAGTTCAAATTCGGGTGTCGCCTGATCAACAAAAAAAGATTGGAGAATTCTTATTCTTATATTGCTGATCTAATTAGACGAATTCTTGCCACGCGGAAGGAGAGGCAAAGGACTAAGCAGACGTGTCAATACTTTCTTTTTAGGACACTCAAAAAATCTGTTGGGCAAGCAGATTCACATCTCTTACAACCTACACAGTCCTTGGTTCTTGGGGCGAAAACAATTTTCTTAGCTTTACATCCATCCCAAGGTATCATTTCCAATACATCTGTGGGGCAAGCTCGTACACATTGAGTACACCCTATACATGTATCATAAATTTTTACTGAATGCGACATTGGATCTATAAATTCCAGGCGAACGCAGTGAGAAGGGAGCAGTGAGAAGGCGACCGTACTGGAAGGTGATAGAAGTGCCATTCAGGGTAGTGAACCCACTCCACGGTAAGAAGATCGAGTGGTGCCATGAAAGCGAGGCCGGTGACTCAGAGGAAGAGAAAAGACCTAACAATATTGTAAATTTTTGTTTAATGTCATTTGATCAGGTATTAACTAATCCTCTATATGATAACTTCACTTTCGATTAACTTTCTGATGCATTTAGTTATTTGTTAGATGAACACAAGAAAGTGTTGGACAAATACAAGGAATCTTGAAAAGAGATCAAAACTTAAATGACTGAAATTGAAAGGTTGTCCACCGTATTAAATGAAGTAAAGGAGACACCTTACACTAGTAACATGGATGAACTATCAACTCTTAATCTTAGCCTACATAATGCTCGCAAAGATATTAAGAGGAGAGATCATGACTATGCCAAGCTACGTGAGTTATATGAGATAGAGAAGAATAAATATCTTATAGTTGTTCAAAAGGTAGATGCTATATGCTAAGTATGATGAGGCATGTGAAATATCTAAAAAGTTAGAGTTTAGCTAGGGCATGAGTCATAACTGTTACTCAAACCAAGATCTGTCATACACATAGCAGGACATGATCAAAGAAAGCACTCAGACCAAATGTTTGCACATAATCATGCTTTTGTTTATAAGTATCTACGAAAGACACAAAATACTCACGTCGACACTTCAACACCAAATACTAACACTGTTATTACTTACAACTATTGTGGTCAACATGGACACATCTTTCAGTATTGCAAAGTTAGAAAGTTGGTATACATGAAGGTATGCACTTAGATACCGAAAACTAATATATCTGGATCCTTGAATAAATAGGTACCAAAGATCACATTTACTCATTTTTTAGGTGTCCAACCCTCTCAAGCTAGAAGCTTATCGAGGCACATGACTGGTGATTGTTTGCAAAAAATAAAAAGTTTATTCCAAACTTTAAAAAAAATTGTACAAAGTACAAAGAATTATGGGAAAGTACAACTTTAGAAATCCGATCAGAAGACGATCGCTTTATCCCTTGGACTATGTGAACTTGAAGACTAAAGCCTCTGGAGAATGCAGCAGCACTTTTGCAAGAACTCTTGATCTCTGGTCTCTGATAATGATTAGAAACACTATTTATAGAGTTCTGGAAATAACTGTTTTAGCAGTTATTCTGATGTGCGTGAGGTTGAACTGCGCGGCTTTGGGTTGCGCCAACCTCAGGTTGTGCCAACTTCCATTCAGTTACTCAAACGTGTACTAACTGTATTTAGACGCGTGGCATCATATGATTGAGATGCGCATGGTCGTGTACAGAGTAGTGGACACGTTTTTGAGAGATTAGTGGCATGTGTGCCACGTCATCCTGCTTTAGAAACGTTAGTTGCTTCAACTTTGTCAGGTTGCGCGAGCTTCAGTCAGAGAGTCAAACTGCGCTTGATCAGGTTGCGCCTAGGCGCAACTCAGTGCATAGACACGTGGCATCATTTGAGTTACGTGTCAGTCTATGAGAAAAGTTTGATCAGGTTGCGCCTATGCGCAACTTGCAGAGTGCGCTGAACAGCTGTCATCCATGACAGCAAATCGTTTCGAGCGCCACGCTTTACGGGATTCGAAAAGATTTCTTCGTTTAATGTGCTGTCAGTTGTCAATGATATCAGTTAATGATGACAATTATTATCAGGCGCCACATAGGCTTAGGCGCAATGTGATTAGGCGTAATCTGATATGTGGCGCAACTTGAGCAGTGGTGCAACTTGATTTCTGGGCTTCATAATCAATGGCACAACTTGATTTTTTGGGCGCAACTTGATTGCTGAGTAGTATAAACATGGCGCAACTTAATTTTTAGGCTCTACAAGACCCCCTTCAAAGTTTTTGAATTTTGAAACGTCACAAAACTTGAAATACTTTGAATCGTGGCAATTACTGAGTCAAGTTGCGCCTATCTCGCGCAGTATGTTGCGAGCTATTACGATATTTTATGCACAGCTTGGGGTAACTGTTAGGATTCTATTTTAACTTATAAATAACCCCTTGTCAACCGACTTTAACTCTTTACTTTTACTTTAATCTTCTGAGAGAATTCTTCGAGCTCTTTCGATCTTTCCTCCGACCATCTCCTCGACGTAATGGCACCCAAGAAGACCGCCACCGATAAAGGGTATAGTGTGCTGAACCCTCAACCCATGCTCTGTCGACCCGTGCCGCAGTATGCGCCTCCCTCTTCACGACGAGAGACGGCTAACCCTGCTTTGGAAGGTGACCGAGAACGAACAACTTTGACCATGGTGGCTGACTTTATTTTTAATTGACTTGCGCCCCTCTTCTTAGAGTGTTTGGCACATCACAGACTCTGCGCCACCCCTTATTAGGGTGTGGTTGCTTATTTGAGCACTGTTCGTTCTTACGAATCGTGTTGCACATGCTGTCTCGCAACTCAGTTGTTGCGCAACCAAGGATATCGCGCAACCAAGTTGTTGCGCAATCAAGCATGTCGTGCAACCTGGGATGTTGCATAACTTAATTGTCGTGCAATCCAGTATGTCGCACAACCCGGGATGTTGTGCAACACAGTTGTCGCGCAACATAGGATGTGGCGCAACCTGGGTTGTCACGCAACCTAATTGTTGCTCATCATAAGGATAGCTCTTTGTATTTATGATTATTGCACGCTCTTGTTGTTTCTAACTTCTGTTTATGTATTTCTTTGCAGTTGACCTCAGGGAAGATCCTCATGCTGAGAGATTCGCTTCAGCCTTTAATGTCCCAGAGTATAAAGAGAACTTATCCCATGTTTTATTTCCTCAGTATGACGGCCCTGAAGCGCGAAAGACTATTCTTGTGGCCCAAGAAAGCTATACTCTGCTGATTTTAATGAACGGGGAACCCCTAGAGAGTGTTGATGTTGTGGTCCATAAGAAGCCTGCTTTCTTATTTGGGGATGCCATCAAGAAGACTTCCCAACCGAGGCAAAGAAAGAGGATAGAATATACCAATGCGGAGACAAAATCATATACCTCACAGAAATATCAAGGTCTATGGCTTTATCTCAATTTGAATTCGCGAGCTACCCTCGAAGAATGTCATGGGACCTGACTCCAATCCAACAGGCCAGACGGAAGAATTTGTTATATAATGGGTCCGTAGCACAAGGACACCTTTTACAGTACTTCTGAGAAATACAGTACTCACTTGAGAGGTTTAAGACCAGGTTGTATTCCTCCCGAGGATTCATCTCTACTCCTTCCAGTCAGAGTACCCATCTTTTCAAATGCATTCACGAATGCTGAAGGAAGATATCCAGATCGTGGAATGCGCATGATAGGTCTGGTTAACCCAGATATGAAATGCTGGAGTAGCTTAACCATCTGGATTTTGGATCAGTTCAAGGACAAACTCCTCAAACTAGAACTTTATAATGCCATCTGGACCATAGTCTACGGCATTCGCCAAAATGCTCATATGCTTCTGGCCTTAGTAGAGAGATACAACGATAAGATTGGAACTTTCATGACCCCCTATGGAGAAATGGGATTTGCACTTCATGAGATGAAATTTCGCTCTCATCTTCCAATGGGTGATAATCCATATGAAGAGTACGTGCCCACAAATGAAGAATTGGATACTATGTCAGAAGACAATCCTTAGATGATCGCAGTCTTTCAAGAACTATTGTGTCATTACAAGATCTGCTCTCTCTATTATAAAAGTGCCATTGTAGGTACTTGTTATATCACCAAATGGATGCCGTACCTCTTCCTGGGCCATGCGTGGGAGGATAAGCCACTTGAGAGTCAAGCTTGTGCTCCTCGTTTCTTTGAGCCTCTCAGTCAAAGCGACATGCACTATTTGATGGAGAAACACAAACATGAAGATATCAAACTAGATGAAGATTGGCACCCGTTTAAGGCTGGTACCACCATCCAAAGTTATCTCAGATAGGGTTATAGATCCATGTCTAAAGAGGCCCAGCTAGCAGGTTTTCTCTCTTTATGGCTGCGACACTTCATAGTTCCAAGAGCCAGTACAGTTGATAGGTTCCACCGAGGCGTTCTTTTTGCTGCAGTAGGTCTCGTCTTTGGTTATAAGATGGATCTTCTATCGGCAATGACCTGCCCTTGAACGCAGGATTGTGTTCTTTTGTGCATACTATGCTTCATGATAAGACGGCGAGGCAAGATTTTTCTTGCACTGAGATGCCTTACACATATTTATTCGGATGGTTATTGCTTCACCATCCATGTCTAATGAATCCCGATATGGGAACTGTCAGTGGAGATTTTATCCGACGTTACTCCAGCGCTCGTTGGAATTACACTGCTCTTTTGGAATGCAGGTTTGCATTGAATCGTGGATCTATATAGAGATTTCAGTGTGTCCCGCCTCTTCACGGATATGAGACTATCCCTCCACAGTTGATGGATCTGGATGCAGAATCACTCCGCCTAAGTCCGCTCATCTTTTTATGGCTACAGATGATCCGCCCATCTCACTTAGTCTACCGATTTGAAGAAGATTGCTATTTAGAGCCATATTTGCCAAGTCGATTTGCACGGCTGTTTGGCTATGATCAGCTACATGTGGGTAATGTCCTACTTGTCTACAAGCCAAAGGCTTTCTGATTGATGGGGCTAGGGCTTGGAGATATTACAACGCCAGGGGCATGAAAGCTGTATTTTCCATGCCCTTCAATCTTCAGCAAAGTCCACGTATGTTATATACATACACAAATTTCTATACTTCGGCAAACACTTTTACTGAAAGCTTCCATCTCGCTCATAGTTTTGCAAGTGACAAGAGATCTAAATTAGGAGAACACACTGCACAATCATTTCGAGATGTAGAGGATAGAGATCCCGCAGATCTACCGCTAGAAGCTTCTATTTTCAAGAACTATCCGGATGAGGTACATGATCCTTTGGATATATATTTAAAGGTACGGAAAGAGAAATCCCCTGCCAAAGGGTTAAGAAAAAGAAAAACTAAGGAGACAATGACCCTCCTTCATCTTAATGATAGACCTGCTTCACCTAGAGCTCAGGAAAAGAAGCAAAGAACTTCATTAATCATAAATGAGCCAACGACTATGAGAATAACTCGTTCTCAGTCTAAACAGATACTCCTTAGTACCTCTCCTGGAGAGAAGGAGGCCACTCCTTCTATTCAAAAACAAGGAGGGGTTACTCAAGAAGGAACGTCTACTGCCTCGATCAATCTGGATGATGATCGTACTGGAGCTGCTGAGGAACTAGTTGCAGCACCACACAGAGAAGTCAGGAGAAAATTGTTAGTGAACCAAGAAGTTCTTCGAAGAACTGATACATTTTCTGTCCCTCCCCCACCGACGGAATCTACCAGCCATCTGGAACAAGATTTACCACCTGAGAAAGGTAATATCAGGATTTTGATATATATTTTTCTCTCAAAGATGTACATTTAATTGATTCCTTTATTTACAATGGCTACTTCAGCAGATATCCAACCTTCTGCCACGACTGTAGAGGTCCCAAGATCGAATATTTTGATGGTAAGTATTCCCGCTAATGTACTTGTTGCGGCGGGGATAACGGTTCCATCACCGACTCCCATTACTCCAGTAACCATCTCTCCAGAGAAAGATCTGTCTCCTCAAGAAGGAATGATAAATTCTCCAGAGGTTCAAGATCTTACTCAAGGTCCTACTCACTCTGAAGAGGATCGAGAGATGATATATGCATTAGCAGATTGCGACTACGGTGACGAATCATTTGGTGATTACTGGAATAGTGCCGCCAAGGAGGGACAAATTTTAGTGGATATTCCATCACCTCAAGAATTACCAGCTAATGAAGGCCAATCAACTGCTAAGGGTGAGAAAAACCTGGTTATCGATGAAGGGCATGCTAGTCCCAGAATCGATGAACCTAGAATTCCCAAAAAACTAGGTATAACTCAATACGAGGCTTCCGGAGTAGTAAATACTGAAGATTTAGTAGATCAAACTCCAATTACTCTGCTGCCTCAAACTGAATCAGGGGCTGGAAGTAGTCAAGCTATAATGTCTGCCGCCTCAACCTGTTAAAGTTGTAAAGACTCCGGCAGAAGTGGTAGACACCCCAAGTGCTGTAGCGGCTAACAAGTTTATGGTGGCTTCCTTCACCAAAGTCTTCTTCACATCTTTATAGCCCTTAATTCATCGGGTAATGGAGAGAGAGGATGTTCCATTCAGCACAGTCAGAAATTCCTCCTCATTTTTAATTGGAGGCATCCGCAGCCAAGGAGATGAAGCTCAGGCCACTTTTCTGGAACATATTTTGGACGAGCTGGAGGAGTCGATTAAGGCTTATACAGACCTTAAAAGAGGAGATGTTGAGCTGCTAGTAGATGCAGAATATGAAGCTATGGCTCAAGAGGCTGAAACTAATAAAGCCAATTTTGAAGCTTTCTCACTGGCTTTCGCAAGACAATCTTCTGAGCTGGATGTCCAGATTTCTGAAGTAGCTTCTACTACTGAGCGTCATAAGGCTATAGCTGTGGATGGGGAAAAGAAAGCTTCTAATCTGGAGACTAAAATCGCCCGGCTTCAGGAAGAGCTCAAAGCCATCAAACAAGGTGTAGAAAAAGAAACTCAGCTACATCAGGCTGCTGTTAACCAATTAGATATTTTGAAGCATCAAAAGGATGACTTTGACCGGCTACAAAATGAAGAACTAGCCCGTCAAACAGCCGCCCTGCACCCTTTTGACCCAGAGTCAGGAAGGGTTGAAGCCAGGCAACGGGTACTGGATTCTTGTACTGAAAGAGCTAAAGCCTTGAAGAAGCGGATCATGGATCTCATCACTTACTCTTCAGAATAAAATGACCAAGATTGTTGTCTTTTTCTTTATGATGTATCTTTTTGAACATTTTAATCAAAAAGAAATGAAATGAGAAATTTTTTCTGTGGTTCCATTACTTGTTGCATACCTTGTTATAGATATAAGTAATAGAATAGAAAATATATTTAGAGGTACTGGACGTGATATATTTCTTGATTAGAAAATAACGATATTTATTACATCTGCTCAGAGGTAGTGTGGACGTGGCAGAATATAATGTTATAAATATTGTTATTTCAATAGACAACTTTGTCAGAGGTGATAGGGACGTGACGAGTTGCTGACGTAGATATTTAGAATTCAGAGGTGCGGAGGACGTGAATTCTTTTTTTTTAATTCTGTTTTAGATGCGAAGATTTATCATCTATGGCTTTATTTACGAGAAAGTAAATAAAAGACAATAAATGCTATGACTGATGAAATGAATGAGTAGACAGTCAAACTTCTTAGGAGAGAGAAACTGAATGAATGAACAGTCACCTCGGTTCTCGAGGAGGAGAATGAATGAACAATCGGACTCTTTTAGGGAGAAAAAGTGAATGAACGAACAGTTGGACTTCTTTCGAAGAGGAAAAGTCGCATCGGTTCTCGAAGCCGATTATCTTAGTCATTCTGTCTATTAATAGAACAGAACTTCTATAGATGTTGTCAACTTCTTTTCTCTCAGTGCAGAATGTCTTCCGAAGATATGCTCACTCCGAATATTGAAGATACGACTGAGACGCCTCCTGCTGAGCCTCTGGTGCCTCCTCAGAAAGAAATGAATGAAAGCTCAACTGTTCTTACACCAGAGCAGGACCTAATTGCCAGGTTGGTGGAGCCTGGGAAGACTGCTGAAGAAGAAGCCGTGATGACAGCTGCCTGTGAGTTGCTGGTGTGTTCAGATAATGAGATGTTTGAATTGTTGGCGAATCATGTATTTAACCATGAAGGGTCGGGTCCTCGTCCCCACCCTTAATATTTTGTACCTCTTTCATGCTTTTAAATAACATGAATAAAATGAGTTTGATTTACATCATTTTTTTGAAAATAAAAATATTTTGCTTTTATACATAATATTTCTTAAGAAATTTGCCATTGATAGGCATCATATCAATTCTGCCATCCATATCTGTTAATTGGTAGGCCCCATTTAAGAAAACCTTGTTCACCACACAAGGACCTTCCCATTTTGCCTTGAATTTGTCTTTGCTCATGTTGGTCATAATCATAGGACGTCTGACCGTAAGAACTAGCTCGCCTTTCTGAAATGTTCGCACTTTGACTTTACGATTGAAAGCTTTTGAGATACGGGCCTGATATAATTCGATATGTTGTTGAGCTAGTAGCCTTTTTTCATCGAGCGCCTCCAATTCTTGAAGCCGGAGACGATTATTGTTTTCTGTGGTACGTTTATTAGAAATGGCAATTCTCAAGGATGGAATTTGAATTTCCAGCGGTAAGACAGCTTCACATCCATATACCAAAGAAAAAGGTGTACAACCTGTGGGATTATGGACTGTAGTGCGATAAGCCCATAGACATTCTCCAAGCTTCTCACTCTAATTACGTTTGTTAGTATAGACAAACTTTTTGAGGAGTTTGATGATAGTCTTGTTGAATGCTTCAGCTAACCCATTAGCTGCAGGATTATAGGCCGTAGAAGCAATATTATTGATTCGGTTGTCATCATAGAACCTAGTAAATTTCTGACTGACGAACTGTGGTCCATTATCATGGATGATCCGACGAGGTACGCCAAATCTATATATCACATGATGTTTGATGAAGTTGATAATACTGCTACTCTTCACTTCAGCTAAAGGTATGGCTTCAGCCCATTTAGAAAAATGATTGGTTATAGCCAAGATAAACCGATGTCCTTTAGACGAAGGAGGATTGATAGGACCAATTACATCCATGCCCCAAGCTTTGAAAGGCCATGAGACAGCAGTCGGGTGAAGAAATTTTGACAGTTGGTGAATGAAATCTACATAAATTTGACATGCTCGACATTTCTTTGCATAGTCAATGGCATATGATACCATAGAGGGCCAATAGTAACCCATACGTCGAATACGATCCTGTAATTTGGGACCGGGCTGATGTGCTCCACAAACGCCGTCATGAGCTTCGCGTAATATTTGCTTTGCTTCATCATCAGCAAGACATCTTAAAAGTAATCCATCAAAAGTTCGTCGAAAGAGAGTTTTGGTGGTATGATTGTAATAAAATCGAAGCAATCGTCGGCGAATACTTGTAGCTTCTTTAGGATCTTCAGGTAGTATATCATGTACTGCAAAGTCAATAAAAGGTGCCCTCCAATCTTCGCTGATGACATTGACTTCAGTTGAATTACTGAATTCAATGTTATGATTGTTTTCAATACAAAATAGTTCTCTATTGGAGATAACAACCATTTGTTGTCTTTTGACCAGAATTGCTAAGACTGCTGCTAGGTTAGCTAAGGCATCGGCTTCTGTGTTGCATGCTCGACGTACATGTTCAATGAAGAACCCTTTGAACGAGGAAGCTATTCTGATTGCCGCTTCATGGTATGGTACCAGATCTTGACGTCAAACTTCATGTACCTCTAACCTGATTAACAGTCAGCTTAGAATCACCATATATTTCGAGATATTCAATATCCAGTTGTTTAGCTAACTAGAGTCCTATGAGTAAGGTATTATATTCTGTCATGTTGTTGGAGCACGACTTATCTAAGGAATAAGCTCTCTGAATAGCTAATCCATCTGGTGAAACGAGAACAATTCCCACTCCAGCAACAAGGGTGCCTCCAGGTCTAATTCTAGATGCTCTGTCGAAGAATAAATGCCAAGTAGGAAATTCTTCTGAGATCATATTTGATTCCAATGTCTCGTCTGGAATCTCATCATAGAGTTTAGATGTCTCAAGGACAGGATGAGCTGCTAATAAATCAGCGAGTGCTTGGCCTTTCATAGACTTTTATGGAACATACACCATGTCATATTGTGCTAATAATATGGCCCATGTAGCAAGCCTAGAATTGAGTGTACTGGGCTTCTTCATTAAGACCCGCAGAGGATTAACTCGGGAAATAACATGAATGGTTTGGCCGATGATGTAATGCCTTGTCTTTTGAACGACAAACATTAAGGCTAAACATTCTTTTTCTACCGGACTATAACGATGTTCCGCTCCAATTATCGTCCGACTAAGGTTGTAGATGGCTTGTTCATGACCTTCTTTGTTCTTCTGAGCTAGCAAAGCTCCCAATGAATGGTCCATCGCCCGGACATACATCAAGAAAGGTATTCCTGAGATCGGTGGTACTAGGACCGGTGGACTCATCAAATACCATTTTATGTCATCAAATGCTCGTTGACATTCTTCTATCCAAATGAAAGATACACCTTTCTTCATTAACTGAGTAAATGGTCTGCAACGTCCAGACAAATTCGAAATAAACCTCCTGATGCAAGCAAGATGACCCTGGAATCCTCGTAGCTCTTTTAGGTTGCGTGGAGGACGCATCTCTTGAATGGCTTTGATCTTCTCGGGATCAACGTGTATACCTTTAGAGGTAATGACAAATCCCAGAAATTTACTACTAGAGACTCCCAAGAAAGACTTGGTGGGGTTCATTTTGAGTTGATGCTGGCGCATTAGATTGAATATGGTCCTTAAATCTTGGATATGATCTTCCTTTAAACGACTTTTGACAGCAATATCGTCAACATAGCATTCGACGATCTTTCGCAAATGATCTCGAAAGATAGTACTTATAGCCCGCTGGTAAGTTGTACCGCATTCTTAAGACTGAAAGGCATGACTGTATAGCAATATATTCTGCAGGGAGTACGGAATGAAGTATATTTTTCATCTTCAGGATTCATCCGAATTTGATTGTATCCAGAAAACCCATCCATGAAAGAGATTCGTTCGAATCCACAAGTATTGTCGATTATGACATCAGTAAGTGGGAGAGAGAATTCATCTTTAGGATAAGAATCATTGATATCTCGAAAGTCTATGCACACTTGAACATTTTCGGTCTTCTTTAAGACTGGTACAACGTTGGCTACCTAGTCAGGATGATGTTCTTCTCTGATAAAACCACAAGCGATAAGCTTTCTGACGCCATCATCTATCGCATCCATCATCTCAGGCTTGAATGGTTGTTGCTGTTGTTTGACTGGCCTGGCATTAGGCAAAATATTAAGTTTATGAGTTGCGACCTGAGGATCTAAACCCGACATATCTTCATAGCTCCAGGCGAAGACATCGATATATTCACGAATGAGGTGAATCAGTTCTTGTTTATCATCCTCTGGGAGATTTTTTTTCTAATAAAGATCGGTCGTGGTACATCTTTCTCTCCAACATCGATCTGGATTAGTTGATCTTCGGTAGGTGGTTCTCGTTGTTCAAAATGGAGTTTCCATTGAGTGTCCATCCTTTGTGCCCAAGGATCTGCTTCAGGAGCTTCTTCAATATCATCCTCGTCATTTTTTGAGAACTCGGCAGACATCATATTAGAAGATACTGTCACCCGATGGACATGACCAATACTGGTGTCAGAGTCCCATGAAATAGAATTTGAAGAATTAGAGCGTTCACCTTTATCAGATTCAGAGGCTTATGGAATTATAACTGGTGAAGTATAACCCAGCCCATATTTTGTTTTACTGTAGTATTATTGTGATTTTCCTTTTAGAACAAGAATACAAATAGGAGTTCGCCTTCCTCATTGAGGCCGATTTTAAAATCATAGCCCATTTTATGGATGATTGTCTTGGATTATGGACTATAACGACGTAGTTGTAGCCAGGGCCGGCCCTGGGGCCGTGCCAATAGTGCGGCCGCACAGGGCCTCCAATTTTTGGAGACCTCAAAAAAAATATTATGGTTAGTTTTGTAATTTTGTATTTCAAGTTATACCATTTCTTTCTCAATTTCTACTCTACAATCCCTCCAAGACCTCAAATTCTTGGATCCCTATTCCCTACTGACTCTAAGATTCATATTTATAATCATACAAAAAAATATGATTTTTTAAAGATATTGCTCTGACCGGTGTGTTAATTGCTATTTTGTTTCTAAAGATCCCTCAATTGTTAGATGAATTTATTTTCTACAATAATGATGAGATTTTTATATATATATAATTTAAGAATTTGGGGGGCCCATGATGGTCGCCCACCTCGTTCGTGCCCTGGGCTGGCCCTGCTCAGGTCTTGGAGGCTCTAAATTGTGTGATTACATATTACTTCTCATTTGGGTATTGATCGTTATTCGTTTTATTATATGTTTTCATCAACAGAAAAATTTGAGGCCAGATTTAGACAATTTAACGGTGAGTACGTCTTCTATCTAAAACATCTTTATTATACTATGTAATGTGCTTGAATATAGATAATTTGAGCTTTAGTTATTTTGTTTAGTAACTATCTATAGATTCAGTTATAATATACAATCAAGAGCTATCTCTCGAGATTTTGATAAAGACATATAATAATATATTTAAAAAATATGAATAAATAAATTTAGGACCACATTTTAAAATTCGCACAGGGCCTTCAATTATTAAGGGCCGGCCCTGGTTGTAGCCTTCCTATATCATTATTTTCATTATCGCTGTCAGGCATGATTTTTTGTTCTGTTCCTTTACTAAAAATATGTCACGACCCGCTCCCGAATAATCGGACACGAGTCGGACACGCCCAGCCTTCGTCGTTAGACACGATGAAGTAAGCTGTACCAAGCTAGGGAAAACTAACCAGATAAACATGAAAGTATAGAATCACAGCATCTAAAAATGTATCCCAGAATGATCACCATAATCCACAATTCCAGATATCATAATGTACCAGAATCAATAGGAATGGAAAGTGCTATGAACTCTAAAGTCAATATCTCAAAGTAAAGCTAAGTAATCTAAACCTGAAGCCTCAAGCTAAGCCTCATCCTGCTCAGCTAAATCCTGGGCTCTGGCCCGTAGAGTAGAACAATGTCCTGCAAACATACCTGCAACATATCCTATTCAGGAGCGGAGCAAAGTACAGTTCTAGGTAATGAACAAGACATCATGATATGAAAGTACAAGGGAACATGGTATGTAAAGTACAGGAAAGAACATGGTGTATAAGCACATGAAAGAACATGGTGTGTAAAGTACATGAAAGAACATTATAATGTAAGCACAGGAAAGAACATGGTATCTCGGAATCACAGGAAATAAGTACAAGGTATATCTCCTGAACATGTGTGTACAATATTTGAAATATAACTAATTATGTGACCGGCTAGGGGTAAGCACATGAAAGCACATGAATGGTACGGCTTAGGACCCGCGTGCACGATACGGGGTCTAAGCTAAACACACCTGAGTTGTTTCTTGGGTTTGGTCACATAAATAGTCTATTTTCCCACTGTAGTGCCCCGAAATTCGTGATACGTATTTTATACGTGATCGTATTTCTGACCAGTATTTTTCATTTTTTTCTTGACCAGTTAAGTTGTGGTATATTTCATACTTAGCATTGTAGTTTAATTATCATTTATCATTCCTGGATTAATTCTGATTAATGGAGCTTGGTTTTATTTGGATAGGAGAAGGAATTGGTTTGGTTTGGTTTATTATGCATTGGACCATCTTAGCTAACCTCCACCCTCAACACAACTTATCCTCCCCCATTAAAATCCCCACCTAACTCTCTCTCTCCTCATTATTTTCCTCCATTAATTCTTCTTCTTCTTCCTCCACACAACTCTCCAACCCATTAGGCAAGTGCACCTTGCCACCACATGAGAACCACTTTTTATTTGTCCATTAGCTAGACTAGGCCATGGAGATCAATATTAGAACTTGACATTTTGTGATTTGGAGTTTCCTTTGTTCTAGATCTAGGTTTTTACTATTTTCGGATTTACATGGTTTTGATCTATTTTGGCTAGATTTTTGTGGGTTTTGATGCTTCCATGTGGAAGAGAATTTAATTTTACTCAAGTTAGACCTTTGAAAATCTAGATTTGGCTTTGATTTGACAAAGATATGAAAATTTGAATTTTTGGTGTTCTTGGTGTTCTTCTCGGCCTGGAGTAACAGCCTGCGCTCTTTAGCGCAGTGCTGGATTGCGCATCCCCCTCGGCCAGCGCTCTTTAGCGCAGCGTCGACCGCGCAGCTTGCCCCTTGGCGAACTGCGCTCAACCCGAGTGCGTATGGATTCATGCGCAGTTTGCTCATGCGCAGTCTGCACATGCGCGGTCTGCTCATGCGCAGCCTACTCATGCGCAATCTATCCCTGCGCACTCCACTCATGCGCAATCTGACCCTGCGCCATCTATTCCTGCGCAACCTGATCCAGCGCAATCTATCTGCTGCGCAGCTCACCCTGCGCACTTGGCACCCTGCGCACTTGGCACCCTGCGCAGTACATACCTTGCACAACCTACTTGTCTATGATGAATTTGTTATTCTTGATCTTGGCTCTTCTATAGTCCTATTTTATATTGATATTTTATTAGATATTTTACGCCCATTTTATATCCTTACGCCTTTTGTCATGAACTTGATTTTACTTAATATGTTGGAATGACTATTGTACATGGCACGGTATGACCATGACCTAGCATAACATGACAGTGACCCGTAATGGTGCACTCCTGACATGACCAACCTGACTTGATAGTGGCCCGTCGTGGCACACTCCTGACAAGTACCCTGACATGAATTATCTTGATAACTTGATAGTGGCCCGTGGCGGCGCACTCCTGACTTGACATGACTTGATAACTTAGCTTGACTTGTCTTGACACCGTGGGTGTTCCTGCTTGCTTGTGCAATCCACTCGTATTGTCTTGCATCATGTCTAGGACGTGACTCCCTGGTTTCCACGGTCAGGGATTCATGCTGAATCTGGCTAGGTTAATGACTAGATTGATCAATTAGTTCATGGAGAATTTCCCAGTTACCTGTTGCCCCTTTGGTCCCGGCCTTATATATATATACATGGGATTTGTTGCTATCCGTCGAGATGAGCGCACTTCCAGCCCGCCGTCGAGCGTGGTACCTTAGGACACATGTATCTTACTACAGTGTGTCTGCTATATCATGCTATCTTTTTCTTTTCTTGCTGGGAGCATTCAGGTAGTAACAAACAGGTAACCGGACTTAGAATTCTCATTGCATCTTGTTAGTAATCAGGTCTGTGATAACCCTAGTTAGTTAAAGTAGTAAGCCGTAGTACTTGCTTGGCCGTGATTGATTGGATGGAGTCTAGTCCCTCTTGTCCTGTCCTGATCCTGTGCAAGGTCATGACATGACATGATTACTCGTGCTTTACCTTAATCATGTTTAATTGCAAGTCTTGAATTCACGTATTTTATCTTGCCGATAAATGGTGGGAGAAACCAAGTTTCGTTCAGACGAAGGGTTACAACCCCGGTCCTTGTTTGGTTTACGGGTTGTAACCTGGCTATCTGAATAGTCCCATGGTCATCTCATCGTATATCAACCTGTCATGCCTTTCCATATGTTCTGTCTTTTATCGATTCTGTACAAGATTTGTCTTTTATATCTAACTATCCTGCCTTTTTCTTAAATTACTGTCTCTTGTTATGTAATTATATTATTGTGCTGATTGCTGGCTTTTGTTCTTATTTCGTGGCCTTCTTTGTGGCACTTGCTCTTTCTGGGGTCTGACCCAGCTGGTTTTGTATGGCCAGATACCGGAGCAGCAGCAAAGGATCTACCTGCTTTCCAGCCCGATGGTGAACACTAGACGGAACCCGGGCAACGAGTAGATTTTCTCTTTTTGTTTCTCCCACTGTATTGTTAACTGATATTCTTTTGAGGCGTTTAGCCGACGAGCACTTGTTAGCTCGATGCACTTTACTTTCTGTCTGCCTACGGGCTGTAATCATGATTGGCAACTCGAGGTTGATCATGTATGACTTAACTCTTGCTAGTCCTTACATTTTGTACGACTAGCTTCATGATCATCTGGATATGTAATGTTTGGGACGCCTTACAATTGTATATTTGGTGGTCTGATATCTTGTTACTATCATTACTTGTTGAGATTGAGACAATAGCTTGATTTGACCCTAAGAGACTGATGGTTTGTAGCGTACCCTCACATAGCTAGACAGCCGTGACCGTATAGCGGGATGGTTGCCGTTTCGTTATACGTAGCTGGCTGTGCACGTCCCCGTTCTTCAGTATTCTGGTTCTGGGGCGTGACACCCACCCCAGGTACAAGTAATAGGAACAAGGAACATGAGCACCAGAAAGTACATGACGTGTTGTAATGTGTCAATCAAGAAAGCACATGATAAAATGAAATGCACAAGACCGTAGAGTGTACTTGCCTTGCTCCAGGAAGTACAAGTAGGCAATAAAGCTAGATATCCTCCTGTATTTTATATTGGTATAAGTTGATTAATCTTCTAAACTTTGACATTTAAAGAAATACTACTAAAACCCACATGTTTACTGAATTCTCTAATTCTAGTAGTTGGCAGAAAGACTACACACTAATCTTTAAAGAATTTACTGGTCAGAAGTATACTAATGATACAAGATTATACATTTAAAAGAAAAAAGTTTAAATGGTACTTGCTATATACAACAATTCATTTAGGAAAATACTTCCAACTATTATTTTAAGTTAACTAATAAATATATGTATTCAAATAGTTTAACTAGAACTACAATACTAATTCTATTTGAAAGCTTGAATACTTACATGGTTTTAACAAAATATTTATAAGTAAGATATGAATTAATGAAATACAATTCTCGTTTTAACAAGATATTAGTCAAAGATAATTTATAATACTAGAATGATATTAATTAGATTTACTAACAAAAATTATTAAGAAAATAAAGTATAAAAGACGGTCCACATTTTACTGGACTTAACCCAACATCCAAAGTCAGCCCAGCAGCACGAAGACTCAACACAACCAATACCCAGCCAAAAGTCCCCATGTACAAAACCAAAGCTTCCAAATATCCAACTCAAAAGCCTATCCAATCAAAAGCCTATAACTGTTTACAAATTCAACCTATGCCCATAACTTAAGATTACTCTCAAAGTTGACTCAGCAACACCCATTCCAGCCCAGTAACAAATATCATCCCAAACTTAGTAAAATAGACATACCAAAACCAACCCATCATAACTCTCAGTCAACATTATACAACTTAAAAGGTATTGGTTTACTATGATTCTCAGTATAGTTAACATACAAATCGAGCCAACTTAAATTGAATTCAAACTTAAACTTCCAACGACTACACACAAATTCTTCCACTGCCAACCCTGTTCTTCATTCAAACTCCAACTTCCTTAGGTTAAACTCTAACCACCAAATATAAAATTGGACCAGTCAATTTGGAGGGCTGGAATAACTTCTCTACAGCCCAATGCTAAACCAAAGAGCAACACAATAGTCAGATAAATGTAGGACTAACTCAGCACTGTCCAACACATAATACTCACAAAACTCTGCAAACTGAAACCTCCCCCACACAACACAGATTTCGAAGGAACTAAACAGAGGAAAATATACTACTCCACACACAACACAACTTATAAATATATTACAAAACTGGAACAAATATGAATAAGAGGAGAATATGCAAATCAAAATGAAAATATACACTCAAATCAAATCCACAAAAATAAGGAAATTGCCACTGCATCCAACACCACACAACAAATGGACACGATCGAAATTTGGCCTGACACGAGCAAGAGGAACACGAACACTGGTCAGCAAGCAGGTGCTTCGACTACAAAACTAGAACTCGAACCCGATCACGCAAAGACTCGGACTCTTCACAATCAAGCTAGACACGCCCACGGTCGGCACAGGAACACAACACTGCTGTACACAGTCTCGACTACGTTCCAGAACTCCCAAGAGCAACACGGACTCGAGCAATACAATCACAACAAAAATTCTCTGAAAATACGTCCAAACCCAGTAGATCAATAAGAAGAATTTGAGAGAAGATTACCTGACACGAACTTGGATTCTGAACTGAAAGTCGAGTAACGAGGACACGGACACGATCCTTCACTCCTTTGCAGTACACTAACTGGTACACAAAGAATGTAAATCTACAATCAGGCTCCCAGGCCTCAGGTTCAATAAGAAAATCACAAGATGGAAACACTCACCAATATTATAGATCCCGATTCCTAATTACTCCAAATCGAACGATATCACTGCTTGGAAACTAAAGGAGAAAGAGTAGTGGTTCAGAACCTTAAGAATTCTACAGATCAAACTTCCAAAAACTGAGATCCACTCACCGAATTGTTCGATTCTGCTCCCGAAATTGTCGTGGAGTGTTCGAAACAAATCACCACTCAAATGATCGTCACTGAGATCTGATCTGGAATTTCCAGATCAAAAATAGTTAGGTCGAGGAACCAAAACTACACGGAAGAACAAATCGGAGCGGAACTCACCACTTGGCATGATCTCTGCATCGTCGATGGAGGATCGCTCGTCGGAGGAGAAGGTGCAGCCGTCGTCGATGGACCGCTGCTGGTTGCCTCCAGAAGCGCCGGGCTGGCTCAGTCAATAATGGATGGAGAGCTCGCTGTCGTCGGCATCACCGGTGGAGTGGGGTTTAGGTTTTGTAAGAGGACTTTGGGGATTGGGGAGACGAGAGCTCTGAGTTCTCAGAATTTGAGAATGGAAATAATGAGAGCTCACTCTCTCTCCAGCTCGGTTTAAGAAAGAAAATGTCAATTTAGCAGAAACCTCCTCCCGCTTTGGTGACTTTATTCACAAAGCCCCCCCTCCTTTTCAGTATTTGCATACTGAAAGGAAAACTGTTAGAAAATTTTAAGAAAAGGAATGGGGACCACAAGTTTGTTACATCAACTTTTCAAATTTGAAAAGTGGCCCAAAATTAATTCCCTCCAAAAATATATTTCCAAATTTATAATTTAAAACTAATTTATTATTTAAACTAATAATAGCAAGTATATAAATTTTTTGAAATCGAATTTGTTTATTTAAGAAAACTGGGAAGATGTTATGACTCCTATTGTAAGTGGTTTGAAGCTATCTAACATATCCAAATAACATCGAGTATGATAAGAGACATCAGTATACTGCAAAGGAGATGTTACTTTATTGATCTTTCCATCATCATTTACAATAAGACCTTTAGCCTTAGAAGGCTTAGTCAGATTGATAACCAAAGGAGGAGAAGAAGAACGACAGGAGGGAGGGGTTTTTTACGACGAAAGTCGATTACAGGTGGCTCAGAAGAGGTGAGCTCCCTGTGTTCCTGTCTAACACCAGGAGGCTGCTTCTTGTGAGAAGGAAGGTAAATAGTTAATGTCTTGGAAGACTGAGGACAAGAAGTACGTCCTTTGACAGGGATCGTCAGAGTGTCATTTGGCACGCCTTTCTGTTCTTTGTCAGTATCAATTGCTAATACCACCTTTATGAATTCCTTTTTGTACATGCAAGAATCGTTGCAGTATGCTTCAACCCCCTTGAAAGGATTTAAGTCTGCAACTTCTTTCTGTACTTCCTCATTGCCATCCACATATTTGAAACATTGGTGGAGAGTAGAAGGTACAATATTGTGTTCATGGAGGAATGGTCTTCCCAGCAAAGCATTGTATGAACCATGATTATCAATCACGTAGAAAGTCACCTTCGTACGAAGATTACCGATTTGAAGTTTCAGGCGTATCTTCCCCAAAGGTTCACTTCTTCCTTGATTGAACCCCAAGATGTAGTGATAGTTGTAGAAAGGTTGTGCACCGGGATCTTCAAAGCGTCCAACAGAATTTTGGGCATGATGCTGAGTGTAGACCCTGGGTCAATCAGAATGCGATCGACTTTCATGGTGTCCACATATCCCGTGAAGTGGGGAGGACGATCATGACGATTGTCTTCTAACAGCATGTCATCTTGTGTAAAGGTGATGTTTGGCATTAGTTCAAATACACTATGATAATATGTACAACTGACAGGCTCCTTTTCAAGTTTCTTGAGGAGAGCAAGACAAGCATCAGCCTGCATCAAGGCCTCACTCAGCGTTTCTCGAGTTTCTTTTGAGAGACGTAAGAGTTCGAATATTGACAATCTAGCTGGAGTGTTAGCCAATTGAGCCAATATGTCGAAATTATATAGCTTCTCAAGTTCGAGAGATGAGAACTTCTTTAACGCTTTATCAAACGGACATGTTGTTTTCTCTTGACTGCTGAGGTTGGTTTGGGAGGAATCGGTTCCACTACTGGCGAAGATGTAGATGGTATATTCTCAACAGGGAAAGATAATGCAGGAATAACATCAGGAGATGGAGCAGGATTCTCTTGAGTTTCGGGATACTCTCGGAGGTAAGGTCTCCCAGATCTGGTATTGATTAAAAAATTTCTTCTGCTACAGGTTCAAAGGATACCATGTTGCAGCTCTTCGATTTAGTTTTAGAACGCTTCTTTTGATTGGAAGAAGAAGGTGATTCAAAGTCTGCCACTAGATCTCGATGAATCCACATGTTTTCTCCTTTATCAGTGGATAGCGGAACAAGACCTTCATTTTGGGGAGGTGGAAGATTCACAATCTCAAGAGTAGCCTTCGGAATGGGGACGACACCATCTTGCACTAGTTGCGATGGGAAATCACCAAATTGTACAGAGATGACATTGGCCGTCACAGTCTTCTCGTCCTGTTGGAGAGTAACTGCACTAGAATTGACCATTTCTTGGATTTTGCCCTTGAGCATGTAGCATGCTCGCGTTGGATGCCCTATAAACCTGTGATAAACATAATATTTAGGGTGACCAGTCTTACCAACTTCGTTTGGCCATTTCGCCTCCCATAATTGAAGCTTATTGCTTTTGATCAAGCAATCAAAGATGCTCATGATATTATCTTCATCGAAAAAATACTCTTCTTTTGGATGAGGTATTTTTTGTGGTGGTGCTGATGGATTAGGTGTAGTCTAGCAACATTAACAACCAATGATTCTTTGCCCTTGAGATTGATGGCCAATATTTTCTTACCTTTACGATTGTTCTGGCGATTATTGCTACCTGATGTAGGATGTTCATCTTGATTAGGATTAGCCATTTGAACTCCTAACTGTTTGAACTTCTCAGCACTAACCTCCGCAGCTTTGGAATTTATAATGAAAGAAGGCCAGTCTTAGAATTGTGTTGATCATGTCCACATGCTGATAATAGGCAACAAGTTTGATTTGCAGGTGTCTATTGTTACAACAGATGGAGTTCCTAGGGGCATTTTAAGTGCCTCACGGCAGAATCCTTCAATGAAATTCTCAGTGGTTTCATTGTGTCTTTGTTTAATTTTAATGAGGGCAGACATAGTCATGTCGTTGACCCCCTCATAAAATCGTTCCAAGAATATTTGCTTGAAACTAGCAAAGGAAGTTATGCAGCCATCAGGCAAACTATGGTACCAGTCATATGTTGCACCGGCTAAACAACCGATGAACACCATGGTAAGAAGAGCATCATTTGGCTGTAATTGATCAGTCATCACTTCAAAGTGATTGATATACTGACTTGGAGAAGTGCTGCCATCAAACAGCATAATGATAGGAAGCTTGTATTTAGGTAAAAATTGAACCTCCTTCCATTCTGTAGGATAAGGTTGTTTTATCCCAAGTCTTTGTAGACCATCCTTCTGCTTGTAGGCCTCGAACTAGGTGCGTAAGAGTTTTATAGCCTCGTTAGCATCCCCTGATGACTGTGGATTGATGGGTTGACTCGAGATGTTAGGAGGAGGAACAACATGATAATTACCACCCTCAGCACCAGACTGACTGGGAGCGACTTGAATCGGTACGGAATCAACCTGGAGAGATGGTACCCCCAGACCAACATTGACAGGCACAGAGGATGCAATGAGCTCAGGATTTGTAACAGGATTCATAACCGGTGGTATTGCATGTTGAGCTACAAAATGTGCATACTTACGACCATTTCAGCCATGGTTTTCAGTTTATCTTCCAGTGCAGCAATTCGTTGTTCTTGACTGGCTGAACTAGAAGCGTCTTGGTCTTCTGTAACGACATATGCTGTCACCTCTCTTGCTACTATTGACGAGATAGTTTATTCAGAGCTTTCAATATCTGCGTCAAAGTCAAATAAAGAATCTTCTCCCAGATGAGCGATGGGGAGATCTTCTTGATTAAAGACTTCTTGGTCCAAATTCTGATTTTTCGATCTGGTATGTTGAAAGACCCCTTCAATGGATTTACGGAGTTGACCCAAGTACTGCTGACTAGGATTACGGGACGTGCCACTTTAAAGATTTTCTACCCAAGTGTCCCGGGAAGTCATATTGATAGAAGCATATAACAGCTCATCTTCATCTACCATCATGGGTTCAGGAGTTGAAGCATAGTTCAGATAATCGAAGACAGATCGTTTAGCTGATTGACAACAACACTTGATAACCACTTCATGAACGCAAACGCGTTCTTATGGGTGGTTTAGAGGTGAGTGAGATGTCTCCATGATCTCCCATTTTTTGTGTAAGACGTTCCCGGAGATCAGTTACAACCACGGGACGAGAAGAAGTCGGAGGAACGTATTCCTTAATGATGTTAGGAACATGACTCCGGTTCTTAAGATGCTTAGTTCCGTGGGTGTATAGAGAAGTACTTAACTCATTGGCATACATGATTGGGTCTTTCTCTTCAAGGCTATGTTTTTGGCACAAGTTGGCCTTTGGCATAGGATGCTTGCGTTTTACCGAAGTTGATACTGATTGGCGCCTGTTGAGATAAGCGCACAAATCAGATAATTCTGCTCCCGGTGTATTTGTTTGAGATACCAGTAATTTTCTTTGCTTGGATCTTGAGATATGCAAGGTTGGAAGATCTTGAGTAGTTACCATAGAGATAGGCAGGATACCTCTTTGATCAGCATTCTTTTCCCTAGCTGAGGTTTGAAGACCTCTATTGAGAATAGAGGAATCTCTGTTCAAGGGAATTCTTGTTTTGGCTAGTGGAAATGTACAGTCTGAGATATTTTCCTCTGAGTCATAGATTGGGGAAGATTAAGAAAAGACCAAAGGGTACTTTCCTTTATTTTGTGAAGGGTTAGCTAAAAAGCGTTTCCGTTTATTTTGCTGTTGAACCATAGTAGGCGCAGGTTGCGCAAGTTGAGGAAGTGCCAACGGGTCCTTCCCTTTTTTCTATCTAGTACTAGCACTAGAACATTGCTTCTCCAAGTTCAGAACTGGAGAAGTAGAGGGAATAGCCAAAAGGCTATTTCCCTTAGGTTGTACCAGGATAACAGAGTGTGTAAATTGCGCCTGGGCAGCAGGATGCATAGGTTGCGCCATGGCAGAACGGGCCACTGGTTGCGCCTTGGCAGTAAAGTGAATGGGTTGCGCACAGGCAACAGAAGTAGATTTCACCTTGGCCACAGAGGCAGATTGTGCCTTGGCCGCAGAGTGAATGGGTTGCGCATGGGTAACAAAAGTAGATTATGCCTTGGCCACAGGGGCAGATTGCGCCTTGGCAGCAGAGTGAATGGGTTGTGCCTGGGCAACAAAAGTAGGCTACACCTTGGCCACAGAGGCAGATTGTGACTTGGCAGCAGAGTGAATGGGTTGCGCCTTGGCCACAGAGGCAAATTTTGCCTTGGCCATCGAGCGCTCAGGTTGCGCCTGAGCAACAGCAACTATGGAAGGCTTAGGAGTCCACACAGAGCACATTCTATTCTTGGCAATAGCCAAAGTGCACTGAGTGCTCTTGGTGTTGATCATATCCTCGTAGGCTGTCTGGTTGACTTGAACAACCAGGGTCTTCTGCGTCTTGCCAATTGACGCAGTATCACATTGAGTTGTCACCTTCTCGTCGGAGGAGAAAGTGTTCCCCAGCAGAGTCGTCATTTTGTTTGCAAAAACAAAAAGTTTATTCCAAACTTAAAAAGAATCGTACAAAGTACAATAAATTCTGGGAAAGTAAAACTTTAGGAATCCGATCAGAAGACGATCGCTTTATCCCTTGGACTATGTGAAATTGAATACTAAAGCCTCCGGAGAATGCAGCAGCACTTTTGCAAGAACTCTTTGTTAGGGTTATATACTAAAAGCATCACTTTTGTAGTAACCTTATTTCCTTAAATTTTGAATGAGAATCATATGGGCAAATATTTGCATATTATATTTGTTGCAAGTATTAATGCAAATGTCTGATATTCTATATTGTAGATAATATAGTGTGTGGTGTCACACAGAAGATAATATTATCAGTTTCCTATGGAGTATATAAATAGTTCACAACCTAGATGGACTTGGACAATCTATTGGAAAGGTTGTAGTGTAATCTGGTATTAGTCTATCTTGACTATAGGTTTACACTAGTACACTTTGTGTGTATTGAACAGGACCACTTGAGGTTGTTCTCTTTGTACTGACTACATAAGAGAACAAACACCTCTGTTATTATGGATGCTTGTGCTCTTAATCCGAATATAATAACGGACATGTATATGCAGTGTGTATTACTTTGACTCATAAAAGAGTGAGATTCATTATGGATCAACAACCACTATGAATTGGGTAATAACATTGTATGTATGATGGGCTGTTGATTATAAATGGAATCCATGTCCCGATACATCGGTTTGATGATGTCCTCTTAAGGAGATCATAAGGATTGTCATATAAACCCTGCAGGTGGAATATATCCGACATGACAAATAAAGTTGAGCGGTACTACTTAAGGATAAAAGATGTCAAATCAATATAGTTGTCAGTAACTTGATTTGATCGACGGACATACGATATCTTAACATGGGGAGCCAAACGAGCATATAATAAAAGGAACCCACAAACATAATTTGGGATTAGGGAGGTAGTGCAACAACAGCTCATTAGTGGACCGAGCTATTGTTAATGGGCCTGGATTATATGTTCAGGCTGAACACGAGATATCTAGATCCGTTAGGAGGTCTAACCCTAATTTCTCCTCATGGTCCCTGCCGTAGCCTATATATATATCCTCTATTCTCTGGCCGCCAGATTACTGATGAGAAATTTGAAATTTTCTCTAAATTCGTGATTCACGTAAGAAGAGAAAGAGAGGGCTGCCAAGGAGAAAAAAAGGTTGGGAGATCGTCGCCCACACGACGTCCAACTCGAGGAAGGAATACGTGCAGAAGATCTTGGGATCGTCCGCTCGAGATTGCCAGGAATTACTTGTCTCCTTTCTGCCGCAGGTATAATTCGTGAACCCTAGTTTTCGCCTATGAAGGGTTAGAACACGTATTAGATCTGTTTAACTTTCTATCGATCAATACGCACACCAAAGGAAGGGTCCTGGGAATCCCCAGTTCCATCAATTGGTATCAGAGCCACTTTGGATCTACGTATTGATTGATACGTCCATGTTGTCCAATAAAACCTGCGCTGTATAATAGTCGGTAGATGTAGATCTGTTCTAACTCGGTTTTGCAGGCATCTTAGATCCAACTATTATGGTCCAATGCATGTTTTTTGATTGTGTTGTTTAAACCACGGACATGTCGTGGATGTTGTTGTTGCTGTAGATGTAATTAAAATCACGAGGGTTGATCGTGCTTATTATTTTAATTTTTCAATCTAGATTATGTGTGAACTCCTTCGGGAGGTATAGGATTGATGTAATTTTAATTATTTTTTATCAATCGTGATGGCGGTGGTGGCTGTTTCTGACGCCGGACGAGATGCTGGTTTTAAGCAGTCCAGAGGCAGACAGATGATTTTCGATGAAGGAATCGACAGCCAAAACCTTAAAAAAAAATTGGGGCGCTGCCCCGAACCCGTGACCTGACCGGGCAGGTCGAACCCCGTATAGAACCCGTGACCTGACCGGACAGGTCGAAACCCGTGACCTGACCGTGACCTGACCGGCCAGATTTTAGATTCGGATAGTTGAGGACGGAGCAGCAAAGATGACCATAATAGTTGGATATTTTCTCTTATTTTTGTCATTTTGCTTTTTCTGATTATGCATGTTTATTATTGTGTAGTTGTTTTTTTGAAAAACCAAGCCTACATTAATAATGGACAACATGGACATAATATCTACTAGTAGAAAAACCCTCATTGTTAAATAACTAAGTGGGAGAGGATTTTTATTTAGTATAAATCCTATGGTCTCCATTACTGGTTTGTAGGTGATGTAATTATACTTGCGTGTTGGCTTTAGTGCTTTCCTCCATATCAGATGAGTATAATTATGGATCACCAGTACAAACTTCCTTAGGGATAATTGTAGAAAGTTACCTAGTATGTGTTCACTTCTCCATCTGAAGGAACTCATTACAAGGTAATGGACTTAGTATTAAGTAATGGTATATGTCACGACCCGCACCCGGATATACGGGTACGAATACGTGGGCCACGCCCAGCCTACGCCGCGGTATCGGCGGTAGAACGCTGTCAAGTATACTATACTAACTACAACATCTAAGAATCCATAACTAGAAATGTACTCATGTCACATCACGAAAACTAAGGAAGATAAGACAAGAAATAATAACAATATCACTAGAACAACTAGAATCTACAATGATCATAAGACAGGAAAATAAAGAAGGAACAACAGGACTAACTAAGGATAACTACCAGGCAACTCACATAGAAGAATAGTGAGATCCACCTCAGCTAGCAACATCATGAAGTCCAATAATGAGGGCACAACTACTCCTAAAATTTTCATAACGTATCCAGTCAGGAGCGGAACGAGTACATATATCTCATAACAGATCTCAAGATAGAATAAAAGCTATAAGACTGTAAATAGAGCATATACAATGAAATCATGGAGTGTACATATATGTATCATGACATGGTAAGCTGTAGAGCTAGAGCTAGAACAAGAAAGTAGAACTGAATCATGGTATGTACACAAATCAAGGTAAGCTATATATCCAATGTGTGTGAGTAGCAGTTTCAACTTGTGATCGGCTTGGGAAACTGTCAAGAATCGGCCTGGCAAGTCATAAGTGCGGTATATGACTCACACTGTTCAAGATAACAAGGGGATATGATCACAGGCATACGCTACTACTCCCCCTACCCCAACTGGTAGAATGGATCCAAACAGGACACGTCACTGCACGGGATTCTAATGAGAAGGTCGCGAACCTGCTCTAGAATCAGTGACCATATATCGAGCAAGAGCTACAAGGGTGCTTGCACAATACATCCCAACCTAAGAAGGAGAGACATCTCTCGTCGGGATCCAAGAATACCAATCCGTGAGAACCATGTGTCGGGAATAAGCATATCAACACTAAGTACATGAATCATAACAGTTATCATAAATTGTGAATAAGTTATCAGAGAATGTACTCGCCTGGGGTCCTGCTGTCAATATGAATCAGGGTTCAGAGTAAAGCCACAGACCTAAAGATGAAATAATACAAGAGCTGATCAGGGTCAAAAGATATACTAACATCTAGGTCAAACTAAGACAAACTGGGTCAAGGTTGACGTACAGTTGACTTTGGTCAAAATAGTCAACTGTGGTCAACCAGGGTCAAAACTAGTCTAACCTATGTCAAATGTTGACTCTACTTCGACGTCTAGTCAAAGTAGTCAACCATGGTCAAGCTAGTCTCTATAAACATCTACAAGGTCAACTTATGAATTTTAATGATTTAGAAATCACTGAAATCGACGGTCTCTAAAACAACCAAAAGGAGAAAATATTATAATAATAGGGTGACACAAAAAGGGAAGAAATCTACAGATGTTGTCGGATGATGAAACTAACATCACCAACGTGTCCAGAATGGTCAAATCAGCTAGGATTGCCTGTCCAAAAGTCCAATTTGGACACATGGACAAAACGGTAATTTCGGGCCAAAATGATGTCCGCCGTTGGACACACTTTGCACCGAAAAACGTGCCGAAATAAAAGTGCTCAAAACCTAACAAATTATATGTTCACGAATCCAGAATGAAGATACGATCCCAACGGTATATCCAGAATTGGATTCCGTTGACCCGATCTCAATTTGGTCCGTTGACGCGGACATTGGAAACCGATTTGCACGGAAAAGCGTGTCGGAGCCAATGTCCTCAGAACTCAGCAAATTATATGTCAACGAGTCCAGAATGACGATACGAACTCAACGGTATATCCGGAATTGGATTCCGATGAGCCGAACTCAAAATGACACGTTGACCCGGATATTGGTATCCGACTTGCACCGAAATGCGTGCCGGAACCAATGTCCACTAAAACCTAGCAAATTATATGTCAACGAGTTCAGAATGACGATACGAACTCAACGGTATATCCGAAATTGGATTCTGATGAGCCGACGTCAAAAAGTCCCGTTGACTCAGAAAGTGGGACCCGCTTTGCACCGAAATGCGTGCCCGGGTCCACGTTCTCCAAATCAAGCAAACTTTATATGAAAACATACCAGAACGACGCCACGAGTCTACTGGTGGTGTCAGAAATTGAATCCGGAGTCCCGGGTTCAAAAATGGAATTTAACTAGTGCAAATTAAAGAATTCGAACGGCCAACTTTGGCGTCGAATTCGACCGACCTAACAAGCTCAAACTGAAATGAAATCTAAAGGGGGCAGGAAGAGGGTTATACCAGCTGTGCACCGGAACTGGTGGCGCACAAAACGGAGCTGCGATGGAGAAGATACGAACCCGCGAAGTTGGCGTCGCGAAACTGTCCAAAAAATAACGCAATTAAATCGTCAACTTGGTGGCCAATTTTCACACAGCAAACGACAGAATTAACGGTTCAAATTTGACAGAGGCGAAGAGGGATATACCGAGATTGCGATGGAGCAAGAAGTTCGCCGATCCAACGGTCGGATTGTCCAGAAAATCGACACGAAGTTGCTGCTCCGAAACGCGAATTCTGAAATTTCTCCCCCGCGCGCGTCGACGGAACTCCGTGCAAAACGCACGAAACGCCTAGACGGTGCGTCCCGGAGGACGTTGGCCGCCACAGGGTGGCGCCTGGGGGTCGCCCGGCCAGGGGGTGGCCGACCACGGCGGCGGCGATGGCCGGAACGGCGCGCGGCCGGCCGGCGCGCGCGCATGCTGCTGCCGTTGCCGTGCTGCAGTAGCTGCTGCTGCTGCTCTGGTCGCGCGGGGGCGCGGCGGCGGCGAGCGGCGCAGGCTCGACGGCGGCGGAGGCACGGCGGGGGAAGGCTCGCCGGCCACGTGGTGGCGCACGGCGGCGGTTTGGTGGAGGTGTAGAGAGAGTGGTGGTGGCCGGGAGTGGTGTGATGATGGAAGTGGTGGTGATGGTTGTAGTGAATGGTGATGAAGGTGGAGAATAGGAGGAGGAGGAGAGGTTGTCGGGGAGGAGGTCGACCAGGGGAGAGGTGGTGGTGTGTGGTGGCGGTTGGGTTGATGATGAAGAAGATGTTGATGATGGTGGTGATGTAGTTGTGGAGGTGGTGGTGTGTTCTTCTTTTGAAGAAGAAGAAGAAGACCAAGAAGGAGTTGAGGAAGAAGAAGGAGAAGTGAGAAGGAGAGAGAGAGATGATGATGATGAAGAAAAGGAGGGGGAGGGAGCTGTTCCTGTACGGGTAGGTGGTGTGGTGATGGGTTGTGTGTTTTTAAAATGAGAGTGGGAGAGAGATATTAATGTGTGTGTGTAGATATTAATGAGAGAGGGAGAGAGAGAATGTAGAATAGAGAGATAGGGATGGGGTGTTCGGCCACATGGGGGGGGGGGTGTTTGTTGTGCTGGTGAGGGTGATGGGTGAGAGAGTGAGGGTGATGGGTGAGAGAGTGTGTATAAATTATTTAATGAGAGAGAGAAAGAGATATTTGAGTGTATTATATATATATAACATATATAGAGAGAGATATATAGAGAGAGGATAGAGAGGGGAGGTGGTGGTCGGCTAGCATGGGAGGGTTAGGAGAGAGAGTAATGTGAGGATGAGAGAGAGAGAGAGTTACACTATATATATATATATGTATATATATGAAATGGAGAGAGAAAGGGATATTTATATAAAATAAACGAATTATATTTTCGAGTAGGCAAAAATGGGAAAACACCAGTGGGGTGTATGGGCAGTCATGACAGGGCCCACACTAAACTGGGTTGGGCGTTGGGCTAAGTTTGGACAAAGTCGAAGCCAAGATTTAATTAGAATAATAATTAAAATCAATTAAAATCTTGGATGAAATAGGAGCACAAGGGAGATCGAAATTGTGGCACGCAAGTGGCACCTGCATAGTTTACTCAAAACAGGCCAGGGCCATATTTTGGGTCGACTTGATTGGACCGATATCGGGTCCGGAAATTAAATGGGAAATTAAATCAGATTTTACGGCAGATAATTAATTGGCCTAAATTGAACCAAAAGTTGTGCGAAGGAAATGGAGCACAAAATGGAGTGTCTGAGTGGGACACAATGGTCATGGGTGAAGAGCGTCTCGAGTAGATCAGGCATGACAAGTTGGTTTCAAGAAAAAGGCTAGTCTGGTGCTCCTAAATTAAAAGTCACGGTAACGTGCTTATGGGAATCAAGAAAAAGAGTGGGAAATCAATTAATAATTTAAATGGTCTAAATTGACCCGAACTTGCGCGATACAAAAGGAGCGCAAGGGAACGAGTTTGGATGGGACATGATATATCGACGTGAAGGTAATCTCGTCTACTTCAAACTTCAAGAAGAAAGTTTCCAGAGACTGGCATCCCTGATGCTCTAGAATTCCAAGTCACGGTAAAGAGCATTAAATGATAATAACTAATTAAATCAAAATTAATTATCGAGAATAAATCATTAGGAAATTCGAAAAAAAATTCCAGAATTTCAGGGGGCTTACAACCTACCCACCTTATAGAAATTTCGTCCTCGAAATTAAGGTTGGTAGTGGGGTTAAAATATGATAGAAGATTTAGGCAACAATTTAGGCACGATCCAAGAATGACGAGTTTGCACAATCAAGAGAATCGATTTACAAAATTGTTTAGGCACGATGATGGATTTGGCACGATAGAATTATGATATGAACAAAATCATATGTGCATGATTTCAGAAATAAGTCAAGTCATTGGGGCACGATTCAGAAAATGAGACTCCGGCATAATCAAGGATAGTCTGAAACCTAATCGTGATTGGAATAGAATTTAGTCATTTGCCAGAATTGAATCAAAAGTTTAAAGCACGAGTGATGTTAGCATTGTCCAATCACGATGAAAATAAATAATTTAGTCTCAGCACGATTTAAATTGATCAAGTTTTGAGTAAATCAGAATTTGGACAAGATAGAGAACATAATCAACGAAGTCTGGACACGAACATCTAAGAAGGAAATCATATCACGATGGAATTCGAAACCATTTAAGTTTAATCAACAATCAAGACCCTTTGGCACGATAAACTAGACAACCAGAATCGATTGGTCAATCAGAGAGGATCAATTTCACGATATCAAAATATAATAAACAAATCAAGGATGTAGAATTGAATTGCTTCTGTTATCATAGAAACCAGAATATGGGATCATAGGAGGAAGCCGGGTAATCATCTCGCTCTGCTTCGACTACTACCAACAATGTCTACTCCGAGACGGATGATTACGATACTTCCTCGATCTCTCCCAAGATAAAAGATGTGAAAAAAATTTAAAAATTTTCAAGGTTTTTCAAAGTATGGCTGACAGAAGTAGATACGAGATAGGTAATTGGTGGAATTAAGACATAATTGATCAAGGCGGAGGAAGTAAGGGTAAGATGAGAAAATCATCATACGATGAGGAAGAGAAGAATGGAAAACAGAAGTAATAGTAGGAACTGCTCTTGCCCATAGGTTAAAACAAGTGAATCAATTTAAGATACGATCTGATAACCATACACGTCTATCCCAAATCATGTTGCCAGAATTCTCGCCACGCCAGTAAGCATAGCGGTAATAAACAATAAAGTCCATAACTATGGTATACACCCTATAATCACGTCACCTAGATTCCTTACCACGCCACCCGGTATGGCTGCAAGAGAACCTAAATGACATAACTAGGATAGTATATCCAAAATCAGGCTCTATGTCCATGTCTCGCTAGCTAATATGACTGCAATGAATTCTAAACTCCATAAATAAAGTAGACACTTACCGTTCTCATCGTCATTGTCCAAAATATGTTTATCAGGATATCTTAACTCAATTCTTAAAAGAATTATCCAAAACAAAATTAAAGTTCAACAACTAATATTAAGATTTAAAATTCAACAACAAGTCAAGGGTAAGTTAATAGAAATAACGGAAACAACTTCTGAGATAGGGCTCAGAGGAAAATCTCAGGGAAAGTCCCGAGGGTATTACCTAGGTCAAGATAGAAAATGGTGGAATATAATCTAAAACAAACCCCGACCATGATACGAGGTTGGTAAATCATATTCTCTCCCCAACCTAGATGATAAATAAGTCCAACTTATAACTTTCCCCTGGGGTCCACAAACTCATCCCAAGAAGGAATAAAGTTTGATACAGACAGATATTTCAGAAATCATGACGAATGGAAACAAGTGGGAAAAGATTTGAAAGCCTTCGAAATAAGATTCCCAGGGGTCATCCCTGAAATCTACCAAGAGTTCCTAATATGTGACTGAGTACCAAAATCCTAAAATATTTCATGACTCAACCTTAATCCTAGGGCAGGCTCGCAGTAGTACAGATAAGCTCAAGTACTACCACGACTTCGCATTAATTGCAAAGACTGACCTGCATGGGCCACCACTAAAAACGTGTCACGACCCGCACCCGGATATACGGGTACGAATACGTAGGCCACGCCCAGCCTACGCCGCGGTATCGGCGGTAGAACGCTGTCAAGTATACTATACTAACTACAACATCTAAGAATCCATAACTAGAAATGTACTCATGTCACATCACGAAAACTAAGGAAGATAAGACAAGAAATAATAACAATATCACTAGAACAACTAGAATCTACAATGATCATAAGACAGGAAAATAAAGAAGGAACAACAGGACTAACTAAGGATAACTACCAGGCAACTCACATAGAAGAATAGTGAGATCCACCTCAGCTAGCAACATCATGAAGTCCAATAATGAGGGCACAACTACTCCTAAAATTTTCATAACGTATCCAGTCAGGAGCGGAACGAGTACATATATCTCATAACAGATCTCAAGATAGAATAAAAGCTATAAGACTGTAAATAGAGCATATACAATGAAATCATGGAGTGTACATATATGTATCATGACATGGTAAGCTGTAGAGCTAGAGCTAGAACAAGAAAGTAGAACTGAATCATGGTATGTACACAAATCAAGGTAAGCTATATATCCAATGTGTGTGAGTAGCAGTTTCAACTTGTGATCGGCTTGGGAAACTGTCAAGAATCGGCCTGGCAAGTCATAAGTGCGGTATATGACTCACACTGTTCAAGATAACAAGGGGATATGATCACAGGCATACGCTACTACTCCCCCTACCCCAACTGGTAGAATGGATCCAAACAGGACACGTCACTGCACGGGATTCTAATGAGAAGGTCGCGAACCTGCTCTAGAATCAGTGACCATATATCGAGCAAGAGCTACAAGGGTGCTTGCACAATACATCCCAACCTAAGAAGGAGAGACATCTCTCGTCGGGATCCAAGAATACCAATCCGTGAGAACCATGTGTCGGGAATAAGCATATCAACACTAAGTACATGAATCATAACAGTTATCATAAATTGTGAATAAGTTATCAGAGAATGTACTCGCCTGGGGTCCTGCTGTCAATATGAATCAGGGTTCAGAGTAAAGCCACAGACCTAAAGATGAAATAATACAAGAGCTGATCAGGGTCAAAAGATATACTAACATCTAGGTCAAACTAAGACAAACTGGGTCAAGGTTGACGTACAGTTGACTTTGGTCAAAATAGTCAACTGTGGTCAACCAGGGTCAAAACTAGTCTAACCTATGTCAAATGTTGACTCTACTTCGACGTCTAGTCAAAGTAGTCAACCATGGTCAAGCTAGTCTCTATAAACATCTACAAGGTCAACTTATGAATTTTAATGATTTAGAAATCACTGAAATCGACGGTCTCTAAAACAACCAAAAGGAGAAAATATTATAATAATAGGGTGACACAAAAAGGGAAGAAATCTACAGATGTTGTCGGATGATGAAACTAACATCACCAACGTGTCCAGAATGGTCAAATCAGCTAGGATTGTCTGTCCAAAAGTCCAATTTGGACACATGGACAAAACGGTAATTTCGGGCCAAAATGATGTCCGCCGTTGGACACACTTTGCACCGAAAAACGTGCCGAAATAAAAGTGCTCAAAACCTAACAAATTATATGTCCACGAATCCAGAATGAAGATACGATCCCAACGGTATATCCAGAATTGGATTCCGTTGACCCGATCTCATTTGGTCCGTTGACGCGGACATTGGAAAACCGATTTGCACGGAAAAGCGTGTCGGAGCCAATGTCCTCAGAACTCAGCAAATTATATGTCAACGAGTCCAGAATGACGATACGAACTCAACGGTATATCCGGAATTGGATTCCGATGAGCCGAACTCAAAATGACACGTTGACCCGGATATTGGTATCCGACTTGCACCGAAATGCGTGCCGAAACCAATGTCCACTAAAACCTAGCAAATTATATGTCAACGAGTCCAGAATGACGATACGAACTCAACGGTATATCCGAAATTGGATTCTGATGAGCCGACGTCAAAAAGTCCCGTTGACTCAGAAAGTGGGACCCGCTTTGCACCGAAATGCGTGCCCGGGTCCACGTTCTCCAAATCAAGCAAACTTTATATGAAAACATACCAGAACGACGCCACGAGTCTACTGGTGGTGTCAGAAATTGAATCCGGAGTCCCGGGTTCAAAAATGGAATTTAACTAGTGCAAATTAAAGAATTCGAACGGCCAACTTTGGTGTCGAATTCGACCGACCTAACAAGCTCAAACTGAAATGAAATCTAAAGGGGGCAGGAAGAGGGTTATACCAGCTGTGCACCGGAACTGGTGGCGCACAAAACGGAGCTGCGATGGAGAAGATACGAACCCGCGAAGTTGGCGTCGCGAAACTGTCCAAAAAATAACGCAATTAAATCGTCAACTTGGTGGCCAATTTTCACACAGCAAACGACAGAATTAACGGTTCAAATTTGACAGAGGCGAAGAGGGATATACCGAGATTGCGATGGAGCAAGAAGTTCGCCGATCCAACGGTCGGATTGTCCAGAAAATCGACACGAAGTTGCTGCTCCGAAACGCGAATTCTGAAATTTCTCCCCCGCGCGCGTCGACGGAACTCCGTGCAAAACGCACGAAACGCCTAGACGGTGCGTCCCGGAGGACGTTGGCCGCCACAGGGTGGCGCCTGGGGGTCGCCCGGCCAGGGGGTGGCCGACCACGGCGGCGGCGATGGCCGGAACGGCGCGCGGCCGGCCGGCGCGCGCGCATGCTGCTTGCCGTTGCCGTGCTGCAGTAGCTGCTGCTGCTGCTCTGGTCGCGGCGGGGGCGCGGCGGCGGCGAGCGGCGCAGGCTCGACGGCGGCGGAGGCACGGCGGGGGAAGGCTCGCCGGCCACGTGGTGGCGCACGGCGGCGGTTTGGTGGAGGTGTAGAGAGAGTGGTGGTGGCGGGAGTGGTGTGATGATGGAAGTGGTGGTGATGGTTGTAGTGAATGGTGATGAAGGTGGAGAATAGGAGGAGGAGGAGAGGTTGTCGGGGAGGAGGTCGACCAGGGGAGAGGTGGTGGTGTGTGGTGGCGGTTGGGTTGATGATGAAGAAGATGTTGATGATGGTGGTGATGTAGTTTGTGGAGGTGGTGGTGTGTTCTTCTTTTGAAGAAGAAGAAGAAGACCAAGAAGGAGGTTGAGGAAGAAGAAGAAGAAGTGAGAAGGAGAGAGAGAGATGATGATGATGAAGAAAAGGAGGGGGAGGGAGCTGTTCCTGTACGGGTAGGTGGTGTGGTGATGGGTTGTGTGTTTTTAAAATGAGAGTGGGAGAGAGATATTAATGTGTGTGTGTAGATATTAATGAGAGAGGGAGAGAGAGAATGTAGAATAGAGAGATAGGGATGGGGTGTTCGGCCACATGGGGGGGGGGGTGTTTGTTGTGCTGGTGAGGGTGATGGGTGAGAGAGTGAGGGTGATGGGTGAGAGAGTGTGTATAAATTATTTAATGAGAGAGAGAAAGAGATATTTGAGTGTATTATATATATATAACATATATAGAGAGAGATATATAGAGAGAGGATAGAGAGGGGAGGTGGTGGTCGGCTAGCATGGGAGGGTTAGGAGAGAGAGTAATGTGAGGATGAGAGAGAGAGAGTTACACTATATATATATATATATGTATATATATGAAATGGAGAGAGAAAGGGATATTTATATAAAATAAACGAATTATATTTTCGAGTAGGCAAAAATGGGAAAACACCAGTGGGGTGTATGGGCAGTCATGACAGGGCCCACACTAAACTGGGTTGGGCGTTGGGCTAAGTTTGGACAAAGTCGAAGCCAAGATTTAATTAGAATAATAATTAAAATCAATTAAAATCTTGGATGAAATAGGAGCACAAGGGAGATCGAAATTGTGGCACGCAAGTGGCACCTGCATAGTTTACTCAAAACAGGCCAGGGCCATATTTTGGGTCGACTTGATTGGACCGATATCGGGTCCGGAAATTAAATGGGAAATTAAATCAGATTTTACGGCAGATAATTAATTGGCCTAAATTGAACCAAAAGTTGTGCGAAGGAAATGGAGCACAAAATGGAGTGTCTGAGTGGGACACAATGGTCATGGGTGAAGAGCGTCTCGAGTAGATCAGGCATGACAAGTTGGTTTCAAGAAAAAGGCTAGTCTGGTGCTCCTAAATTAAAAGTCACGGTAACGTGCTTATGGGAATCAAGAAAAAGAGTGGGAAATCAATTAATAATTTAAATGGTCTAAATTGACCCGAACTTGCGCGATACAAAGGAGCGCAAGGAACGAGTTTGGATGGGACATGATATATCGACGTGAGGTAATCTCGTCTACTTCAACTTCAAGAAGAAAGTTTCCAGAGACTGGCATCCCTGATGCTCTAGAATTCCAAGTCACGGTAAAGAGCATTAAATGATAATAACTATTAAATCAAAATTAATTATCGAGAAAATCATTTAGGAAATTCGAAAAAATTCCAGAATTTCAGGGGCTTACAACCTACCCCCTTATAGAATTCGTCCTCGAAATTAAGGTGGTAGTGGGGTTAAATATGATAGAAGATTTAGGCAACAATTTAGGCACGATCCAAGAATGACGAGTTTGCACAATCAGAGAATCGATTTACAAAATTGTTTAGGCACGATGATGGATTTGGCACGATAGAATTATGATATGAACAAAATCATATTGCATGATTTCAGAAATAAGTCAAGTCATTGGGGCACGATTCAGAAAATGGACTCCGGCATAATCAAGGATAGTCTGAACCTAATCGTGATTGAATAGAATTTAGTCATTTGCCAGAATTGAATCAAAGTTTAAAGCACGATGATGTTAGCATTGTCCAATCACGATGAAAATAAATAATTTAGTCTCAGCACACGATTAAATTGATCAAGTTTTTGAGTAAATCATAATTTGGACAGATAGAGAACATATCAACGAAGTCTGGACACGAACATCTAAGAAGGAAATCATTCACGATGAATTCGAACCATTTAAGTTTAATCACAATCAAGACCCTTTGGCACGATAAACTGACAACCAAATCGATGGTCATCAGAGAGGATCAATTTCACGATTCAAATATAATAAACAAATCAAGGATGTAAATTGAATTGCTTCTGTTATCATAGAACCAGAATATGGGATCATAGGAGGAAGCCGGGTAATCATCTCGCTCTGCTTCGACTACTACCAACAATGTCTACTCCGAGACGGATGATTACGATACTTCCTCGATCTCTCCCAAGATAAAAGATGTGAAAAAAATTTAAAAATTTTCAAGGTTTTTCAAAGTATGGCTGACAGAAGTAATACGAGATAGGTAATTGGTGGAATTAAGACATATTATCAAGGCGGGAAGTAAGGTAAGATGAGAAATCATCATACGATGAGGAAGAGAAGAAGGAAAACAGAAGTAATAGTAGAACTGCTCTTGCCCATAGGTTAAAACAAGTGAATCATTTAAGATACGATCTGATAACCATACACGTCTATCCCAAATCATGTTCCAAATTCTCGCCACGCCAGTAGCATAGCGGTAATAAACAATAAAGTCCATAACTATGGTATACACCCTAGATCACGTCACTAGATTCCTTACCACCCACCCGGTATGGCTGCAAGAGAACCTAAATGACATAACTAGGATAGTATATCCAAAATCAGGCTCTATGTCCATGTCTCGCTAGCTAATATGACTGCAATGATTCTAACTCCATAAATAAAGTAGACACTTACCGTTCTCATCGTCATTGTCCAAACTGTTTATCAGGATATCTTAACTCAATTCTTAAAGAATTATCCAAAACAAAATTAAGTTCAACCACTAATTAAGATTTAAATTCACAACAAGTCAAGGGTAAGTTAATAGAAATAACGGAAACACTTCTGAGATAGGGCTCAGAGGAAAATCTCAGGGAAGTCCCGAGGGTATTACCTAGGTCAGATAGAAATGGTGGAATATAATCAAACAAACCCCGACCATGATACAGGTTGTAAATCATATTCTCTCCCCAACCTAGATGATAATAAGTCCAACTTATAACTTTCCCCTGGGTCCACAAACTCATCCCAAGAAGGAATAAGTTTGATACAGACAGTATTCAGAAATCATGACGAATGGAAACAAGTGGGAAAAGATTTGAAAGCCTTCGAAATAAGATTCCCAGGGGTCATCCCTGAAATCTACCAGAGTTCCTAATATGTGACTGAGTACCAAATCTAAAATATTCATGACTCAACCTTAATCCTAGGGCAGGCTCGCAGTAGTAACAGATAAGCTCAAGTACTACCACGACTTCGCATTAATTGCAAGACTGACCTGCATGGGCCACCACTAAAAACGTGTCACGACCCGCACCCGGATATACGGGTACGAATACGTGGCCACGCCCAGCCTACGCCGCGGTATCGGCGGTAGAACGCTGTCAAGTATACTATACTAACTACAACATTAAGAATCCATAACTAGAAATGTACTCATGTCACATCACGAAAACTAAGGAAGATAAGACAAGAAATAATAACAATATCACTAGAACAACTAGAATCTACAATGATCATAAGACATGAAAATAAAGAAGGAACAAGGACTAACTAAGATAACTACCAGGCAACTCACATAGAAGAATAGTGAGATCCACCTCAGCTAGCAACATCATGAAGTCCAATAATGAGGGCACAACTACTCCTAAAATTTTCATAACGTATCCAGTCAGGAGCGGAACGAGTACATATATCTCATAACAGATCTCAAGATAGAATAAAAGCTATAAGACTGTAAATAGAGCATATACAATGAAATCATGGAGTGTACATATATGTATCATGACATGGTAAGCTGTAGAGCTAGAGCTAGAACAAGAAAGTAGAACTGAATCATGGTATGTACACAATCAAGGTAAGCTATATATCCAATGTGTGTGAGTAGCAGTTTCAACTTGTGATCGGCTTGGGAAACTGTCAAGAATCGGCCTGGCAAGTCATAAGTGCGGTATATGACTCACACTGTTCAAGATAACAAGGGGATATGATCACAGGCATACGCTACTACTCCCCCTACCCCAACTGGTAGAATGGATCCAAACAGGACACGTCACTGCACGGGATTCTAATGAGAAGGTCGCGAACCTGCTCTAGAATCAGTGACCATATATCGAGCAAGAGCTACAAGGGTGCTTGCACAATACATCCCAACCTAAGAAGGAGAGACATCTCTCGTCGGGATCCAAGAATACCAATCCGTGAGAACCATGTGTCGGGAATAAGCATATCAACACTAAGTACATGAATCATAACAGTTATCATAAATTGTGAATAAGTTATCAGAGAATGTACTCGCCTGGGGTCCTGCTGTCAATATGAATCAGGGTTCAGAGTAAAGCCACAGACCTAAGATGAAATAATACAAGAGCTGATCAGGGTCAAAAGATATACTAACATCTAGGTCAAACTAAGACAACTGGGTCAAGGTTGACGTACAGTTGACTTTGGTCAAAATAGTCAACTGTGGTCAACCAGGGTCAAAACTAGTCTAACCTATGTCAAATGTTGACTCTACTTCGACGTCTAGTCAAAGTAGTCAACCATGGTCAAGCTAGTCTCTATAAACATCTACAAGGTCAACTTATGAATTTTAATGATTTAGAAATCACTGAAATCGACGGTCTCTAAAACAACCAAAAGGAGAAAATATTATAATAATAGGGTGACACAAAAAGGGAAGAAATCTACAGATGTTGTCGGATGATGAAACTAACATCACCAACGTGTCCAGAATGGTCAAATCAGCTAGGATTGTCTGTCCAAAAGTCCAATTTGGACACATGGACAAAACGGTAATTTCGGGCCAAAATGATGTCCGCCGTTGGACACACTTTGCACCGAAAAACGTGCCGAAATAAAAGTGCTCAAAACCTAACAAATTATATGTTCCACGAATCCAGAATGAAGATACGATCCCAACGGTATATCCAGAATTGGATTCCGTTGACCCGATCTCAATTTGGTCCGTTGACGCGGACATTGGAAACCGATTTGCACGGAAAAGCGTGTCGGAGCCAATGTCCTCAGAACTCAGCAAATTATATGTCAACGAGTCCAGAATGACGATACGAACTCAACGGTATATCCGGAATTGGATTCCGATGAGCCGAACTCAAAATGACACGTTGACCCGGATATTGGTATCCGACTTGCACCGAAATGCGTGCCGGAAACCAATGTCCACTAAAACCTAGCAAATTATATGTCAACGAGTCAGAATGACGATACGAACTCAACGGTATATCCGAAATTGGATTCTGATGAGCCGACGTCAAAAAGTCCCGTTGACTCAGAAAGTGGGACCCGCTTTGCACCGAAATGCGTGCCCGGGTCCACGTTCTCCAAATCAAGCAAACTTTATATGAAAACATACCAGAACGACGCCACGAGTCTACTGGTGGTGTCAGAAATTGAATCCGGAGTCCCGGGTTCAAAAATGGAATTTAACTAGTGCAAATTAAAGAATTCGAACGGCCAACTTTGGTGTCGAATTCGACCGACCTAACAAGCTCAAACTGAAATGAAATCTAAAGGGGGCAGGAAGAGGGTTATACCAGCTGTGCACCGGAACTGGTGGCGCACAAAACGGAGCTGCGATGGAGAAGATACGAACCCGCGAAGTTGGCGTCGCGAAACTGTCCAAAAAATAACGCAATTAAATCGTCAACTTGGTGGCCAATTTTCACACAGCAAACGACAGAATTAACGGTTCAAATTTGACAGAGGCGAAGAGGGATATACCGAGATTGCGATGGAGCAAGAAGTTCGCCGATCCACGGTCAGGATTGTCCAGAAATCGACACGAAGTTGCTGCTCCGAAACGCGAATTCTGAAATTTCTCCCCCGCGCGCGTCGACGGAACTCCGTGCAAAACGCACGCAACGCCTAGACGGTGCGTCCCGGAGGACGTTGGCCGCCACAGGGTGGCGCCTGGGGGTCGCCCGGCCAGGGGGTGGCCGACCACGGCGGCGGCGATGGACGGAACGGCGCTCGGGCCGGCCGGCGTAGCGCGCGCATGCTGCTGCCGTTGCCGTGCTGCAGTAGCTGCTGCTGCTGCTCTGGTCGCGCGGGGGGCGCGGCCGGCGGCGAGCGGCGCAGGCCTCGACGCGGCGGAGGCACGGCGGGGGAAGGCTCGCCGGCCACGTGGTGGCGCACGGCGGCGGTTTGGTGGAGGTGTAGAGAGAGTGGTGGTGGCGGGAGTGGTGTGATGATGGAAGTGGTGGTGATGGTTGTAGTGAATGGTGATGAAGGTGGAGAATAGGAGGAGGAGGAGAGGTTGTCGGGGAGGAGGTCGACCAGGGGAGAGGTGGTGGTGTGTGGTGGCGGTTGGGTTGATGATGAAGAAGATGTTGATGATGGTGGTGATGTAGTTGTGGAGGTGGTGGTGTGTTCTTCTTTTGAAGAAGAAGAAGAAGACCAAGAAGGAGTTGAGGAAGAAGAAGGAAGAAGTGAGAAGGAGAGAGAGAGATGATGATGATGAAGAAAAGGAGGGGGAGGGAGCTGTTCCTGTACGGGTAGGTGGTGTGGTGATGGGTTGTGTGTTTTTAAAATGAGAGTGGGAGAGAGATATTAATGTGTGTGTGTAGATATTAATGAGAGAGGGAGAGAGAGAATGTAGAATAGAGAGATAGGGATGGGGTGTTCGGCCACATGGGGGGGGGGTGTTTGTTGTGCTGGTGAGGGTGATGGGTGAGAGAGTGAGGGTGATGGGTGAGAGAGTGTGTATAAATTATTTAATGAGAGAGAGAAAGAGATATTTGAGTGTATTATATATATATAACATATATAGAGAGAGATATATAGAGAGAGGATAGAGAGGGGAGGTGGTGGTCGGCTAGCATGGGAGGGTTAGGAGAGAGAGTAATGTGAGGATGAGAGAGAGAGAGAGTTACACTATATATATATATATATGTATATATATGAAATGGAGAGAGAAAGGGATATTTATATAAAATAAACGAATTATATTTTCGAGTAGGCAAAAATGGGAAAACACCAGTGGGGTGTATGGGCAGTCATGACAGGGCCCACACTAAACTGGGTTGGGCGTTGGGCTAAGTTTGGACAAAGTCGAAGCCAAGATTTAATTAGAATAATAATTAAAATCAATTAAAATCTTGGATGAAATAGGAGCACAAGGGAGATCGAAATTGTGGCACGCAAGTGGCACCTGCATAGTTTACTCAAAACAGGCCAGGGCCATATTTTGGGTCGACTTGATTGGACCGATATCGGGTCCGGAAATTAAATGGGAAATTAAATCAGATTTTACGGCAGATAATTAATTGGCCTAAATTGAACCAAAAGTTGTGCGAAGGAAATGGAGCACAAAATGGAGTGTCTGAGTGGGACACAATGGTCATGGGTGAAGAGCGTCTCGAGTAGATCAGGCATGACAAGTTGGTTTCAAGAAAAAGGCTAGTCTGGTGCTCCTAAATTAAAAGTCACGGTAACGTGCTTATGGGAATCAAGAAAAAGAGTGGGAAATCAATTAATAATTTAAATGGTCTAAATTGACCCGAACTTGCGCGATACAAAAGGAGCGCAAGGGAACGAGTTTGGATGGGACATGATATATCGACGTGAAGGTAATCTCGTCTACTTCAAACTTCAAGAAGAAAGTTTCCAGAGACTGGCATCCCTGATGCTCTAGAATTCCAAGTCACGGTAAAGAGCATTAAATGATAATAACTAATTAAATCAAAATTAATTATCGAGAATAAATCATTTAGGAAATTCGAAAAAAATTCCAGAATTTCAGGGGGCTTACAACCTACCCACCTTATAGAAATTTCGTCCTCGAAATTAAGGTTGGTAGTGGGGTTAAAATATGATAGAAGATTTAGGCAACAATTTAGGCACGATCCAAGAATGACGAGTTTGCACAATCAAGAGAATCGATTTACAAAATTGTTTAGGCACGATGATGGATTTGGCACGATAGAATTATGATATGAACAAAATCATATGTGCATGATTTCAGAAATAAGTCAAGTCATTGGGGCACGATTCAGAAAATGAGACTCCGGCATAATCAAGGATAGTCTGAAACCTAATCGTGATTGGAATAGAATTTAGTCATTTGCCAGAATTGAATCAAAAGTTTAAAGCACGAGTGATGTTAGCATTGTCCAATCACGATGAAAATAAATAATTTAGTCTCAGCACGATTTAAATTGATCAAGTTTTGAGTAAATCAGAATTTGGACAAGATAGAGAACATAATCAACGAAGTCTGGACACGAACATCTAAGAAGGAAATCATATCACGATGGAATTCGAAACCATTTAAGTTTAATCAACAATCAAGACCCTTTGGCACGATAAACTAGACAACCAGAATCGATTGGTCAATCAGAGAGGATCAATTTCACGATATCAAAATATAATAAACAAATCAAGGATGTAGAATTGAATTGCTTCTGTTATCATAGAAACCAGAATATGGGATCATAGGAGGAAGCCGGGTAATCATCTCGCTCTGCTTCGACTACTACCAACAATGTCTACTCCGAGACGGATGATTACGATACTTCCTCGATCTCTCCCAAGATAAAAGATGTGAAAAAAATTTAAAAATTTTCAAGGTTTTTCAAAGTATGGCTGACAGAAGTAGATACGAGATAGGTAATTGGTGGAATTAAGACATAATTGATCAAGGCGGAGGAAGTAAGGGTAAGATGAGAAAATCATCATACGATGAGGAAGAGAAGAATGGAAAACAGAAGTAATAGTAGGAACTGCTCTTGCCCATAGGTTAAAACAAGTGAATCAATTTAAGATACGATCTGATAACCATACACGTCTATCCCAAATCATGTTGCCAGAATTCTCGCCACGCCAGTAAGCATAGCGGTAATAAACAATAAAGTCCATAACTATGGTATACACCCTATAATCACGTCACCTAGATTCCTTACCACGCCACCCGGTATGGCTGCAAGAGAACCTAAATGACATAACTAGGATAGTATATCCAAAATCAGGCTCTATGTCCATGTCTCGCTAGCTAATATGACTGCAATGAATTCTAAACTCCATAAATAAAGTAGACACTTACCGTTCTCATCGTCATTGTCCAAAATATGTTTATCAGGATATCTTAACTCAATTCTTAAAAGAATTATCCAAAACAAAATTAAAGTTCAACAACTAATATTAAGATTTAAAATTCAACAACAAGTCAAGGGTAAGTTAATAGAAATAACGGAAACAACTTCTGAGATAGGGCTCAGAGGAAAATCTCAGGGAAAGTCCCGAGGGTATTACCTAGGTCAAGATAGAAAATGGTGGAATATAATCTAAAACAAACCCCGACCATGATACGAGGTTGGTAAATCATATTCTCTCCCCAACCTAGATGATAAATAAGTCCAACTTATAACTTTCCCCTGGGGTCCACAAACTCATCCCAAGAAGGAATAAAGTTTGATACAGACAGATATTTCAGAAATCATGACGAATGGAAACAAGTGGGAAAAGATTTGAAAGCCTTCGAAATAAGATTCCCAGGGGTCATCCCTGAAATCTACCAAGAGTTCCTAATATGTGACTGAGTACCAAAATCCTAAAATATTTCATGACTCAACCTTAATCCTAGGGCAGGCTCGCAGTAGTACAGATAAGCTCAAGTACTACCACGACTTCGCATTAATTGCAAAGACTGACCTGCATGGGCCACCACTAAAAACGTGTCACGACCCGCACCCGGATATACGGGTACGAATACGTAGGCCACGCCCAGCCTACGCCGCGGTATCGGCGGTAGAACGCTGTCAAGTATACTATACTAACTACAACATCTAAGAATCCATAACTAGAAATGTACTCATGTCACATCACGAAAACTAAGGAAGATAAGACAAGAAATAATAACAATATCACTAGAACAACTAGAATCTACAATGATCATAAGACAGGAAAATAAAGAAGGAACAACAGGACTAACTAAGGATAACTACCAGGCAACTCACATAGAAGAATAGTGAGATCCACCTCAGCTAGCAACATCATGAAGTCCAATAATGAGGGCACAACTACTCCTAAAATTTTCATAACGTATCCAGTCAGGAGCGGAACGAGTACATATATCTCATAACAGATCTCAAGATAGAATAAAAGCTATAAGACTGTAAATAGAGCATATACAATGAAATCATGGAGTGTACATATATGTATCATGACATGGTAAGCTGTAGAGCTAGAGCTAGAACAAGAAAGTAGAACTGAATCATGGTATGTACACAAATCAAGGTAAGCTATATATCCAATGTGTGTGAGTAGCAGTTTCAACTTGTGATCGGCTTGGGAAACTGTCAAGAATCGGCCTGGCAAGTCATAAGTGCGGTATATGACTCACACTGTTCAAGATAACAAGGGGATATGATCACAGGCATACGCTACTACTCCCCCTACCCCAACTGGTAGAATGGATCCAAACAGGACACGTCACTGCACGGGATTCTAATGAGAAGGTCGCGAACCTGCTCTAGAATCAGTGACCATATATCGAGCAAGAGCTACAAGGGTGCTTGCACAATACATCCCAACCTAAGAAGGAGAGACATCTCTCGTCGGGATCCAAGAATACCAATCCGTGAGAACCATGTGTCGGGAATAAGCATATCAACACTAAGTACATGAATCATAACAGTTATCATAAATTGTGAATAAGTTATCAGAGAATGTACTCGCCTGGGGTCCTGCTGTCAATATGAATCAGGGTTCAGAGTAAAGCCACAGACCTAAAGATGAAATAATACAAGAGCTGATCAGGGTCAAAAGATATACTAACATCTAGGTCAAACTAAGACAAACTGGGTCAAGGTTGACGTACAGTTGACTTTGGTCAAAATAGTCAACTGTGGTCAACCAGGGTCAAAACTAGTCTAACCTATGTCAAATGTTGACTCTACTTCGACGTCTAGTCAAAGTAGTCAACCATGGTCAAGCTAGTCTCTATAAACATCTACAAGGTCAACTTATGAATTTTAATGATTTAGAAATCACTGAAATCGACGGTCTCTAAAACAACCAAAAGGAGAAAATATTATAATAATAGGGTGACACAAAAAGGGAAGAAATCTACAGATGTTGTCGGATGATGAAACTAACATCACCAACGTGTCCAGAATGGTCAAATCAGCTAGGATTGTCTGTCCAAAAGTCCAATTTGGACACATGGACAAAACGGTAATTTCGGGCCAAAATGATGTCCGCCGTTGGACACACTTTGCACCGAAAAACGTGCCGAAATAAAAGTGCTCAAAACCTAACAAATTATATGTCCACGAATCCAGAATGAAGATACGATCCCAACGGTATATCCAGAATTGGATTCCGTTGACCCGATCTCAATTTGGTCCGTTGACGCGGACATTGGAAACCGATTTGCACGGAAAAGCGTGTCGGAGCCAATGTCCTCAGAACTCAGCAAATTATATGTCAACGAGTCCAGAATGACGATACGAACTCAACGGTATATCCGGAATTGGATTCCGATGAGCCGAACTCAAAATGACACGTTGACCCGGATATTGGTATCCGACTTGCACCGAAATGCGTGCCGAAACCAATGTCCACTAAAACCTAGCAAATTATATGTCAACGAGTCCAGAATGACGATACGAACTCAACGGTATATCCGAAATTGGATTCTGATGAGCCGACGTCAAAAAGTCCCGTTGACTCAGAAAGTGGGACCCGCTTTGCACCGAAATGCGTGCCCGGGTCCACGTTCTCCAAATCAAGCAAACTTTATATGAAAACATACCAGAACGACGCCACGAGTCTACTGGTGGTGTCAGAAATTGAATCCGGAGTCCCGGGTTCAAAAATGGAATTTAACTAGTGCAAATTAAAGAATTCGAACGGCCAACTTTGGTGTCGAATTCGACCGACCTAACAAGCTCAAACTGAAATGAAATCTAAAGGGGGCAGGAAGAGGGTTATACCAGCTGTGCACCGGAACTGGTGGCGCACAAAACGGAGCTGCGATGGAGAAGATACGAACCCGCGAAGTTGGCGTCGCGAAACTGTCCAAAAAATAACGCAATTAAATCGTCAACTTGGTGGCCAATTTTCACACAGCAAACGACAGAATTAACGGTTCAAATTTGACAGAGGCGAAGAGGGATATACCGAGATTGCGATGGAGCAAGAAGTTCGCCGATCCAACGGTCGGATTGTCCAGAAAATCGACACGAAGTTGCTGCTCCGAACGCGAATTCTGAAATTTCTCCCCCGCGCGCGTCGACGGAACTCCGTGCAAACGCACGAAACAGCCTAGACGGTGCGTCCCGGAGGACGTTGGCCGCCACAGGGTGGCGCCCTGGGGGTCGCCCGGCCAGGGGGTGTGAAGGAAAAAGGCGGCGGCGATGGCCGGAACGGCGCGGCGGCCGGCTGCGCCTGCGCATTGCTGTACTTGCCGTTGGCCGTGCTTCCAGTAAGCTGCTGCTGCTGCTTCTGGTCGCGCGGGGGGGGCCGCGGGCGTCGTGCGAGCGGCGCAGCTCGACGGCGGCGGAGGCACGGCGGCGGGAAGGGAAGGCTCGACGGCCACGTGGGGTGAGCGCACGGCGGCTGGGTTGGTGGAGTGTGTAGAGAGAGTGTGGTTGGTGCGCGGGAAGTGGTGTGATTGATGAAGTGGTGGGTGATGTTTGTAGTGAATGGTGATGAAGGTGGAGAATCAGGAGGAGAGGAGAGGTTGTCGGGGAGGAGGTCGCCAGGGAGAGGTGGTGGGTGTGTGTGGCGGTTGGGTTAGATTGATGAAGAAGATGTTGATGATGGTGGTGATGTAGTTGTGGAGGTGGTGGTGTGTCTTCTTTTGAAGAAGAAGAAGAAGACCAAGAAGGAGTTGAGGAAGAAGAAGAAGAAGTGAGAAGGAGAGAGAGAGATGATGATGATGAAGAAAAGGAGGGGGAGGGAGCTGTTCCTGTACGGGTAGGTGGTGTGGTGATGGGTTGTGTGTTTTTAAAATGAGAGTGGGAGAGAGATATTAATGTGGTGTGTAGATATTAATGAGAGAGGGAGAGAGAGAATGTAGAATAGAGAGATAGGGATGGGGTGTTCGGCCACATGGGGGGGGGGTGTTGTTGTGCTGGTGAGGGTGATGGGTGAGAGAGTGAGGGTGATGGGTGAGAGAGTGTGTATAAATTATTTAATGAGAGAGAGAAAGAGATATTTGAGTGTATTATATATATATAACATATATAGAGAGAGATATATAGAGAGAGGATAGAGAGGGGAGGTGGTGGTCGGCTAGCATGGGAGGGTTAGGAGAGAGAGTAATGTGAGGATGAGAGGAGAGAGAGTTACACTATATATATATATATATGTATATATATGAAATGGAGAGAGAAAGGGATATTATATAAAATAAACGAATTATATTTTCGAGTAGGCAAAAATGGGAAAACACCAGTGGGGTGTATGGGCAGTTCATGACAGGGCCCACACTAAACTGGGTTGGGCGTTGGGCTAAGTTTGGACAAAGTCGAAGCCAAGATTTAATTAGAATAATAATTAAAATCAATTAAAATCTTGGATGAAATAGGAGCACAAGGGAGATCGAAATTGTGGCACGCAAGTGGCACCTGCATAGTTTACTCAAAACAGGCCAGGGCCATATTTGGGTCGACTTGATTGGACCGATATCGGGTCCGGAAATTAAATGGGAAATTAAATCAGATTTTACGGCAGATAATTAATTGGCCTAAATTGAACCAAAAGTTGTGCGAAGGAAATGGAGCACAAAATGGAGTGTCTGAGTGGGACACAATGGTCATGGGTGAAGAGCGTCTCGAGTAGATCAGGCATGACAAGTTGGTTTCAAGAAAAAGGCTAGTCTGGTGCTCCTAAATTAAAAGTCACGGTAACGTGCTTATGGGAATCAAGAAAAGAGTGGGAAATCAATTAATAATTAAATGGTCTAAATTGACCCGAACTTGCGCGATACAAAAGGAGCGCAAGGGAACGAGTTTGGATGGGACATGATTATCGACGTGAAGGTAATCTCGTCTACTTCAAACTTCAAGAAGAAAGTTTCCAGAGACTGGCATCCCTGATGCTCTAGAATTCCAAGTCACGTAAAGAGCATTAAATGATAATAATAATTAATCAAATTAATTATCGAGAATAATCATTTAGGAAATTCGAAAAAAATTCCAGAATTTCAGGGGCTTACAACCTACCCACCTTATAGAAATTTCGTCCTCGAAATTAAGGTTGGTAGGGGGTTAAAATATGATAGAAGATTTAGGCAACAATTTAGGCACGATCCAAGAATGACGAGTTTGCACAATCAAGAGAATCGATTTACAAAATTGTTTAGGCACGATGATGGATTTGGCACGATAGAATTATGATATGAACAAAATCATATGTGCATGATTTCAGAAATAAGTCAAGTCATTGGGGCACGATTCAGAAAATGAGACTCCGGCATAATCAAGGATAGTCTGAAACCTAATCGTGATTGGAATAGAATTTAGTCATTTGCCAGAATTGAATCAAAAGTTTAAAGCACGAGTGATGTTAGCATTGTCCAATCACGATGAAAATAAATAATTTAGTCTCAGCACGATTTAAATTGATCAAGTTTTGAGTAAATCAGAATTTGGACAAGATAGAGAACATAATCAACGAAGTCTGGATACGAACATCTAAGAAGGAAATCATATCACGATGGAATTCGAAACCATTTAAGTTTAATCAACAATCAAGACCCTTTGGCACGATAAACTAGACAACCAGAATCGATTGGTCAATCAGAGAGGATCAATTTCACGATATCAAAATATAATAAACAAATCAAGGATGTAGAATTGAATTGCTTCTGTTATCATAGAAACCAGAATATGGGATCATAGGAGGAAGCCGGGTAATCATCTCGCTCTGCTTCGACTACTACCAACAATGTCTACTCCGAGACGGATGATTACGATACTTCCTCGATCTCTCCCAAGATAAAAGATGTGAAAAAATTTAAAAATTTTCAAGGTTTTTCAAAGTATGGCTGACAGAAGTAGATACGAGATAGGTAATTGGTGGAATTAAGACATAATTGATCAAGGCGGAGGAAGTAAGGGTAAGATGAGAAATCATCATACGATGAGGAAGAGAAGAATGGAAAACAGAAGTAATAGTAGGAACTGCTCTTGCCCATAGGTTAAAACAAGTGAATCAATTTAAGATACGATCTGATAACCATACACGTCTATCCCAAATCATGTTGCCAGAATTCTCGCCACGCCAGTAAGCATAGCGGTAATAAACAATAAAGTCCATAACTATGGTATACACCCTATAATCACGTCACCTAGATTCCTTACCACGCCACCCGGTATGGCTGCAAGAGAACCTAAATGACATAACTAGGATAGTATATCCAAAATCAGGCTCTATGTCCATGTCTCGCTAGCTAATATGACTGCAATGAATTCTAAACTCCATAAATAAAGTAGACACTTACCGTTCTCATCGTCATTGTCCAAAATATGTTTATCAGGATATCTTAACTCAATTCTTAAAAGAATTATCCAAAACAAAATTAAAGTTCAACAACTAATATTAAGATTTAAAATTCAACAACAAGTCAAGGGTAAGTTAATAGAAACAACGGAAACAACTTCTGAGATAGGGCTCAGAGGAAAATCTCAGGGAAAGTCCCGAGGGTATTACCTAGGTCAAGATAGAAAATGGTGGAATATAATCTAAAACAAACCCCGACCATGATACGAGGTTGGTAAATCATATTCTCTCCCCAACCTAGATGATAAATAAGTCCAACTTATAACTTTCCCCTGGGGTCCACAAACTCATCCCAAGAAGGAATAAGTTTGATACAGACAGATATTTCAGAAATCATGACGAATGGAAACAATGGGAAAAGATTTGAAAGCCTTCGAAATAAGATTCCAGGGGTCACCCTGAATCTACCAAGAGTTCCTAATATGTGACTGAGTACCAAAATCCTAAAATATTTCATGACTCACCTTAATCCCTAGGCAGGCTCGCAGTAGTACAGATAAGCTCAAGTACTACCACGACTTCGCATTAATTGCAAGACTGACCTGCATGGGCCACCACTAAAAACGTGTCACGACCCGCACCCGGATATACGGGTACGAATACGTGGGCCACGCCCAGCCTACGCCGCGGTATCGGCGGTAGAACGCTGTCAAGTATACTATACTAACTACAACTTCTATGAATCCATAACTAGAAATGTACTCATGTCACATCACGAAAACTAAGGAAGATAAGACAAGAAATAATAACAATATCACTAGAACAACTAGAATCTACAATGATCATAAGACATGAAAATAAAGAAGGAACAAAGACTAACTAAGATAACTACCAGGCAACTCACATAGAAGAATAGTGAGATCCACCTCAGCTAGCAACATCATGAAGTCCAATAATGAGGGCACAACTACTCCTAAAATTTTCATAACGTATCCAGTCAGGAGCGGAACGAGTACATATATCTCATAACAGATCTCAAGATAGAATAAAAGCTATAAGACTGTAAATAGAGCATATACAATGAAATCATGGAGTGTACATATATGTATCATGACATGGTAAGCTGTAGAGCTAGAGCTAGAACAAGAAAGTAGAACTGAATCATGGTATGTACACAAATCAAGGTAAGCTATATATCCAATGTGTGTGAGTAGCAGTTTCAACTTGTGATCGGCTTGGGAAACTGTCAAGAATCGGCCTGGCAAGTCATAAGTGCGGTATATGACTCACACTGTTCAAGATAACAAGGGGATATGATCACAGGCATACGCTACTACTCCCCCTACCCCAACTGGTAGAATGGATCCAAACAGGACACGTCACTGCACGGGATTCTAATGAGAAGGTCGCGAACCTGCTCTAGAATCAGTGACCATATATCGAGCAAGAGCTACAAGGGTGCTTGCACAATACATCCCAACCTAAGAAGGAGAGACATCTCTCGTCGGGATCCAAGAATACCAATCCGTGAGAACCATGTGTCGGGAATAAGCATATCAACACTAAGTACATGAATCATAACAGTTATCATAAATTGTGAATAAGTTATCAGAGAATGTACTCGCCTGGGGTCCTGCTGTCAATATGAATCAGGGTTCAGAGTAAAGCCACAGACCTAAAGATGAAATAATACAAGAGCTGATCAGGGTCAAAAGATATACTAACATCTAGGTCAAACTAAGACAAACTGGGTCAAGGTTGACGTACAGTTGACTTTGGTCAAAATAGTCAACTGTGGTCAACCAGGGTCAAAACTAGTCTAACCTATGTCAATGTTGACTCTACTTCGACGTCTAGTCAAAGTAGTCAACCATGGTCAAGCTAGTCTCTATAAACATCTACAAGGTCAACTTATGAATTTTAATGATTTAGAAATCACTGAAATCGACGGTCTCTAAAACAACCAAAAGGAGAAAATATTATAATAATAGGGTGACACAAAAAGGGAAGAAATCTACAGATGTTGTCGGATGATGAAACTAACATCACCAACGTGTCCAGAATGGTCAAATCAGCTAGGATTGCCTGTCCAAAAGTCCAATTTGGACACATGGACAAAACGGTAATTTCGGGCCAAAATGATGTCCGCCGTTGGACACACTTTGCACCGAAAAACGTGCCGAAATAAAAGTGCTCAAAACCTAACAAATTATATGTCCACGAATCCAGAATGAAGATACGATCCCAACGGTATATCCAGAATTGGATTCCGTTGACCCGATCTCAATTTGGTCCGTTGACGCGGACATTGGAAACCGATTTGCACGGAAAAGCGTGTCGGAGCCAATGTCCTCAGAACTCAGCAAATTATATGTCAACGAGTCCAGAATGACGATACGAACTCAACGGTATATCCGGAATTGGATTCCGATGAGCCGAACTCAAAATGACACGTTGACCCGGATATTGGTATCCGACTTGCACCGAAATGCGTGCCGGAACCAATGTCCACTAAAACCTAGCAAATTATATGTCAACGAGTCCAGAATGACGATACGAACTCAACGGTATATCCGAAATTGGATTCTGATGAGCCGACGTCAAAAAGTCCCGTTGACTCAGAAAGTGGGACCCGCTTTGCACCGAAATGCGTGCCCGGGTCCACGTTCTCCAAATCAAGCAAACTTTATATGAAAACATACCAGAACGACGCCACGAGTCTACTGGTGGTGTCAGAAATTGAATCCGGAGTCCCGGGTTCAAAAATGGAATTTAACTAGTGCAAATTAAAGAATTCGAACGGCCAACTTTGGCGTCGAATTCGACCGACCTAACAAGCTCAAACTGAAATGAAATCTAAAGGGGGCAGGAAGAGGGTTATACCAGCTGTGCACCGGAACTGGTGGCGCACAAAACGGAGCTGCGATGGAGAAGATACGAACCCGCGAAGTTGGCGTCGCGAAACTGTCCAAAAAATAACGCAATTAAATCGTCAACTTGGTGGCCAATTTTCACACAGCAAACGACAGAATTAACGGTTCAAATTTGACAGAGGCGAAGAGGGATATACCGAGATTGCGATGGAGCAAGAAGTTCGCCGATCCAACGGTCGGATTGTCCAGAAAATCGACACGAAGTTGCTGCTCCGAAACGCGAATTCTGAAATTTCTCCCCCGCGCGCGTCGACGGAACTCCGTGCAAAACGCACGAAACGCCTAGACGGTGCGTCCCGGAGGACGTTGGCCGCCACAGGGTGGCGCCTGGGGGTCGCCCGGCCAGGGGTGGCCGACCACGGCGGGGCGATGGCCGGCGGCGCACCGCGCCGCCGGCGCGCGCGCATGCTGCTGTGCCGTTGCCGTGCTGCAGTAGCTGCTGCTGCTGCTCTGGTCGCGCGGGGGCGCGGCGGGCGGCGAGCGGCGCAGGCTCGACGGCGGCGGAGGCACGGCGGGGGAAGGCTCGCCGGCCACGTGGTGGCGCACGGCGGCGGTTTGGTGGAGGTGTAGAGAGAGTGGTGGTGGCGGGGAGTGGTGTGATGATGGAAGTGGTGGTGATGGTTGTAGTGAATGGTGATGAAGGTGGAGAATAGGAGGAGGAGGAGAGGTTGTCGGGGAGGAGGTCGACCAGGGGAGAGGTGGTGGTGTGTGGTGGCGGTTGGGTTGATGATGAAGAAGATGTTGATGATGGTGGTGATGTAGTTGTGGAGGTGGTGGTGTGTTCTTCTTTTGAAGAAGAAGAAGAAGACCAAGAAGGAGTTGAGGAAGAAGAAGGAGAAGTGAGAAGGAGAGAGAGAGATGATGATGATGAAGAAAAGGAGGGGGAGGGAGCTGTTCCTGTACGGGTAGGTGGTGTGGTGATGGGTTGTGTGTTTTTAAAATGAGAGTGGGAGAGAGATATTAATGTGTGTGTGTAGATATTAATGAGAGAGGGAGAGAGAGAATGTAGAATAGAGAGATAGGGATGGGGTGTTCGGCCACATGGGGGGGGGGGGTGTTTGTTGTGCTGGTGAGGGTGATGGGTGAGAGAGTGAGGGTGATGGGTGAGAGAGTGTGTATAAATTATTTAATGAGAGAGAGAAAGAGATATTTGAGTGTATTATATATATATAACATATATAGAGAGAGATATATAGAGAGAGGATAGAGAGGGGAGGTGGTGGTCGGCTAGCATGGGAGGGTTAGGAGAGAGAGTAATGTGAGGATGAGAGAGAGAGAGTTACACTATATATATATATATATGTATATATATGAAATGGAGAGAGAAAGGGATATTTATATAAAATAAACGAATTATATTTTCGAGTAGGCAAAAATGGGAAAACACCAGTGGGGTGTATGGGCAAGTCATGACAGGGCCCACACTAAACTGGGTTGGGCGTTGGGCTAAGTTTGGACAAAGTCGAAGCCAAGATTTAATTAGAATAATAATTAAAATCAATTAAATCTTGGATGAAATAGGAGCACAAGGGAGATCGAAATTGTGGCACGCAAGTGGCACCTGCATAGTTTACTCAAAACAGGCCAGGGCCATATTTTGGGTCGACTTGATTGGACCGATATCGGGTCCGGAAATTAAATGGAAAATTAAATCAGATTTTACGGCAGATAATTAATTGGCCTAAATTGAACCAAAAGTTGTGCGAAGGAAATGGAGCACAAAATGGAGTGTCTGAGTGGGACACAATGGTCATGGGTGAAGAGCGTCTCGAGTAGATCAGGCATGACAAGTTGGTTTCAAGAAAAAGGCTAGTCTGGTGCTCCTAAATTAAAAGTCACGGTAACGTGCTTATGGGAATCAAGAAAAAGAGTGGGAAATCAATTAATAATTTAAATGGTCTAAATTGACCCGAACTTGCGCGATACAAAAGGAGCGCAAGGGAACGAGTTTGGATGGGACATGATATATCGACGTGAAGGTAATCTCGTCTACTTCAAACTTCAAGAAGAAAGTTTCCAGAGACTGGCATCCCTGATGCTCTAGAATTCCAAGTCACGGTAAAGAGCATTAAATGATAATAACTAATTAAATCAAAATTAATTATCGAGAATAAATCATTTAGGAAATTCGAAAAAAATTCCAGAATTTCAGGGGGCTTACAGTATACACTTAGATACAAATAATGGTATCCTCCCCATCGGAGTCACTGCTATTATTTGTATGACCAAAGCAAGACCAGCATATTAATTTTATTTGTCATAAAGTTATATTGACATGATAGTAAAATTAATAGGAAAAATCTACTTGAACAAAGTTGAATTTGTATACGTCCACACTATCGTGGCATGCTAAATTTATGTTGTTCAAGGTGTTGGTGAATTTCTTATTATTGTTTTGAGGGAATCAATATTTAGTTAATTCAAAAAGTTTTTTTTTGTCCTACATAATTTTATTTATGTGATTCTCAGGATTTCAAAATGGGTTCTTTCAGTCCACTTATGATGATTCTTAAAGAAAACAAACTTACTGGACCTAATTATATTGACTAAAACGTAATTTGGACATTATTCTGACTGCTGAGGAGTACAAATATGTACTTGTTGAGGAATGCCCACCTAAGCCTGATGCTAACTCTGATGAAGAGGTCAAAGAGGCTTATAAGAAGTGGAAAAAGGCAGATGAGATGGCGCGGTGTTACATTCTGGCATCTATGTCAAATGTACTGCAACATCAGCATCAGGCCATGGCCACAGCTTATGACATGATGTATAACCTCAAGGAACTCTTCGGACATCAGAGTAGAGCAGCTAGGCAGTTTGCTATGAAATGTTTGATGAATACAAAAATGGCTGAGGGTACACCAGTAAGGGATCATGTTCTCAAGATGATGGGTCATCTGAATGAGATGGAGATCCTTGGAGCTGAAATCGATAGGGAAACCCAGGTCGATATCATTCTCGGGACTCTGCCTAAAAGTTTTGACAATTTCTGCCTTAATTACAACATGAACAAAAGGTTGTATAGTTTGGCAGAACTTGCAAAAGAGCTACAGGATGCTGAATCTCTCTTTAGGCAGAGTGGTCATGTTTTTGTTTCTGAAAAGGCTTCTACTTCTAAGCCAAAAGGCGGTAAGAAGAAGAATAACATTCAGAAACAGGCAAAATCAGCAAAGAAGGGCATGGGACCTCAAGGTGCGGTGAAAAAGCCGAAAGGCAAATGTTTCAAGTGAAAAGGGTCAGGATATTGGAAGACTGATTGTCCACTTCTCAAACAAGGGAACAAAGAAGGTATATCTCATTTACTAGTAGTTGAAACATGTTTAGCGGTGTTATCTACCGGCACCTGGTGTGTAGATACAGGAGCCACTAATCATGTCTGCAATACATTGCAGGGGTTCCAGGAAACCAGACGGCTCAGTGATGGAGAGATATGCTTGTTCATGGGTGATGCTACAAAAGTATCGGTCGTTGCATTAGGAGATGTTACTTTTATCTTTTGGTAGAAATAAGTCTTTGACATTGAGAGATTGTCTTTATGCACCTTCACTTAGAAGAAATTTAGTTTCTGTTTCTATGTTAGTTAAGGATGGATATTCAGTTTATTTTAATGACAATATTGTTATTAGAAAGAATAAACATTTTATCTGTTCTGGTGCATTGGTTGATAATTTGTATGTCATTAATCCTATTTCTCCCACAATGCAACTTATGGAAATAAATAATATGTCATCTAACTTAAATAAGAGAAAAGAACCTTCTTGTATGAACCAAACATATCTTTGGCACTTACGATTGGGGCATATTAACCTAAGAAGGATTCAAAGACTGGTTGAAGATGGACCTTTGAGTTTATTGGAAGTGGAGGCACTACCAGTCTGTGAATCCTGCTTGGAAGGTAAAATGACCAAAAGGCCTTTTACGGCAAAGGGGTATAGGGCCAGAGATGTGTTAGAATTGGTTCATTCTGATTTGTGTGGACCCATGACTATCCAAGCTAGAGGTGGCTTTGAATATTTTGTCACATTTATTGACGATTATTCAAGGTATGGATACATTTATTTGATGCGCCGTAAGTCTGAGTGCTTTGAAAAATTCAAAGAGTACAAGGCTGAAACGGAGAAGAACGTCATAGAAAATGTATCAAGTCATTACGATCAGATCGTGGTGGCGAGTACCTATTTGGAGAGTTTAGGGATTATTTATCAGAGGCTGGGATTGCATCCCAATTGACTTCACCTGGAACGCCCCAACAGAATGGTGTAGCCGAAAGAAGGAATAGAACTCTTATGGAGATGGTTAGATCAATAATGAGTTATTCGAATTTGCCAGATTCGTTTTGGGGATATGCCTTAGAGACTGCAGCTTATATTTTGAACTTGGTTCCTTCTAAGTCAGTACCTCTTACTCCCACAGAGCTATGGATTGGGCGTAAGCCTAGTCTGAAACATGTTCGCATTTGGGGTAGTCCAGCACATGTGCTGAATGGGAAAGCAGATAAGTTGGAATCTCGTACAGAAGTATGCTTGTTTGTAGGCTATCCAAGAGGAATAAAAGGAGGTTTATTTTATAGTCCTAAGGATCAGAAGGTCATTGTTAGCACCAATGTCCGATTCTTAGAAGAAGACTATGTGATGAACCATAAACCCACAAGTAGAGTTGTTCTAGAAGAACTGAGATGTGAGACACCAAGTACTTCAGTACCAACAGTACAAGAGGATGAACCACAAATAACTGCACAACGTGTCACAAATGTTACACCACAACCGATAGTGCCTCGTCGTAGTGGGAGGGTTGTGATACAACCTGATAGATATATATTCTTGGGAGAGTCGTCAGACTTCGTCCCTGAGGAACAAGATTATGATCCCTGTACCTACAATGAAGCACTCCAAGATAAAGATGCAGAGGTCTTGGCAAAAAGCAATGATATCCGAAATAGAATCTATGGATTCTAATCAGGTCTGGGAGCTTGTAGAACCACCCGTTGGTGTAAAAGCTATTAGATGTAAGTGGGTCTATAAGAGAAAAAGAGGATCAGACGGTAAGGTTGAAACCTTTAAAGCTCGACTTGTAGCAAAAGGTTTTACTCAAAGAGAGGGTATCGATTATGAGGAAACCTTTTCTCCTGTAGCCATGCTTAAGTCTATTCGGATTCTTTTATCTATTGCAGCTCATCTCGATTATGAAATTTGGCAAATGGATGTCAAGACAGCTTTCCTTAATGGAAGTCTTGAGGAAGACATGTATATGAAGCAACCAGACGGGTTCATTAAAAAGGGCCAGGAGCATCTTGTTTGTAAGCTCAAGAAGTCCATTTATGGACTTAAGCAAGCTTCCAGATCTTGGAACATATGTTTTGATCAGGTGATAAAATCCTATGGATTTGATCAATGTCAGGATGAATCATGTGTATACAGAAAGTGTGACGGAAACGTGGTGGTGTTCCTAGTACTTTATGTGGATGACATCTTGCTTATTGGAAACAATGTGAAGGTATTATCTGATGTAAGGGTATGATTATCCAAACAGTTTGATATGAAGGACTTGGGAGAAGTAGGTCACATCCTTGGGATCAAAGTTCTACGAGATCGCAAGAAAAGGATGTTGGGCTTATCCCAAGCTTCCTATATCGATACTGTACTAACTCGTTTTAGTATGCAAAATTCTAAGAAAGGTTTCTTACCTTTTAGACATGGAATTGCTCTATCAAAGGAGCAGTATCCGAGGACACCTAAAGAGATAGAGAACATGAAGGCAGTTCCTTATGCTTCAACAGTAGGAAGCTTAATGTATGCAATGCTATGTACGAGACCAGACATCTGCTTTGCCGTAGGCATGGTCAGCAGATATCAGTCTAACCCAGGATAAGAGCACTGGACTACCGTAAAGCATATTTTGAAGTACCTGAAAAGGACTAAAGAGTATATGCTAGTTTACCAGGCAGATAGTTTAGTTCCCTTGGGGTATACAGACTCAGATTTTCAGTCAGATAGGGATTCCAGGAAATCTACCTCAGGTTATGTGTTTACTTTGGGAGGTGAAGCCATTGTGTGGAGGAGTATCAAGCAAAAATGTATTGCTGATTCCACCATGGAAGCCGAGTATGTGGCAGCCTCTGAGGCAGCCAAAGAAGCGGTTTGGCTCAGAAACTTTCTATTGGACTTGGATGTGGTACCTAGTTTGCCTAAGTCTATTACACTTATTGTGATAATAGTGGTGCAGTTGCAAACTCGAAGGAACCACGAGCCCATAAGACAGGCAAACACATTGAGCGCAAGTACCACCTGATACGAGATTTCGTAAAGAAAGGAAAAGTTACTGTGATCAAGATAGCATCAGCCGACAACCTAGCTGATCCCTTTACAAAGAGCTTACCAGCTAAGGCTTTTGATAGTCATGTTGAGGGAATGAGAGTCAGATGTGTAGCAGCATGGCTTTAAGTATAAGTGGGAGATTTGTAACAGTATACTGAAAAGCAATGCTTTGAGTATAAGTGGGAGATTGTTAGGGTTATATACTAAAAGTATCACTTTTGTAGTAACCTTATTTCCTTAAATTTTGAATGAGAATCATATGAGCAAATATTTGCATATTGTATTTGTTGCAAGTGTTAATACAAATGTCTGATATTCTATATTGTAGATAATATGGTGTGTGGTGTCACACAGAAGATCATATTATCAGTTTCCTATGGAGTATATAAATAGTTCACAACCTAGATGGACTTGGACAATCTATTGGAAAGCTTGTAGTGTAATCTGGTATTAGTCTATCTTGACTATAGGTTTACACTAGTACACTTTGTGTGTATTGAACATGACTACTTGAGGTTGTTCTCTTTGTACTGACTACATAAGAGAACAAACACCTCTGTTATTATGGATGCTAATCCGGATATAATAACGGACATGTATATGCAGTGTGCATTACTTTGACTCATAAAAGAGTGAGATTCATTATGGATCAACAACCTCTATGAATTGGGTAATAATATTGTATGTATGATGGGCTGTTGATTATAAATGGAATCCATGTCCCGATACATCGGGTTGATGATGTCCTCTTAAGGAGCTCATAAGGATTGTCATGTAAACCCTGCAGGTAGAATATATCCGACATGACAAATAAAGTTGAGCGGTACTACTTAAGGATAAAAGATGTCGAATCAATATAGTTGTCAGTAACTTGATTTGATCGACGGACATACGATATCTTAACATGGGGAGCCAAATGAGCATATAATAAAAGGAGCCCACAAACATAATTTGGGATTAGGGAGGTAGTGCAACAACAGCTTATTAGTGGACCGAGCTATTGTTAATGGGCCTGGATTATGTGTTCAGGCTGAACACGGGATATCCAGATCCGTTAGGAGGCCTAACCCTAATTTCTCCTCATGGTCCCTGCCGTAGCCTATATATATCCTCTATTCTCTGGCCGCAGATTACTGATGAGAAATCTGAAATTTCCTCTAATTTGTGATTCACGTAAGGAGAGAAAGATCGGGCTGCCAAGGAGAAGAAAAGGTTGGGAGATCGTCGCCCACACGACGTCCAACTCGAGGAAGGAATACGTGCAGAAGATCTTGGGGTCGTCCGTTCGAGATTGCCAGGAATTACTTGTCTCCTTTCCGCCGCAGGTATAATTCGTGAACCCTAGTTTCCGCCTATGAAGGGTTAGAACACGTATTAGATCTGTTTAACTTTCTATCGATCAATACGCACACCAAAGGAAGGGTCATGGGAATCCCCAGTTCCATCACTCTTGATCTCTGGTCTCTGATAATGATTAGAAACTTTATTTATAGAGTTCTGGAAATAACTGTTTTAGCAGTTATTATGATGTGCACGAGTTAACTGTTTTAGCAGTTATTTATAGAGTTCTGGAAATAACTGTTATATATATATTGTAACACCCAGTTTTCCAGATGAGGATAATTTTGAAATTTTGTAATTATAATTATTATTATTGATATTTCTTTCACATTACGATTTTTGGTGATTTTTTAATCATTTTAAACTATTTAAAAACTGCTTTAAGTCATGACTTGTGATTTTGATGTGCTGCTAGTTAAACCCTAGTGACTGCATGACCTAGAGCCTAACCATGTCATTAGGATATTTAATTATCATTTTTAGCCTAGGAGTAATTTGGTCATTTTGACTTATTTGAATTATTTGATTATTTATTGAATTGGTGAATTCTAGTTTGACTTTAACTTGTTGAGACCTAGTAGACTAGCCTAGAACCTAACCCTAGCCATGGTAACCCTAGTCTAACTTGAGTTAACCCATTTTAGTCATTAGAGATTAGTTTTAGAATGAGGGAATTTGGTTTAGTGAAATTAAGTCATGGCTTATGGTTTTATGAAATGGCTTGTGACTTTATGATTTAATTAATCATGACTTAAGCCCATGGGCCAATTTAGGAAACCCTAACCCTATGACCAGCCATAGGAGAGCCCCTCCCTATTTAATATCATGTTGAGGAGTTATTGCCTCTTTTAGAGCTTGACCTAGTTTTGAAGAAAAAAGTATTTTCTCCCTTTCCAAAAATCACCATAAATTCTATTTAATTCCTTTTTAATCCTAGTCTTTTGCATTAGGTTCTAATTTCTATATGTTTATTATTTCTGGAGGTTAATCTCAGTTTTGGGTTCATTTGGAGCAATTGGCCATCAAGGAGAACAACCCCCCATTTGAAGCTCTTTCTAGCTTTTTGCACCTATAGATAAAACTCCACAAATTGATCTAAATTTATGTTTTCCTTGCATTTAGGGCTAGATCTAGGAGTCCCCTAGCTGTCCTTGAAGTTTGAGCCAATTTTGTGTCCGTTTGGTGTCCGTATCGGACACGTGTCATAGTGTACGTATAGGTGTTCGATAAAATGTCACTTAGGAATTTATTCTCGATTTTGGTAAATCTAATTAGATGAACTTGTAGATCTAAATATGTACATTAATTTTTGTGAAGGGTGTTAGGTATTTCTGTGTCGTTTTATGTCAGTTTTTAGTGTTGGATACGCGCGCACTGGACACGTGCACTGTCCTGCATCACGGGCTGAATATCTCACTGTGTCGGACACGTTGACACGCCATTTTTAGCGAGGATAATGGGGCATAGACTAAAATCATCCTCCCAAAAGATGGGGCCATTTGGTACAGTGTGCGAGGAGTTATCCTTCTCGCACTGGTCGCACTGGCCGTGCGCGTGCACTGCACACGCGAGTAAAACCTTCACTGACACGGCTTAAAATCCGACACGATACGTGACGTGGACACGTTTCAGGCACCCTAGGACCTAGCCCTACCCTAGGCGAACACATAGGTAGGTGCACGTGACACGTGACACGTGGTGCACTATGTCGTGTCCACGAGTGATGTGCACGCGTGCACGACACTGCCTGTACCCAGTTTCGTGTCTGTGTATGTGTGGTTATTTGGACACATTTGTGTCCACTTGGTTGGACAAAAACACCCCCTGTGACACGTACACATGTGCTAGATCATTTACCAACCACTAGTTTGTATTTTTAGCACGATTTCAGTTTTTGAATTATCAATTTCCCCTAAACCACTGATACGAGTTCCAGTTTTGGAATTTCTGAGAATTTATTCCCTGTTAAACTGTTTTAAATAGATGTTAACTTGCCAAAATTGATTCATACATATGTATTAGACTATTACAAAGATTGTTTACTGATTTGTGTTAGGTTTTAGATTTCGATTTGGATTTTAGGTTGTTGAATGGTGTATGTGAAACTGTGACTGATACTTTCTTTCTTTTTTACTGATTAGAACTCTGGATTTAATTCCTGAAACTAAATGTATTTTCAAACCCTTTCCCATGATTTAACTGCCATGTCTGAGATTAGACTAATTCGTAAATTGTTCTTGAGTTATGATAGTGTTTGAGAACCGTTTCGAATAGGGATTTACATGAATGTGTAAACTATTAGTCTGATACATTTGGTTTTCTTTGAATTCCTGAACTTCTTTCCTTCTTAAAACTGATTTTCAAATGTTAATTTTGTCATGTTAGATTAGGTTAATGACAAGGGATTGGATTGGTGAATGGGACATTGGGATTAACAGTTGGCCTTATGTTAAAAACTGTCATTGGCATGTTAAATTACTGAATTGCATAGCACCTAATAACCTGAGATTATTCCCTATTTTCACGGATTTTTTTGGTGTTCAAATTTACATGTTAGATTCGTGTACACATGTATTGTTTATAGTTAAAATGGATTCATGTGAGATGGGGTTTCGATTGGTCATTGTTTGGATTTTCGAATGTGGAATGGTATGGGCTGCCATTGCCTTGTTTCACTGTTTTGCACATCCAAATCTGAAATCCGAGACACTTTACACACTATCATTCAACACACACACCCATCTAAATCCTGAAAACTGTGCATTGAACACTATCCTATCATCACCTTAACACAACATAGCCTTGTACACCATTGACACAACACACCCTAGTAGCTAGCTGTCATGACACTCACCTATACCATTACACACATAGCCTTGATTTCAGTTTCCTAATTCACACTAAGTTCATCCCTAATAAACACACACACTCTTGTTTTCATGATACACACACACCCTAGGCCTAATCCTGAATATACATAGACACACACTCATGTTCATTTCACTACACCTACACACATGGCTCTCCCTATATGCACACATATGTTAATAGCCTATATACATATATATATATATATATATATATATATATATATATATATATATATATATATATATATATATATATATATGTTTTGTCTATATAATTATGTGGGTATATGTGTGATATAATATTAATGTAATGAAATGCAAGTAGATATGTATGCTAGTATGTTAAATATGTAAGTATCTAGAAATGGATGAATGTAAGCATGTATGTAAAAATGAATGTATATATTTATATATTGTATCTAGTTGGTATATAGCCTAGTATTAGAGTGACCTATGGGTGGTTATTTAGACTTGAGTTGACTGGCCTAGACCTAGATTGACTAGAGTTGACCCAAAACCCTAGAATTGACCAAGGTTTGACCCAATAGTTCAAGATTGACTGGAGTTGACCAAAAGTCAACATTGAGTCTAGATGTGACCAATTGACCTAGTTTGACTAGTGTAGTTGACTTGGGTTGACCCAGAGTTGACCAAGTTTGACTTGGACCTAGTTGACCTAGACAGTTGACCATGTTTGACTTAGAGTTGACTTTGACCTAGATTGACCTAGAAATCATGTAGATTGTATCGTAGACTTCATTTACCTTATTTTAAACATATTATAATCCATATTACTCTGTCTAGGACACAGTGATTTTGGTGCAGACATCTGATATTACACTACTCTTTTTAGAGTAGCAGGCGAGTACATTCTCTGATAGTTCTTTTCATTTACTTGTCGTTTATTGTACTTCAGTTGTAGCTAGTTCTATTTGATTCTATATTACAAACACGATTTGATATTACTGGATCCATTTCAGGCGACACTCACTTATTCGTGTCTGGCCTCTATTTCTGGAACGACCTACTGGAATCACCCTGAAATCATTTACTGGAACCATTCGTGTACTGGCTGGACTTATACCTATTTTCGTGTCGGGTTATGGATTCACTTGTTGTCACGACCGGCACCCACTGTGAGGGTACGAGTACGTAACAGCGCCCAGCCTACGCCGCAGTGTCGGTGGTAGAACGCTGTCCTAGGTTACTATCTAATCAACAACTCACGCAATTATATAATGTACTTGTCAAAGCTCAACTCCGAATGGAGGACAAGTATAGATATAATGAAATCTCAATCACAGTCTAAGCACGATAAGATAACACAGAAGTTTATAACTAAAGACTAAACAACAACAATTATAAACTACTAAATAATAATATCTCAAACAAACTCAATACAAACTAGTATCTCAAGTTATTACAATTCAAGTTCTAAAACAAGAAAACTAAACCAAGTCTACTAGCTAGTCTCTCGATCACTCCTGAGTGTCGGGGCCATAGGTAGCTAAGCCATCTCCTGCTCCAAGGCAAGTAGGGCAAATATCCTCAGGGCAATCACCTGTAATATTTTCAACAGGTACAGTCAGGACAGAAACGAGTACAATTCATCAAGAAATCCTAAATAAATGACAGAGAACTATAAAGCAGTTATAGACAGTTGTATTGATGAACATGACAGTTTATATTCAGGTGATGGTGTAGAAAGACAGATAAAGTACAAGAAAAGTAAGTAACTAAACAAGAGAAGAAATCATGGCAATAAAGACTGTAAAATAAAATCTAGCTGAACTAGAGTAACATTATGAGTCCAGATAGTATAATATAAGTCGAGTGTAATCCCATATATATATATATATATATATATATATATATATATATATATATATATATATATATACGTATTAGATACCCTCCTAGATTAGCCTAGTTTAGTATCTAGTATATGTTTATCCTATATTAGCTAAAGTAAGGTGTAGCCTTAGCCTAGATAGGGGCTTCCCTTAGTAACTAAGGGTTGAGTCTACCTAGATGACTAGGGAAGGGTACTTGATAGATATTGTATTACCAATATATAGGATACATCTAAATAAGGTGATTCGAATAGTGATTCATATGATGATCTAACAATGATTCGAATAAATTCTCCAAGTGTGTTTTAAAATACCGAGTTCGACATGTAAACGGCTGTAGGTAATACGGCACACCACACACTGATCAGGTGAGGGATGGCAATCGTTCAAATATCATTCACAGAGGGGTGATTCGAATAGGGGGATATGTCTACATGTCTAATCAGTATTTTCCCGCACAGTCTAATACAAATGAATCCATAATCCAACACATAAGACGAATACAAGTCCAATCAACACATGAAGATACGAATAGGTGGTTTGAATAGTGATTCGTATGGTGATTCGAATAATAGAGGCAAGACGAGTAAGTATGTGTCTCGTATACATGGATTCAGTAATAACAACACGTGTTTGCAACAGAGAATCACATACAGCTAACTAGAACTGAAGTACAGTAATTGACAAGTAAATAAGAGAACTATCAGAGAATGTACTCGCCTGATACTCTGAAAAGAGTAGTATAATATCAGATGCCTGCACCAGAGTCACAATGTCCTAAACAGAGTAATACATGTTATAATGTGTTTAAAATAAGATAAATGGAGTTTATGATACAATCTACATGATTCTAAGTCAATTCTAGGTCAAAGTCAACTCTAAGTCAAACCTGGTCAACTGTCTAGGTCAAACTAGGTCAATTGGTCACATCTAGACTCCATGTTGACTTTTGGTCAACTCTAGTAAATCTTGGACTGTTGGGTCAAACCTTGGTCAATTCTAGGTCTAGTTAACCTATATCAAATCATTATCTACGTAGTTATAATATGTAGATTTATATAAATGTATGAGTATCACATATATTAGATACTTACCCACATTCCATATTTACCCCCTATACTCTGATATGTACATATCCTATTATACATCCTCTACCTTCATACTAGTGTGAAAAAACCCCATATAGCAGTATACTAATGCCCTCTTTACCTTATACATGAATATTCACATATATATACCATGAAAATCTATCCTAGACTCTAGAGTGGTAACACTCCAAACCTTAGGCTAATCTCTATTACCTTGCTAGTAGGTAACATCCCAATATCATGCATATCTAGATGTATCCTATATATTGGTAATACAATATCTATCAAGTACCCTTCCCTAGTCATCTAGGTAGACTCAACCCTTAGTTACTAAGGGAAGCCCCTATCTAGGCTAAGGCTACACCTTACTTTAGTTAATATAGGATAAACATATACTAGATACTAAACTAGGCTAATCTAGGAGGGTATCTAATACATACATATATATATATATATATATATATATATATATATATATATATATATATATATATATATATATATATATATATATATATATATATATATATATATATATATATATATATATATATATATTATACACATGTTAACTCTCTAGATACCCAATCCTGTTTAGGATACACACATGGAGATCCCAAGGCCCCAAGCTCAAGGCTCTGATACTCTCTCCATAAAACCGTAAATCGGATACATGAATCCCATCACCAAATTGATACACTCATCAGAGCAGCCAAATGGCCCATGCCCTCCTCCAAGCATTGGGGCCATCCCCTGCTGCCATGCTGCAGCTGCATGCTGCTGCTATGCTCTGCAGGGCCAAGCCAAATGGAACCCTTAGACCCAAACCAAAAATCTCTGAACTAAAGTGGCCTATGCCTGCCCGACCTTCTCTCTAACCCAAGCCAACCCAAAACTGAATCCTAATGCACAAGGCCACACTCACTAACAACCCCCACAACATAATTCAGTTTTCAGGAAAACGAAATAACAATATCGTGGCAGGACTTAAGAAATTTACTGAGCATACAATGTTGGATATTAATTGGGTCAAAATACTTAACAAGTGGTGTCAATAGGGAGTGTGCAAGAGTGTCAATGTGGGTAAAACTCAGGTTTTAACTATCCAACAATGTGTGTGAGTGTGTAAGAGTGTCACTTAACAGGAAGGGTGTGTGATATCTTAGATTTAGATAGTGAGGCAGGGGTAGTGTTCTCAGGAACATGCTAAGGGTGTTCTTAACTATGTCCATTCTGTTTTAAAATAAATCAACATTAAAACTAAACCTATAATCCAATCTCAAGAAACAACAGTATAAGCAAATCAGTTCATTTTTCCTCAAATCAATACAAAGTTCTGATTCATACACACCCAATTTCGAATTCACAGTGTAAGCCCAACCCAAATCAGTTAAATAGGTAATTAATCTCAGAAAACCAAATCAGTGAAGTGTGTGACAGTGTGTTTTAGATTTAGGCATGTGTGTGTATAGACTATCAATATTGTGTGTGTAATGATATTAGGAAACAGTTCTCAGGTTCATGTAAATTGATTTCAACTTACCATCACCCAGCAAATGAAATCAGTTTAGGCAAACCATGAAGTATCAGAATATGAAATTGACCCCAAGTATCTATACAATTTCCAAATGATGATTTTCGAAAACCCAAGACCCCAATTAAACTATACCACAGTGCTACAGACATGTAAATCAATATTACAGCCACATCAACATGTATTTACATTCAATTTTATATTTAATAGCAGTTTAAATACATTCAAGCTCAGAAATCCCATGCTAAACACAAATCCCTAATCATGCAAGTTAATTCCCGGACTTGTATTGGTGAACCCACACTCAAATAATCATACAAAACAGTTGCACATTTCGAATTATCCGTGAAACTCAAGTCAACAGTTTGGTATCAGAAAATTGCATTTTTACTAAAAATCGAGATTAGAATTACCTAAAACTTCAAATTGATGATTGAAAAACGTGTGTGAACATGCTATGGTGTCATACAGGCTGTGCCGTGCCCTCAGAAGTCGACACAACGTGTCCAATATGCTGAAACCCAGCATCAGAGGATAACAGTGTCAGCAGCCTCGTGCAGAGGTGCAGAGCGTGCTAGGACACGACACACGACACCAGAGGGCTCGTGCTCGTGTCCTAGGGTTCGCCTAGGATAGGGGAACATGCTCGTGTGTCTGCAACGTGTCCACAACACACGTGTCGCGCGTACGAGACGCGTATCGGGGCGTGTCTATGCGTGCGTGTGCGAGTGTAAAATTTCAGTGCGGGTTGAAAATCTCTCGAACCACTCAATGAAATCCTCTGAAATTTTACGTGCATGGTGTCAGTCACTAGGCCCCCGGGTCCACCAATTTTTACGACCTGAGTCGCCGTGTCGTGTCCTGTGTCAACCCCGATCAGCAGGGCACTGAACCGAGCCAGTGCGCAGCGTGTCCAACACGGATTTGGACACGACAAGGACACTGATTCGTGCTCAGTCAAGCATGAAATCAATATGTATATATAATACAACAAATCTATTTAAACACTTTTCAAAAATATCAAATTTAAACCCTTTGTGGCATTTACTCAAACACACAGCAGTACAACTGATACGTGTCCGATACGGACACGAAATTGACACGACTCGACACCAAACCCATGCTAGCAGCTAGGGAACTCCTAGGGCTATGCACTCATGTAAAGAAATCGAAATTTAAAGGTGATTATGAGGGTTTACCTATTGGTTGAACTTTCAATGAAAAAGCTTCAAAGGGGGAAATCTCCTTGATAGCCAAGATCTCCAAATTGATTCAAACCTGAGATTTCTCTCCATGAACATAAAGTAGGGATTGATTAGAACCTAATGCAAAAGATTTGAGCCAAAAGGAATTGAAATGAGAAAGTTATGGATTGGGGAAGATGGCTCTTTACATCTTTCTTCAAAACTTGAAAAAAAATTAATAAAAGAGGCAAGAACAAGGAAGAGATTATTTATAGGGAAGGGGGAGACCTAGTGGCTAGTCATAAAGTGAGAAATTAGGGTTAGGGTTTAGTTTAATGGCTATGGGCCTAATTGTACTAGTCATGGAATTAAAATCATAAGTCATGAAATTAATGCACCTATTCTATTCCTCCTATTTGAAAACTAGATTCTAATAGCTAGGATGAGGTTAACTTAAGTTAGACTAGGGTCACACCATTGTCTACCAAGTAACCATAACTAGGGTTAGCTTCTAGGTTAGTCTCTTAAGTCACAGCTAGTCAAAGTCAAAATTATCAATCACCAATGGAATAAATCATAAAATAATTCAAAGAGGCCAAATGACCAAAATACTCTCATGCTCAAAAGTAAAAAATAAATTATCCTAATGACATGGTTAGGCTTTAGGTCAGACAGTCTCTCAGGTTACACTAGCAAGGCATCAAAATCACAAGCCATAATTTAAAACAGTTTTAAATTGATCAAAAATCACCAAAAATCATAATATGATATAATTATCAATAAATAATAATTATAATACAAAATTTCAAAAATACCCTCATTCCAGAAACTGGGTGTTACAAGTCTACTCCCCTTAGAAAAATTTTGTCCTCGAAATTAAGATGATCGCACCCTTCCTAGGTCAACCCCCAATCAAATCAAGGTCGATAGATAACATGCAATATAATCCTACTGGTCGTGATTCTGTAGTCTCGAACAGGGTAGCTATACTATCTAGCAATCACAAGCAATATCCTGGCGGGTACTAATGGAATCACATAACAAGATGGAAAGAAGAACATGAAGACAGACCTGCTAACCCGTCACCCGTTGCGTCGGTCTACTCGACTGTCAGCAGAGAAGCCCTGCCCCTCTGGGGTGTATCCCTCTGTTGGGGCGGGGCACGGTGCTGCGCTACAGGTGGCCTAGCTCCCTTTATCTAATCCTTGACACTCAAGTAATATCCATCCTGATATTCCACTCAATTACTCTAGGGCACCATCTATATGGTATCTATTCTGCAATCTGATAATCATACCCGTCTATTCAGAACCATGTTACCAGAATCCTTGTCACACCAGTAAGTATGGCTGTGATAATCCATAGAGTCCACAACTAATGTACATACCTCTAGAATCATGGTATTTAAAATTTTCGTATTGCCGCTAGCTTGGCTGCGAAAACTTTAAATTCCCACACCCAAGAAATACATCCAAAATCAGACTCTATCTTATCGCCAACCAGCTAATATGGTTGTAAAAGACTCTAGATTCCATGACTGAGGCAACCTAGCCTATAATGTTATTTTGGTAGAAAATCAAGTCAATAGTGAATACCAAGAATCAAATTCAACGATGAACAAGGAAGATAGACAGATACTGTCAGAATCGAATTTTGAGATAGTTTATAATGGGATTCTCAAGGGTCATTCCAGGAATCTTCTCAAGTAGTCCTAACTGTGATTGAGTACCTCTCCTTTAAAGCCTATCTCTCAATCCTATCGCAGGCTCGCAGCAGTACAACTAAGTCGCCGTACTACCACGATATCACACTAATGCGACTCTCGACCTCATGGGCCACCACTAAAAACGTGTCACGACCTGCATCCATTGTGAGGGTACGAGTACGTAACAATGCCCAGCCTACGTCGCAGTGTCGGCGGTAGAACGCTGTCCTATGTTACTATCTAATCAACAACTCACGCAATTATATAATGTACTTGTCAAATCTCAACTCCGAATGGAGGACAAGTATAGATATAATGAAATCTCAATCACAGTCTAAGCACGATAAGATAACACAGAAGTTTATAACTAAAGACTAAACAACAACAATTATAAACTACTAAATAATAATATCTCAAACAAACTCAATACAAACTCGTATATCAAGTTATTACAATTCAAGTTCTAAAACATGAAAACTAAACCAAGTCTACTAGCTAGTCTCTCGATCACTCCTGAGTGTCGGGGCCATAGGTAGCTAAGCCATCTCCTGTTCCAAGGCAAGTAGGGCAAATATCCTCAGGGCAATCATCTGTAATATTTTCAACAGGTCCAGTCAGGACAGGAACGAGTACAATTCATCAAGAAATCCCAAGTAAATGAAAGAGAACTATAAAGCAGTTATAGACAGCTGTATTGATGAACATGGCAGTTTATATTCAGGTGATGGTGTAGAGAGACAGATAAAGTACAAGGAAAGTAAGTAACTAAACAAGAGAAGAAATCATGGCAATAAAGACTGTAAAATAAAATCTAGCTGAACTAGAGTAACATGATGAGTCCAGATAGTACAATATAAGTCGAGTGTAATCCCAATGTGAGTCTAATACAAGATGAGTCGAATGTGATTCTAATCATTGTTCTAATAAGGTGATTCAAATAAGGTGATACGAATAAGGTGATTCGAATAGTGATTCATATGATGATCTAACAATGATTCGAATAAATTCTCCAAGTGTGTTTTAAAATACCGAGTTCGACATGTAAACGGCTGTAGGTAATACGGCACACCACACACTGATCAGGTGAGGGATGGCTATCGTTCGAATATCATTCACAGAGGGGTGATTCGAATAGGGGGATATATCTACATGTCTAATCAGTATTTCCCCGCCCAGTCTAATACAAATGAATCCATAATCCAACACATAAGACGAATACAAGTCCAACCACCACATGAAGATACGAATAGGTGGTTTGAATAGTAATTCGTATGGTGATTCGAATAACAGAGGCAAGACGAGTAAGTATGTGTGTCGTATACATGGATTCAGTAATAACAATACGTGTTTGTAACAGAAAATCACATACAACTAACTAGAACTGAAGTACAGTAATTGACAAGTAAATGAGAGAACTATCAGAGAATGTACTCGCCTGATACTCTGAAAAGAGTAGTATAATATCAGATGCCTGCACCAGAATCACAATATCCTAAACAGAGTAATACAGGTTATAATATGTTTAAAATAAGATAAATGAATTTTATGATGCAATCTACATGATTCTAAGTCAATTCTAGGTCAAAGTCAACTCTAAGTCAAACCTGGTCAACTGTCTAGGTCAAACTAGGTCAATTGGTCACATCTAGACTCCATGTTGACTTTTGGTTAACTCTAGTAAATCTTGGACTGTTTGGTCAAACCTTGGTCAATTCTAGGTCTAGTTAACCTATATCAAATCATTATCTACGTAGTTATAATATATAGATTTATATAAATATATGAGTATCACATATATTAGATACTTACCCACATTCCATATTTACCCCCTATACTCTGATATGTACATATCCTATTATACATCCTCTACCTTCATACTAGTGTGAAACAACCCCATATAGCAGTATACTAATGCCCTCTTTACCTTATACATGAATATTCACATATATATACCATGAAAATCTATCCTAGACTCTAGAGTGGTAACACTTCAAACCTTAGGCTAATCTCTATTACCTTGCTAGTAGGTAACATCCCAATATCATGCATATTTAGATGTATCCTATATATTGGTAATACAATATCTATCAAGTACCCTTCCCTAGTCATCTAGGTAGACTCAACCCTTAGTTACTAAGGGAAGCCCCTATCTAGGCTAAGGCTACACCTTACTTTAGCTAATATAGGATAAACATATACTAGATACTAAACTAGGCTAATCTAGGAGGGTATCTAATACGTATATATATATATATATATATATATATATATATATATATATATATATATATATATATATATATATATATATATATATATATATATATATATATATATATATATATATGTTAACTCTCTAGATACCCAATCCTGTTTAGGATACACACATGGAGATCCCAAGGCCCCAAGCTCAAGGCTCTGATACTCTCTCCATAAAATCGTAAATCGGATACATGAATCCCATCACCAAATTGATACACTCATCAGAGCAGCCAAATGGCCCATGCCCTGCTCCAAGCATTGGGGCCATCCCCTGCTGCCATGCTGCAGCTGCATGCTGCTGCTATGCTCTGCAGGGCCAAGCCAAATGGAACCCTTAGACCCAAACCAAAAATCCCTGAACTAAAGTGGCCTATGCCTGCCGACCTTCTCTCTAACCCAAGTCAACCCAAAACTGAATCCTAATGCACAAGGCCACACTCACTAACAACCCCCACAACATAATTTAGTTTTCAGGAAAACAAAATAACAATATCGTGGCAGGACTTAAGGAATTTACTGAGCATACAATGTTGGATATTAATTGGGTCAAGATACTTAACATGTGTTGTCAATACAGAGTGTGCAAGAGTGTCAATGTGGGTAAAACTCAGGTTTTAACTATCCAACAATGTGTGTGAGTGTGTAAGAGTGTCACTTAACAGGAAGGGTGTGTGATATCTCAGATTTAGATAGTGAGGCAGGGGTAGTGTTCTCAGGAACATGCTAAGGGTGTTCTTAACTATGTCCATTCTGTTTTAAAATAAATCAACATTAAAACTCAACCTATAATCCAATCTAAGGAAACAACAGTATAAGCAAATAGTTCGTTTTTCCTCAAATCAATACAAAGTTCTGATTCATACACACCCAATTTCGAATTCACTGTGTAAGCCCAACCCAAATCAGTTAAATAGGTAATTAATCTCAGAAAACCAAATCAGTGGTGTGTGACAGTGTGTTTTAGATTTAGGCATGTGTGTGTATAGACTATCAATATTGTGTGTGTAATGATATTAGGAAACAGTTCTCAGGTTCATGTAAATTGATTTCAACTTACCAACACAGTTTAGGCAAACCATGAAGTATCTGAATATGAAATTGACCCCAAGTATCTATACAATTTCCAAATGTTGAATTTTCGAAAACCCAAGACCCCAATTAAACCATACCACAGTGCTACAGACATGTAAATCAATATTACAGGCACATCAACATGTATTTATATTCAATTTTATATTTAATAGCAGTTTAAATACATTCAAGCTCAGAAATCCCATGCTAAACACAAATCCCTAATCATGCAAGTTAATTCCCAGACTTGTATTGGTGAACCCACACTCAAATGATCATACAAAACAGTTGCACATTTCGAATTATCCGTAAAACTTAAGTCAACAGTTTGGTATCAGAAAATTGCATTTTTACTAACAATCGAGATTCAAATTACCTAAAACTTCAAATTGATGATTGGAAAATGTGTGTGAACATGCTATGGTGTCATACAGGCTGTGCCGTATCCTCAGAAGTCGACACGACGTGTCCAATATGCTGAAACCCAGCATCAGAGAATAACAACGTCAGCAGCCTCGTGCAGAGGTGCAGAGCGTGCTAGGACACGACACACGACACCAGAGAGCTCGTGCTCGTATCCTAGGGTTCGCCTAGGATAGGGGACATGCTCGTGTGTCTGCAGGGTGTCCACAACACACGTTTCGCGCGTACGAGACGCGTATCGGGGCGTGTCTGTGCCCGCGTGTGCGAGTGTGAAATTTCAGTGCGGGTTGAAAATCTCTCGAACCACTCAATGAAATCCTCTGAAATTTTACGTGCATGGTGTCAGTCACTAGGCCCCCGTGTCCACCAATTTTTACGACCTGAGTCGCCGTGTCGTGTCCTGTGTCAACCCCGATCAGCAGGGCACTGAACCGAGCCAGTGCGCAGCGTATCCAACACAGATTTGGACACGACAAGGACACTGATTCATGCTCAGTCAAGCATGAAATCAATATGTATATATAATACAACAAATCTATTTAAACACTTTTCAAAAATATTAATTTTAAACCCTTTGTGGCATTTACTCAAACACACAGCAGTACAACTGATACGTGTCCGATACGGACACGAAATTGACACGACTCGACACCAAACCTATGCTAGCAGCTAGGGGACTCCTAGGGCTATACACTCATGCAAAGAAATCAAAATTTAATGGTGATTATGAGGGTTTACCTATTGGTTGAACTTTCAATGGAAAAGCTTCAAAGGGGGAATTCTCCTTGATAGCCAAGATCTCCAAATTGATTCAAACCTGAGATTTCTCTCCATGAACATAAAGTAGGGATTGATTAGAACCTAATGCAAAAGATTTGAGCCAAAAAGGATTTGAAATAAGAAAGTTATGGATTGGGGAAGATGGCTCTTTACCTCTTTTTCAAAACTTGAAAAAATTTAATAAAAGAGGCAAGAACAAGGAAGAGATTATTTATAGGGAAGGGGGGAGCCCTAGTGGCTGGTCATAAAGTGAGAAATTAGGGTTAGGGTTTATTCTAATGGCTATGGGCCTAATTGCACTAGTCATGGAATTAAAATCATAAGTCATGAAATTAGTGCACCTATTCTATTCCTCCTATTTGAAAACTAGATTCTAATGGCTAGGATGAGGTTAACTTAAGTTAGACTAGGGTCACACCATTGTCTATCAAGTAACCATAACTAGGGATAGCTTCTAGGTTAGTCTCTTAAGTCACAGCTAGTCAAAGTCAAAATTAACAATCACCAATGCAATAAATCATGAAATAATTCAAAGAGGCCAAATGACCAAAATATCCTCATGCTCAAAAGTAAAAAATAAATTATCCTAATGACATGGTTAGGCTTTAGGTCAGACAGTCTCTCAGGTTACACTAGCAAGGCATCAAAATCACAAGCCATGACTTAAAACAGTTTTAAATTGATAAAAAATCACCAAAAATCATAATGTGATATAATTATCAATAAATAATAATTATAATACAAAATTTCAAAAATACCCTCATTCCAGTAACTGGGTGTTACACTTGTACTTGCTGGGCGAGAAAATATTGGAATAGGCATGTGAACATACCCAAATACTGGAACCACTCCCTTGGAATTATACTAGAACGATAGCCGTCCCACACTTGGCCGAGTGTGCGGTGTGCCGTATTACCTACAGCCGTTCACATGTCAATCCCGATATTTTAAAACACACTATTAGAGTATAGACTGGACTCACCCTGGAATCTTTGATCACTGACTGGACTCACCTTATACCGGACTCATCTTGTGCTGGAATCACCTGATATTAGATTACATTGTCTGGACTCACACATGACTCTTATTATACTGTCTGGACTTATATCATGCTACTCTAGTTCAGCTAGATTATATTTACCGTCTTCATTGCCATGTTTCTCTTCTTGTTTAGTTACTTTCCTTTCCTTGTACCTTAACTGTTCTCTATATCATTACATGTATAAAACTGCCATGATTCATCAATATAACTGTCTATAACTGCTTTATAGTTCTCTATCATTTACTTGGGATTTCTTGATAAATTGTACTCGTTCCTGTTCTGACTGGACCTGTTGAAAATTTTACAGATGATTGCCCTGAGGACACATGTCCTATATATTATGGACCCGGAGACGGGATGGCTACCTTTGGCCCCGACACTCAGGAGTGATAGAGATTTAGTTTAGTAGACTAGCATATGTTTTTTATGTTGAACTTGATGTAGATGATTTGAGACTTGTGTAGTATTTGAGATTGTTGAGAGTTGTTATTATTTTAGTAGTTGTCTTTCTAATCTTAGTTAATTCTTCTGTGATTATCTTATCGTGCTTAGACTGTGATTGAGTTACAATATCTTATACTTGTCCTCCGTTCGGAGTTGATCATGATGAGTACATTATAATTGCGTGAGTTGTTGGTTAGATAGTAACCTAGGACAACGTTCTACCGCCGATACTGCGGCGTAGGCTGGGCGTTGTTACGTGCTCGTACCCTCACAGTGGGTACGGGTCGTGACACACACACACACACACACACACAGATATATATATATATATATATATATATATATATATATATATATATATATATATATATATATATATATATATATACCTATTGTTTGTTAAAACAATAATAAAGAAATAAAATCCTAACCCTAGGCCAACTACGACCTGGCCGCATGCCGAAGCATCGTCGCCGACAAGCCTGCCATAACCGCGGTAGCAGTGCTGCAACAGCAGCAACAGTGGCAAAAAAGCAACAGTATCGATGGAAATAGCAAGGACGCCAACTTCGCTTTGACGATTCTTCTTACTCATTTGTCCATTTTGCTAACGGATTATGTAGGTGCGTAGCCAACCTAACCACCTTCAAAACCCGCTAGGTAGTTTCCTTTAATTTGCAATGTACGCGATGAAAATTGAGTTCCAAAATAAAAAAAAAATACATTTTTTGGACATTTAAAATTGTCCCGAAATGTTGTTTTGGAAGCCGCTTTTCGTAATGAATAATTGAGAATTCTAAAATTCTAAAAGCATAAAGTTGTAGCCAACATGAACGACTTCACAACAAATATTTGTTTGTAATTTTTCATCCTTAGTTTTTAATAAAATCGATTTCAAAACTCGTGAAAAAACTATTTTTGAAACATTCCGACAAATTGAACAACTTGGTTGCAAACCGATTGCATTAAAAGGTGCGTACGGACTTCGTGCACGTGATTTGAGAGAATTTAAATTGGTTGTATATGCGCGACGAATTCGGCTAGTATCCGTCAAAAAATACCATATCGACTTTTCAAAAATTCTCAATTACTTTGTGCACGCTTGTCACATCGTGACGAAACATGCGCCATTGGACTCATAGAATTTTTTGGTCCTATGAGAAGTTTGGTCTGATTCTGAGACAGCATACCGGATCATCGTTTCGCGGGCCCCACGATCCGATTCACGCATTTTTGTAATCGGTTCATCGAAATCCTAATCTGGACATGTATCGCCAAATTGGACTTGTATGCATATAGTTTGATGACTTGAGACCATTGATAGAGACAAAAATAAATAAATACAGTCATAATGTAAACAACCGGTGACATAAGTAAACATGGGACAAGTAAAATAAACGTGGACATATGAAAATGTAAAGTAATCCGGGGCATGTGAGAATGTACAGTATACGAGTCATGTATAGCATGTGAGTATAGGATAGGACGACGAATGATAAGATGACTTAAAAACTATTCTGGAACTCAATTACACTCGTAAACTAAACAAGGACCGGGGTTGCAACCCTTCACCTGAGGAGAACGTGGTCACTAATCATTCACCGACAAAAGTAAAGCATATACATAAATAAGACAAGAAAAGGCTGGACTCCATCCATCCATTACGCCGAGCAATGAGTACGTGTAAAACCCTGATTCTAAATAGGTTAACTAAATTGGGATTTGTAAAAAAAAATCATTTGGCTTTTATTTTCTTTTTTAGTTTATTATTATTATTATTATTTTATTAGTCAAAATTAGATTTCGATTTTTAATATAAATTATTGGATGGTGTTCTTGTCCGGACCCTTCATCCCAAACCCTTTAACCTAAACCCTTTAACCCAAACTCATTTAACTAAACCCGTACCCGTTCAACCCCACTACCCCAATCACCCAGCTGCCCCACACGAACCCCCACTCTCGGATCTATCATCTTCTCTCCCTCGTACAAACTCTCAGAAAATCTACAAAGACTCTCCCCTCTCTACCTTCACAAACTCTACCACAACTTCCACCACACTCCTTGTCACCCCCATTTTCCGTTTTACGTATTTTCAGTATACGTGTACGGAATTCTTACACATATTATGACTTGTCTTAACTAGCTAATCTTGGTTTATTCTTGCATTGGTTTAATATTGGCATGGCTTGGTTGGGTTTGGTTCAAAATGTAACCCCTCCAAAAGCCACCAACCCCTCTCTCTCCTCATTTATTTCTCCTTCTTCATTTATTTCTTCATCTTCTTCCTCTTAACTTCTCCACCTACCAAGAGAGGCTTAGGCAAGTGCAACTTGCTTCATGGAGGAACTCCATTTTTGTTGTTCCATTGTCTTACTCACGAGATTCTAAGACACTTTAGTACTTAGCATTTTTTATTTCCAGGGTTCATTTCTTGTAGATCTAAGTTTGTCGCATTTTCGATTTTCTTGGATTTTGATCTATCAAACTTGCATGTTTTTGAAAACAGATGGTTCCATGATGTAGAGCATCTCATTCTACCCTATTTTAACCTATGGAAGTCCAGATTTGGGCTTGGATTGAAGGTTGTGAAGTCTGGGAACCCCCAACTTCCTAGGTTCTTCTTTTCGGAAAAGTTAGAGAAGAAGAACAGTGCCTCCCGTATGGCCTTTTCATACGGCAAGGTCCCCTGCGGCTCCTCTTTGGCCGCATAGGCACTCCAGCCTTCATGCGGCCCCCCTCCTTATCGTATTAGCCCTTTGGTCGCGTGTCACATGGTAGCATGTCGCATATGCCCTTGCCGCGTGGCTGCTTACCGCATGGCCCCTATTTCTCCCTAGCCACATGGCTTTGGTTGACTTTAGCAGCATGGCTTTGGTTGACCTTTGCCGCATGGCGATCCTTTGGCCATGTAGGCCACAGCCCCTCCCTTGGCCGCGTGCCGCATGGCCACCTCTAGCTTACCGTATAAGCCTCATGACTTCTTTTGGACCTCCCCCTTGCTGCATGGCCCTTCCCTTGGCTGCGTGGCCCTTGCCACATGGCCCCTGTACCCCTAGCCGCATGTTGCATGGCCATTTGGCGCTTGTCGCATGGCGATCCTTGGCCGCATAGGCCATAGCCCTTGGCTTTTAGCCCTTGGTCCTTGGCTCCCGGGCCGCATGGCTCTCCCCACAGCCTTGGCACCCATTTACTATTTTGGTTGTTACATTTATGCTTATGTCTCATGACCCTCTGTGTAACTTGGGTCCTTGATTGAAATGCTTATACCATGTTAATTCTGAACATGTTCCATAAACACGATAGATTAATGTGACTCACATAATAGTGGCCCGTCGTGGCGCCCTCACGACAAGAATGATTGATTTGTAACTACACGATAGTGACCCATCGTGGTGCACTCATGACAAGTGAGCATGGCATAATAGTAGCCCGTCGTGGCGCACTCTTGACAAGTAAAAACGGCATGTACAAGCTTAATAATGGCCCGTGGTGGCGCACTCCTGACAAGTAACAAGTAATTCTTATCTTGACACCGTGGGTGATTGTTATTGAATGTGCTTGTATAAGCTACCAGTCTAGTCCCGTCTTGTATCATGTTTAGGATGTGAGTCCCTGGTTACCACGGTCAGGGATTCATACTAAATCTGACTAGGTTAATAACTAGATTGATCAAGTAGTTCATATAGAGAGGTATTCTGGCTATAAGCAATCCCGTTATCTGGGTGCCTTCTCTGATGGACTTGTAGCCTACCGTCGAGTAGGGCACATTTCCAGCTAACTATCACGTGGGGCACTTCATGAAACGATTACTATGCACACTGTCATGTGTTGCACTCAAGTCACCTAACAAGTCATGATAACTCTTAGCACGAACCTTGCGTCTGGATAACCTGGATAGTCTGCAGGGCTTGTGGCCGTAGGGATACCTCATTGCATCTTGCTAGTTACTAGGCTTGTAATAACCCTAGTTAGTTTAAGTATCAAGCCGTACTCTTTGCTTGGCCGTGAATGTTGGATGGAGTCCCATCTTGTCTAGTCTTGCCTAGATCCAGTACCTGGCTATCTCAGGACATGCTTGTGTATGCTTTACTTTATCGATAATTGGTTAGAGACTAAGTTCTGTTCAGGTGAAGGATTACAACTCCGGTCCTTGTTTGGTTTACGGGTTGTAACTTGGTTACCGGAATAGTCCTTTAGTTATCTTATCATTTATCACCCTGTTTTCTCTTACTCATGTCTTTTGTTATTTCATTTATGTCCTTATGTGCTAATATGTTGGTTTTAGTTCTTAAGTGAAGCCTCCTTTATGGCACTTGCTCTTTCTGGGGTCTGGCCCAGCTGATTTTGTATGGCCAGATTTCATAGCAGCTCCCGAGGATCTCCCAGCCTTCCTGCCAGATGGTGACCACTAGAAGAAACCCTGGCAACGAGTTGGTTTTATTTTGCTCTCTTACTCTATTATAAAATTATTCTTTTGAGGCGTTTAGCCGCCGAGCAAGTGTTAGCTCGTGTTGAATTTATATTCTTGTCTGCCTAAGGGCTGTAACATGATTGACAAATCCTAGGGTTGATCATGTATGACTTAAACTCTTGCTAGTCTTCGTATTTTGTATGACTAGCTTCATGCTCATCTGAATATGTAATGTTTGGGATGCCTTACTTTGTATGTCTGATGATCTACCATCTTGTTACATTTACTTGCTTGCTTGAGATTGAGACACTAGGCTTGTTCTTGAGTAAACCCTCATGCATCTAGACAGCCGTGACCGTATTGCGAGGTGAGATTAGGATTGTGCCTATTTTGTGGGTCAGCTGCACACAAGATACGAGACTGTCCTACTACACTTGCCCCTAGACGAGGCCTACCTCCAGGAGAGAGAGTTCCAGCTACCAGACCTAGTAGAGGTGAGTTCTTGACCCATACCTTATCCTATCTTGATGATTATTGTACCCTACCATAATATTTGTATGTTGATACCTTATGACTACTTTTGTTCTAGTATGACTTTAGTAGCTAGACGAGACTCCAGACTGATTGCCTGCCATAACCCTGTATGATTCTTTTCAACTACATGATTTAGATAAGTTTTCTTAAAGACCATGATTGTTGGGGATTGACCTAGAAAGAGTAGGATCATTTTAATTTCGAGGACGAAATTATTTTAAGGAGGGTAGACTTGTAGCACCCACTTTTTGAAATAAGGGTATTTTAGTCATTTTAGCCATTTTAGTCATTTTGTGATTTTCTAGATATTATTGACTTATGATTGACTTAGCCTTTGGTCTAACTTTAGAAAGCCCACATTAGAGACTAACCATGACCTATGATGAGTATCTAGCTAATTAGATTTTATTTTTAGGCTTTGGTGTAATTTAGAAGCCATTTGGCTATTTTTAGGCTATTTAATTAATTGGCCTTTGTAGCCTTTTGTTAATTGAGCTTAAACTCAACTTAAATAGAGGAGTGGGACCCATGGACCAACCTTGACTCTATTAGGACTCCTATGGCCGGCCAAAACAGGAAACCCCCATCCCCTATATAAGCATTGCATTGGAATAGACACCCCCTTTACAAAACCCTACTTTTCAGCTCTCCAAAACCCTAACTTTTTCATCCGACCTCCGTTTCACCCCAAACAAAGTGCGTTGTGATCGTGGGAAGGAGGAGAATTTGCTGGAGCATTGTTAGCAAGGAGTTGGAGGCGTTTGCTCGGTGGAAACTGGTCGTTTCATCGATCGAGGAATCAGTTTCTTTGATACTTTAACTCTCAATAGGTAAACACCCAAACACCATAATTTCTTCTGATTTTTCTTCATATTAGCATGCATCTAGGTACCCTAGAACTACCCATGAAGTTTGGTTAGGTTTCGTGTCCGTTTGATAGGTGTATCGGACACGTATCGGATTAGGTTTTAGGGTGTTCGATGAAATTCCTCTTAGATTTCGATTATGTTATTTCTGTAATCTAACTTCATGAATCGATAGCCCTAGATGTAGGGATTCCCAAAACCTAGATTCTTGATTAAATTGACTCGATTTCGTGTCCCAAAACAGGACACGCACGCGCGCACGAGGGCCGCGCGCGTGTCCTGCTGCTGCCGTGTCCGTTCTCGATGGACACGGTGTTTCGACTCGAGAAAATTGGTGAGTAGAGAAGGACCATGACTGACAGGGTGCTCGTAAAATTTCGTAGGATTTCGTGGAGTATCGAGGGAGAAATCGACTCGGCATCGATCGTGCACTGCCGCGCGCGCGTGAGAACGCGGCGTCTGATACGCACTTCGTGCGACTCGGACACATGGCGAGAGTCCAGTGCAGGCACGTGGACGTGTAGCCCTATAGGTGGGCTACGTGTACGTGTAACCACGTGTCCTATTTCGCTCTGTGTCGAGCCCTAGGACGAGCGACACGCGTGCACGAGGTTTAGGTTCAGTTTTTGGTTCATTAGTATTTAGGACACTTCGTGTCCTATTTTCTTGGACACGATTGTACCTGTAGTTAATTTTCAACACTTGACATCCTTACCTACCTTAGGTTTTGATTCTTAGTTGATTTTCGAATATGTTTAGGCCAAGATAGGTTTTGGGTTTGATGTATCGGGTTTCTTCCAGTTTTTCCAGTTTTTACTATTAAGTTCTGATTTTGTTCCATCTGATTCAATGTGCAAACCTTGCCTAGACACAACCTGCAAGTCCTATTAGACATATATAAGAGATTACCTAGTAGCTTGCATCTTGGGAAAGGTTGTATTCGAAATTGGGTTTGGGTTGGGTAGATTTCCAGTTTTTAAATTTTCTTTACTGTTAGGTATATTGGTTGTTCCAGTTTCAGTTTTTCCAATGTAATTCCTGTACAAAATCAGAACCTACAGACTATATTTGACCCTACCTATGTGATTACCTGTTAGTTTGCATCAGGAGGATGCTGTGATCGAATTGAGGTTGGCTTATAGTATAGGGTTTTTCTTTAGATTCAGTTTTAAGGTTTCAATGAATTAAACCTTTGTCCCATCAGTTTTCCTATATAATTCATGTATTAAACAGAGCCAGTAGACCCTATTGGAGCTATATAGGTAATACCTATTAGTTTATAGCATCGAGAGTTTGAGTTGAGTGTTGATGTTGAGTATCGGGTTAGATGTGATTTCCCAGTTTTCTGTTTCAGGTATTGACTTCTTCCCATCAGTTCGAGTGTGATTTGTCTGAGCAAAACAAACCCACAGATCCTATTAAACCTATCTAGGAGATTTCCTGTTTGTTTATTTAATGAGATAGGTTGTATTCGAAATCGGGTTTCTTCATGATTTCCAGTTTTCTGTTCAGTTTCTTCCCTTTTCCTTTGCTCTGATTTCGAATATAAGTTTCTGTATATAAATCAACCTACAGGACCTGTATGACCATATCGAGGAATATTTACTAGGTTGCATATTGGATAGGGGTGTTCGAGTTGGTTTTGATATCAAGTAGCAGTTCAGTTTTGGTCCCAGTTTCAGTTTTCTTTTCCAATATAATTCCTGCTTTAAACAGAACCTACAGGTCCCCTTTAATCCCCTCTATGTGATTACATGTAGTGGGCATCATGGAGAGGTTGTGGTAGAGGTTTTGGGCTTAGCATGGGATTCCTAGGTATCTATATGGGATATCAAGGATAGGTGTTCACCTATACCTGTTTAGGTGACCATTAATCTAACTGATTTAAGTTTAGTTAGTAGTTAGCTATTAGTCCAAATACCAAGTTTAGTTAGGAATTGTTAATGACAGTTAGTTCAATGTTAGCTAGGTTGGGTAAAGGCCAAGTAGTGAGCTGTTAGTTAAAATTGTTAATGCCAAGCCAAGTTTAGTTAGGATGGGTTGTTGAAGTTAGATTAGAAATCTGATTTTGAGTTGTGTCTATGTGTGTGTGCTATGTGTTGGGAGAAATAGGAGTATAGAGAATAGGTAATGGCTTATGACAGATATTGAGTTGATGTGGGATTGATTTCAGGAGTGCCAAGTCCAATTAGTTTAGATTAGCCAAGTTGGTTGATTGATTAGCTTAGAATTTGTTATGGTAGCTTTGGGAGGAATCTGAATTTTGTGATGTATATATGAATGGTTTGATTGTAGGATTACTAGAGTTCAGTTTACTATTAGATAAGAATTGGTATGTCCAGTTTAGTTAGTTGAGTGTCAATTAGAAATTGTAATGCCAAGTTTATTGTGATTAATTAGTTTAGGACTAATAGTGACCAAAAAAATAGACTTGTAGACTAGTTGACCAACTTTGACCTAGTTTGACTAGCTTGGTTGACCAAAGTTGACCCAAGGTTGACTTTGACTTAGATTGACCCAAATCATGTAGAATTTGCATTGAAGACTTTTCTTATGATATTTTAGATTGTATGATGACATGTGGTTGTTTTAAATAGGATCGTATTACTCCAGTCCAGTCACTTTTCATCATCAGCAGTTCGGATTGCTAGGCGAGTACATTTTCTGATCTTTTCATGCTTCTTTGGACATGTACTCTTGTTATAGACTAGTGTACTTGATGCTGACACGACGTTCACACGGATCAGTACCCTCTGGATCTTTTCATGCGATGTTATCCCCTCGGATACATCGAGTATGTCATGTTTCATGTACTTTATCATGTTCATCATGTACTCCATGTATTCACTTTTATCCATGTGCACTCATATGTTATTCATGTACACTCATGACCATATGAGCTCCATGTATACAGTAGTTGTTATCCATGTGCAATAACATAACATGCTTCGATCCTTGTGTATTGGTTGGGGGCAGGGAGAGTGTAGTTGGTTATGTGATCATTATCCCCAGTAGTTGTTATCCATGTTCTTTCCGTAGTTGTATCCATGTGTAACCCAAGCTGTTTACATAACCAATTCATGCTCTGTTTCACGTAGAAGGTTATACTCTTTATTTACCATATTTATACCTCAGTTATATCTTCTTTCATGTTGATTTCTCTTTACAGCGATTCATGTATAGTCTTCTATAGCTTGCTTTATATGTCCATTCCTGATATGAACTGTTGTGAGAGATATGTGCTCGTTCCGTCCTGACTGGGCATGTTGAAAATTTTACAGGTGATGATGAGGAGTATTATCCTACTTATTATGGCATTGGCTTAAATGACACTGGCGACGTGGACCCACAGGAGGATCCCACAGTCGCTGAGGACTTGCCCATAGTCTAGTTGAGACTTAGTACTTTATTTGTATTTTCTATTTGAGACTTTTATGAGTTGTACTTGAGATATTTCTGGTGGTTTACACCTAGACTTTATTGTGACTCTCTTGAGATCCTTCTTCTATTCCATCTTAGTATTGTGATTGAGTTACGTATTATTTTACTCTCTATTCATAGCTTGGTTAGATTGTGTTAGATATGGTGACTCAGGACAGCGTTCTACCGTCGACACTGCGGCGTAGGCTGGGCGTTCGTTACTTCTCGTGCCCTCACACTGGGTGCGGGTCGTGACACGTTTTTAGTGGTGGCCCATGCAGGTCCGCAATCACAACTAGTGTGATTCGTAGTGGTACTCGAACTAGAGTATCATTACAACCTGCAGTAGGATATAAGGTATAAGTTAAAGTACTCAATCACTATTAGGAATTCCTGAGAGATTCCTGGGACGACCCTTGAGAATCTCAATTTGAGCTTCGATTTAAATTCCTTTTTCCCTTACTTTAGTCCACCTTCCTCCCTCGATTCTTGCATCTTGTTTGAACTCTTTTCACCAATACCTTTACTTTCTTGTGTTTAATAATGGTTAGGAAGATGGCTACACTGCTATATACTCATTGGTCAAACGCATGGCTAGGAGGATTACATTAAGGAATTGGGATACACGGAGATTTGATTAAGTTATAAGGACATTTTTCTAAATGGATGCTTTAATGATTAGTAGTTTGTAAGTTGGGATATTACCAAGGAAATTTATCTTGAAGATTCTAAGTAGTAATCACTAGAGGATTATAAAATTTTACCTTGATACCGGAGGAAATTAGTTAGAATCTAAATAAATTGATTTCAGGAATTGATGGGATTCATGAATTATTGGATTATGATTATACATCCTTGAAAGTATATAGATTGGTTTGAATGATCAAACAAAAAAGGGAGAGTGGCAGTATGAACTATTAGATGGAGTCGTACAAGTTGCGATGTATATGTTTATGGATTTCAATTTAAGTGGAAGCAATGATATTAAAAATTTTGGGTTAGAAGATCGGGAAGATATGAAAACGATTATTTTAGAAGAAATTTTCTTGGAATCATGTCAATTGATTAAAGATTTAAAAATCTATTTGGATTTTGGTTTAAGAAGTAGTGATTACGTTTCAATGGCTTAGAAAAAAAAAATTATGGTTGATAAGCGCGTTAAAATACTGAGCTGTAACTGCTAGATTGTCGTGATAAGCTGAGTGTCTATCTTGAGGATTATTGAGACAAATTGGGGAGTTTTTTTTATTTTAGGAAGTGATATAGAATTTTATGGATTCATGATTTATCAACTCTGGAGTTTAAAGTGGGATTGAAACGTTAAATTAGGAAAGGTTAGTAGTAACGAGATAAAAGTTATTATGAGATTTATGAAAAGGACTTAAATGTTAGTCGTGGTTAGATTGGAAGGCTTAGAGTGAATACAAATTGAGGTAGTTATTTTTTTTGGAATTTCTTTTTAAAGGAATGTAAAGGTAGGCCACCAGGGTAACCTTAATGAGATAGAAGTGTTCCACACTAATTGCCACATCGCTCATGACTATGATAGTAGTATATACTCTAGTGTTGTTAGTCGTCTGCCAAACTATGGGACTGTATCTCAAATCTTGACTTACTCAACCTTTCCTCAAATCTAGATCTTTTATTGTAATTTTCTAACCGTTGTATTTGATCGTTCCTTAGCAGTATTCGCCTTTAGTACTGTGTCCCTAGATTATTTTATTGGATTCTTAATTAAATTTATTTCATGCTTCAACTTGATTTCCTTTATTTTTGTATTAGTTGTCACCTCTTGAACCTTTACCATGATACTAAAATACTTTCTGACTTAAATTCGAGATTCAACCATGACTCAATTCTTTCAACCCGACATGGGATAGAGTTCTTCTTGTTCTTTAAATGCTTAACGTTGTACCTTATCTTGATTGTTGACCAGCTTAGTTAAGGATCTCGGACTATTTCTTTTCTTCTTCATCATTACCTCCCTTACTTATACTCGACTACTTATGTTGCTAATTTAGCCTTAGTTTTGCAAGCTTATCTCTTTTCGAGCTTGATCATGACATAATTTATTGGGTCGCGACCCACTAACATATTGTCTAATCAGAACCGGTGTATGATGGTCTGATCAACCTAGTGCACTTGGTTCGCTTTCATATATTACTCTACGTAGATGAGACTCTAGAGCATCTGTCTCATCCACGACAGTTTGGCAATTCTCCTTGAACTATTTTTTGTCGTCTATGAACCACGTATTGTACTCAATAGTATCGTCTTTGAACTCTTTTGTTTTTGCCTTTCACATAATTCAGAAAGGCAAGGCACTATACTTAATAGGTCAACACAGAGTATCACGTTTAGCTTCCTTATCAGAAGGAGGATAGTGGCTTAATTCTATATCCTCACAGTATCCTTTAGGATTTCAATAGTGTTGAATTCTAAACCCTTGATCGCGACCAGTCGACTTGGTCATTCCCTTATCGTCCAATGTTTGGAACCTTATTCAATTGAATTAATTCAATTGTGACATGGATATCAAATCTTGGATACTCGTGCCTAGACTTCAATGACCTCGTTCTCCATCTTGACCAAACCTCGATTCATCCTGGATTTGATCAACTTAGATCATATCGAGACTAAAATATCTATAGATATATGTATATATAGTGTGCTTGGATTTCAGTGTTATTGACAGTCGTGCTTTAAACTTTCAATTTTGATCATCTTTTAGAATATTAATGCTTTATGGTTAATTTCAGTTGTATTTATAATCACCAGTAATTATATAGGATAAGATACTGCCTTACAGCCCAATGATTTATTATTTATCCTTATCTTTTCCAGAATGGCACCCATGACCAGAATTTGTCCCCAGTGCACAGCCGCAATTCCGGATGAGACCGAGATTGTAACTTCCCCTTCTATTGCTCAGGAGGTGTTAGCAGCCTCACCAGAGAATTTCCCTCCATCTCCAGTCCTTCAGGAGGGGACTGCAGTTCAGCCGGAGACTGAGGGCCTTCCTTTGCCTCCTGGAGCGATACCCCATGCCATTCCTGTTGAAGCTCATATTCACAGATTTCTTCAGGATTTGCGGGAGGTACAGAGACTTCAGGCTGAGCTTATGAGAGAGCAGAGTCTCAGTATCCAACTGTTGCGGGATTACATGCATTCGAGGGAGGAGCCTAGTCCCAAGAGAGCGAGGAGCAGTTTATATCCAGAGCCTCAGGAGTACCCAGGCTTTCAGCCTAGACCAGCCTATCCAGTTCAGATTCCTGTCCAGCAGAGACCAGCTGAGCGAGTGTCTACCTGTGCCTTCTGTAAGAAGCTTGGGCACGAATGGAAGGACTGTAGGAAGAGACTAGGATTGTGCCTATTTTGTGGGTCAGCTGCACACAAGATACGAGACTGTCCTACTACACTTGCCCCTGGACGAGGCCTACCTCCAGGAGAGAGAGTTCCAGCTACCAGACCTAGTAGAGGTGAGTTCTTGACCCGTACCTTATCCTATCTTGATGATTATTGTACCCTACCATAATATTTGTATGTTGATACCTTATGACTACTTTTGTTCTAGTATGACTTTAGTAGCTAGACGAGACTCCAGACTGATTGCCTGCCATAACCCTGTATGATTCTTTTCAACTACATGATTTAGATAAGTTTTCTTAAAGACCATGATTGTTGGGGATTGACCTAGAAAGAGTAGGATCATTTTAATTTCGAGGACGAAATTATTTTAAGGAGGGTAGACTTGTAGCACCCACTTTTTGAAATAAGGGTATTTTAGTCATTTTAGCCATTTTAGTCATTTTGTGATTTTCTAGATATTATTGACTTATGATTGACTTAGCCTTTGGTCTAACTTTAGAAAGCCCACATTAGAGACTAACCATGACCTATGATGAGTATCTAGCTAATTAGATTTTATTTTTAGGCTTTGGTGTAATTTAGAAGCCATTTGGCTATTTTTAGGCTATTTAATTAATTGGCCTTTGTAGCCTTTTGTTAATTGAGCTTAAACTCAACTTAAATAGAGGAGTGGGACCCATGGACCAACCTTGACTCTATTAGGACTCCTATGGCCGGCCAAAACAGGAAACCCCCATCCCCTATATAAGCATTGCATTGGAATAGACACCCCCTTTACAAAACCCTACTTTTCAGCTCTCCAAAACCCTAACTTTTTCATCCGACCTCCGTTTCACCCCAAACGAAGTGCGTTGTGATCGTGGGAAGGAGGAGAATTTGCTGGAGCATTGTTAGCAAGGAGTTGGAGGCGTTTGCTCGGTGGAAACTGGTCGTTTCATCGATCGAGGAATCAGTTTCTTTGATACTTTAACTCTCAATAGGTAAACACCCAAACACCATAATTTCTTCTGATTTTTCTTCATATTAGCATGCATCTAGGTACCCTAGAACTACCCATGAAGTTTGGTTAGGTTTCGTGTCCGTTTGATAGGTGTATCGGACACGTATCGGATTAGGTTTTAGGGTGTTCGATGAAATTCCTCTTAGATTTCGATTATGTTATTTCTGTAATCTAACTTCATGAATCGATAGCCCTAGATGTAGGGATTCCCAAAACCTAGATTCTTGATTAAATTGACTCGATTTCGTGTCCCAAAACAGGACACGCACGCGCGCACGAGGGCCGCGCGCGTGTCCTGCTGCTGCCGTGTCCGTTCTCGATGGACACGGTGTTTCGACTCGAGAAAATTGGTGAGTAGAGAAGGACCATGACTGACAGGGTGCTCGTAAAATTTCGTAGGATTTCGTGGAGTATCGAGGGAGAAATCGACTCGGCATCGATCGTGCACTGCCGCGCGCGCGTGAGAACGCGGCGTCTGATACGCACTTCGTGCGACTCGGACACATGGCGAGAGTCCAGTGCAGGCACGTGGACGTGTAGCCCTATAGGTGGGCTACGTGTACGTGTAACCACGTGTCCTATTTCGCTCTGTGTCGAGCCCTAGGACGAGCGACACGCGTGCACGAGGTTTAGGTTCAGTTTTTGGTTCATTAGTATTTAGGACACTTCGTGTCCTATTTTCTTGGACACGATTGTACCTGTAGTTAATTTTCAACACTTGACATCCTTACCTACCTTAGGTTTTGATTCTTAGTTGATTTTCGAATATGTTTAGGCCAAGATAGGTTTTGGGTTTGATGTATCGGGTTTCTTCCAGTTTTTCCAGTTTTTACTATTAAGTTCTGATTTTGTTCCATCTGATTCAATGTGCAAACCTTGCCTAGACACAACCTGCAAGTCCTATTAGACATATATAAGAGATTACCTAGTAGCTTGCATCTTGGGAAAGGTTGTATTCGAAATTGGGTTTGGGTTGGGTAGATTTCCAGTTTTCAAATTTTCTTTACTGTTAGGTATATTGGTTGTTCCAGTTTCAGTTTTTCCAATGTAATTCCTGTACAAAATCAGAACCTACAGACTATATTTGACCCTACCTATGTGATTACCTGTTAGTTTGCATCAGGAGGATGCTGTGATCGAATTGAGGTTGGCTTATAGTATAGGGTTTTTCTTTAGATTCAGTTTTAAGGTTTCAATGAATTAAACCTTTGTCCCATCAGTTTTCCTATATAATTCATGTATTAAACAGAGCCAGTAGACCCTATTGGAGCTATATAGGTAATACCTATTAGTTTATAGCATCGAGAGTTTGAGTTGAGTGTTGATGTTGAGTATCGGGTTAGATGTGATTTCCCAGTTTTCTGTTTCAGGTATTGACTTCTTCCCATCAGTTCGAGTGTGATTTGTCTGAGCAAAACAAACCCACAGATCCTATTAAACCTATCTAGGAGATTTCCTGTTTGTTTATTTAATGAGATAGGTTGTATTCGAAATCGGGTTTCTTCATGATTTCCAGTTTTCTGTTCAGTTTCTTCCCTTTTCCTTTGCTCTGATTTCGAATATAAGTTTCTGTATATAAATCAACCTACAGGACCTGTATGACCATATCGAGGAATATTTACTAGGTTGCATATTGGATAGGGGTGTTCGAGTTGGTTTTGATATCAAGTAGCAGTTCAGTTTTGGTCCCAGTTTCAGTTTTCTTTTCCAATATAATTCCTGCTTTAAACAGAACCTACAGGTCCCCTTTAATCCCCTCTATGTGATTACATGTAGTGGGCATCATGGAGAGGTTGTGGTAGAGGTTTTGGGCTTAGCATGGGATTCCTAGGTATCTATATGGGATATCAAGGATAGGTGTTCACCTATACCTGTTTAGGTGACCATTAATCTAACTGATTTAAGTTTAGTTAGTAGTTAGCTATTAGTCCAAATACCAAGTTTAGTTAGGAATTGTTAATGACAGTTAGTTCAATGTTAGCTAGGTTGGGTAAAGGCCAAGTAGTGAGCTGTTAGTTAAAATTGTTAATGCCAAGCCAAGTTTAGTTAGGATGGGTTGTTGAAGTTAGATTAGAAATCTGATTTTGAGTTGTGTCTATGTGTGTGTGCTATGTGTTGGGAGAAATAGGAGTATAGAGAATAGGTAATGGCTTATGACAGATATTGAGTTGATGTGGGATTGATTTCAGGAGTGCCAAGTCCAATTAGTTTAGATTAGCCAAGTTGGTTGATTGATTAGCTTAGAATTTGTTATGGTAGCTTTGGGAGGAATCTGAATTTTGTGATGTATATATGAATGGTTTGATTGTAGGATTACTAGAGTTCAGTTTACTATTAGATAAGAATTGGTATGTCCAGTTTAGTTAGTTGAGTGTCAATTAGAAATTGTAATGCCAAGTTTATTGTGATTAATTAGTTTAGGACTAATAGTGACCAAAAAAATAGACTTGTAGACTAGTTGACCAACTTTGACCTAGTTTGACTAGCTTGGTTGACCAAAGTTGACCCAAGGTTGACTTTGACTTAGATTGACCCAAATCATGTAGAATTTGCATTGAAGACTTTTCTTATGATATTTTAGATTGTATGATGACATGTGGTTGTTTTAAATAGGATCGTATTACTCCAGTCCAGTCACTTTTCATCATCAGCAGTTCGGATTGCTAGGCGAGTACATTTTCTGATCTTTTCATGCTTCTTTGGACATGTACTCTTGTTATAGACTAGTGTACTTGATGCTGACACGACGTTCACACGGATCAGTACCCTCTGGATCTTTTCATGCGATGTTATCCCCTCGGATACATCGAGTATGTCATGTTTCATGTACTTTATCATGTTCATCATGTACTCCATGTATTCACTTTTATCCATGTGCACTCATATGTTATTCATGTACACTCATGACCATATGAGCTCCATGTATACAGTAGTTGTTATCCATGTGCAATAACATAACATGCTTCGATCCTTGTGTATTGGTTGGGGGCAGGGAGAGTGTAGTTGGTTATGTGATCATTATCCCCAGTAGTTGTTATCCATGTTCTTTCCGTAGTTGTATCCATGTGTAACCCAAGCTGTTTACATAACCAATTCATGCTCTGTTTCACGTAGAAGGTTATACTCTTTATTTACCATATTTATACCTCAGTTATATCTTCTTTCATGTTGATTTCTCTTTACAGTGATTCATGTATAGTTTTCTATAGCTTGCTTTATATGTCCATTCCTGATATGAACTGTTGTGAGAGATATGTGCTCGTTCCGTCCTGACTGGGCATGTTGAAAATTTTACAGGTGATGATGAGGAGTATTATCCTACTTATTATGGCATTGGCTTAAATGACACTGGCGACGTGGACCCACAGGAGGATCCCACAGTCGCTGAGGACTTGCCCATAGTCTAGTTGAGACTTAGTACTTTATTTGTATTTTCTATTTGAGACTTTTATGAGTTGTACTTGAGATATTTCTGGTGGTTTACACCTAGACTTTATTGTGACTCTCTTGAGATCCTTCTTCTATTCCATCTTAGTATTGTGATTGAGTTACGTATTATTTTACTCTCTATTCATAGCTTGGTTAGATTGTGTTAGATATGGTGACTCAGGACAGCGTTCTACCGTCAACACTGCGGCGTAGGCTGGGCGTTCGTTACTTCTCGTGCCCTCACACTGGGTGCGGGTCGTGACAGAAATAAATGTTAGTTGTATTTCCTTGATAAAACATTTGATTATTCGCATAATTAAATATTTTCTCATTAATTATTAATACAAAATACTTTTTGTAATAAACTCGTTAAAAAATATTTAGTTAGCTTTTGTCTTATTAAAATAAAGTTTTAAGGCGTTATTTAATTACTATTCTTAAATATATTCCTAAAATATCAAGTATTTCTACCTAAATGATTCTCGTAGTATTGTAACTACTAAAATGGTATTTTTATATTTAAAATTATTTATTAGAATACTATGGTTAGTTTATGTAAATAAAATACTATTTAATTTCAAAAGTATTTTTTGGGTATTTTATATAAGCAAATCTAATTAGAATATTAGTTTATGAAAAACCGTTTATTATTTACTAATAAGTAAAATATAGTATTTTTGGCATTATTTATAAGAAATAATAGTTTTACTAGAAAATTTATTACCAATTATTATACGTGGTTGTAAGTACTAAAAAATAATTGTAGCTTTGTTAATAATAATTGATCATTAGTAATAGTTGGCCTTATTAATTACAACCCTTAAAATGGTTTCTAAACCAGATTATTAAATTAATGTAGGTTCCAGGATCTAAGTCTGAGATCGTATTCCTGTTCCCCTTACAAGCATCGAAAAACTAAGGCAAGTTTCATACTATTCATGTTCATTTTTTATTTTAATAATTAAATGTACTGCATCAGTAGGACTATATATATTGTATCGACACTGATTCATGGGGTCCCTCTTGGACCCCAAATTGATTGCTTGATTGACTCATTGACTCGGAAATTGGGAGAGTAGTATAGCAGCTGTGACCAAAGCCATGTTACTAATATTGCCTCTCTCGCGCTAACCCCTATTACAAAGGGGGTTGATCCGTATCGTATACTAGTATTTGTCTAAAATGTTAGTATACGCATTGAATCTACCAGCCGGTCACAGATCTGCTATATGCTCAAATCACTATTGAATCATTATATATTGCATAATTGTATCTCTTGAGATTTTATTACCATGCTGATTCTTCATTATTATCCATAAAAAATAATGCTTTAAAAATGCCCTTGCATCATTTATTATTATTTATATTGCTGGATATGGATGTATGTTATTGCTCCCTCCTGACTGGAGACCAATATTTTAGGTGATTACGAAGACGAGGAGCTCGCCTTTAGTTCCAACTATGGACCCGATCCGAGTTCTAAAGAGGAAGCCGAACCTGACCAGGGAGCCCAGGATTTCTAGTTGTATCGTTGCTTAGCTTTTCTATTTTCTAGTTGTAAGAAAGTACAGTTGTATTAACTAAATATTTTACTTGCTTGTGTGTTTGTTCACTACTAGAATGACTCATATTAGCGACGTCCAAAAACGTCGCTAATAAGTAAAAATACGTCGCTAAACATATTTAGCGACGTAATTAGCGATGAAATAAGCAGGTCGTCGAAAAACTAGTCGCAGAACAAAAGTTCGTCGCCAATCGTCGCTGTTGCGACGAATAGTCTACGACGCTAAAACGTCGCAAACTTAGCGACATTCGGCGACATTTATAGTACGTCGCCAATTTAGCGACGTATATAGCGACGTCTATTCGTCGCATGTGGTGACATGGCAAGGTTTGCCATGTCAGCATGTTGAGCGACGTTTAGCGATGGCCCGTCGCAGTTAGCGACATTCAGATACATATTTGTGACGTACTTCCGCGTCGCAAATCCGTCGCCAAACATCACAATCCGTCGCTAACATGCTGGAAAATTAAAAAATACAGTTTTCAAATCCTGCACACTGCACTTTATATACAGTTTAAACACAAATCCTGCACTTTATATACAGTTTAAACACTAATCCTGCATACTGCACTTTATATTCAAATCCTGTATACTGCACACTACACTTTATATTCAAATCCTGCACATTGCACTTTACACTTTACATTGCACTTTATATCATCACAAACATCATCACAGACACACATCATAGGGCCAATACATACAACTCATAACAAACATCATCACAGACACACATCCCGCGTCACAAACATAAATATATTCAAATCCCGTATACTGCACTTCACAGACACACATCATCACAAACATCCAATAGAGTCAAATAAAAATGGGAGATGATAAAAAGTCTCCCACCAAGTGTATAAACAAAAGTGTACCAATAAACAATTTGCCCATAGGGCCAATACATACAACTCATAGAAAATCAATGAAATCACTGAGGACCCCTGCTGCACATCTGAGATAGCATGTACTCATACTGCTCCTGTGTAAGCTGCACCGTAGGGCAGTAGGAGGTAGTGCAATGTCAAGAGTCGGCACCGTCGATGGACCAGAAGGACGTATCTGCTCCAGCTCTCGCAGTCGCTCAGCATGCGCAGCAAGGGTACTCACCATCCTCTGAGTACTCTCCTCAATCAAGTATGTACCTAAGTGAGTGAGGCAGACATGGTCCTCTGCGATCCCTCCAGCTCGACCTGTCTATGCTCTGTGCGCTGCGTAGACTCGGTGAGCGTGTGCAAGCTGGCAACTGTAGCCTGCTGCAGACTCATCAGCTCCTGTATACTGCGCTCGACCGTATCAAATCGTCCGGTGATCATCGGATCGTCGGATCGTCGCTCTGCAGTTTGGTGATCAGAAATCTGCTGCTGCAACTCGCGACGCAGCTCGTCGATCTGACGACCAATATCCTGAGCTCGTGATGACACTGCGAAGCTGGAGACTGCGCACTGACAGAGGGGGCCCAGGATGACTCTGAAGCCAAATAGGCGCCGTAGGATCCCGTACCGTAGTACGTACCCTTCTAACCATATCCTAACACCTTAGACTCATACCTTAGCTTCTAGGCAATTACCTTAACTTACCCTATTACCTTACCCTTTCATAGCTAGGGTAAATCCTAATTATCTTGTGATACCATCGTGGTATCACAAGATACCTCAACCTGTCACGCTCACTCTAGCCCACATCTAACTCTAATACAAAACTTCTAATATAAATCTACTAACATATCTTCCACAATTTCCTCACTCTCTAACACAAACCACATCCTATTACCAAACCTTTCCTTAATATATTATCTAACCACTAACATACTCTTCTAACTAAATCAACTCACTAACAACACACACACACACAACATGAAGGGGGTTAAATGACTGTTTCTGATGAAAAGGATGAATGGATGAATGAATGGTGAATGGGTGAATGGATGAATGAATGGTGAATGGGTGAATGGATGAATGAATGGTGAATGGGTGAATAAATGAATAAATGGTGAATGGGTGAATGAATAAATGAATGGTGAATGGGTGAATGAATAAATGAATGAACTGCTATATGTGAAGGATGAATGGATGGATGAATGAATGGATATGGATGAATGGTGAATGGGTGAATGAATGAATGAATGGTGAATGGGTGAATGAATAAATGAATGGTGAATGGGTGAATGAATAAATGAATGGACTGCTATATGTGATAGATGAATGGATGGATGAATGAATGGATGGATGGTGAATGGGTGGCCGAATGAATGATACTACTGCTGCTTGCTGCTACAATTGCTGCTGCATATGCTGCTGCATATGCTGCTGCTGCTTATGCTGCCTAGCTGCTGCTGCATATGCTGGCCTAGCTGCTGCTACATATGCTGGTCTCAATCCCCCCTTCAACCACCATGAACACTACCACAAACCACCACTACAACACCACAACTACAACCATAACCTACCACAACAACTCCCTCCATTCTCACTCAAACTCACACACAACCAATAAACATATATATACATATACCAAGACACCTATATATATATATACACTCTCAAATATAAAGAGACACACACACAATATTTTGGGTTCGTCGGGTAACCCGACACATGAACCCGAGCCCAACCCGATTGTTGATCGGGTTCAAATATTTTAACCCAAATCCGAGCCCGAACCCGAGTATCTTCAACCCTAACCCAACCCATTAACGGTTTAATCCGATTGGGTTCGGGTTTAGCCCGCCCAAGTTGCACCCCTAATCGTGTGTGTGTGTGTGTCTGTGTGTCCGTGTGTCCGTATGTGTGTGTGTGTGTCTGTGTGTGTGTGTGTGTCCGTAGGAGAGGAGGTGGAGGGAGAGGAGTTAGGTTAGGGTTTACCTGAGAAAGAGGAGGAGGAGCTCGGATTGGGAGAGAAGGAGCTCGAGGAGGAGGAGCTCTACGGGAGGGGGGGTAGGGGTCGCCGGGGGGGGGTAGGGAGTCGTCGGGGGGGGAGAAGGGGTCGTCGGGGGGGGGGGGGAGAAGGGGTCGCGGGGGGGGGGGGGGGGAAGAAAGTAGCCGGGGGTCGAGGGGGAAAAAGAAAATTCTAAAATTTTCGAGTGAGGGGAAAAAAGGAAGCAATGTGCCCTAAGTAAAAAAGTTAGCGACGTCAAGAGGCGACGTCGCTAAACATCGCAAACATTTTAATATATGGCGACATATTTAATAATATGTCGCTGAACGTCGCTATTCAGCGACATATTTTATCTCCTATCGCTGAACGTCGCTATTCAGCTACGTTTTACGATGTCTATAGAAAGGATTCGCTATATTCGATATTTAGCGACGTTATTTTATTTCGTCGCTAAATTACGTCGCTAATAGAGCATATTTTAGTAGTGGTTTCATCTAGACATTTAGCTTTAATTCCAAAGTTCAAATAAACGTTTTTCTATTCTCGCATTTAGAATTATCTGCTTATGTTACTACTGCTTGATACAGCTTACTGTCGCCGTCTCACAACGGTACAGGCTGGACATGATCCGACTAGATCTAGTATATTGGGGTCGGGTCGTGATATATTTTTATTGGTGGCCCATGCAAGTCGTTAGTTCTGCAAAAATTTGGTCTAGTCAACTTAGTCTAGACAAACATGCAGTCATCCACCTTGACTTAGGTCTAAGTATGACTTTAGAAAAATAGACTCTAGAAACAATTAGAACACTTAGAGAATTTTGACCCGTCACAACATAGGACCAAATTTATCTATTTATATATATCTATTTTTGCTTGCTTATAGATTCGTAGGTAATCTTGCTTATGTTTGTTACTTATCTTCCTTCCTTCCATTCCAAAGAATCGTTAACGAAGGATTTACTCGATCTTGATTAACTAGAAATCTTACCCAGATTAGGCCAATACTTATAAGTTGTGTTTGACATTATATTCTTAATAATATCGTCGCATAAAATCATAGGATTAGTTGGAAGTTGAGGCTATAGTTACCATCCCAATAGTCTTAGAATCCATGTCTGTCTTTAATACCAATCACTAAGCTTTAACCTATGTCCTTCTACTTTCCTAAATTAGATTTCATTATCATAATACCTTGATCAAATTGTGATGTCTTCATTTTGACTTGTGAAACATAGCCTTTACCCTATTTGACTTAATCAACCCAGAAACCTTGCAACTACTGGTGTATCCACATTAGTATGATCTTTATCCATTTCAGACCATTCAACTTTATAATTTCTACAAACATATTTGTTTCGAATTTGATATTCCTATTTAACCCCAAGGAAAAAGTTACATTCATCATGATAACATTTCGTTGACGTGTTTATCCTTTGAAATTCTTATAGATTTAGTTGAAAGAGTATTCAACAAACCACCATGGCATTATAGATGTGCACTGTAGCCATTTACCCAATTCACGAAAACTGTAAGTTTATTGCAGCCAGATGCGCACTGGCGGGGCATAAACTTTAGTTAAAGTGATTACAAGTACACATTGGTTTTTGAGTATTGTTAAGATTACGTACTAGACCCCTTATGTTTTAATTTGAGTCATAAAGCCAAAGGCTTACTACAGCTAAATGTATATGCACTAGCGGGGCATATGTTCTTAAGCATTTATGATTACTATCAATTTGTATAACTTTTAGACGATCATTGACTTCTCGAATCAAACTCTTATTCCTATACTTGGTCCTTTCATCTATTTTATCAAATTCATTATCTCAATAGTGCCATTAGCATTTCAGATTGCAAATCATTCATAACATTACCGAGTTCGAACTTTCTTAGCACATTTATCATTTCAAACACCCATGTATTATAGTTAGACCCTATTACCTGCAATAAGAAAGTAGGATCCAAGTTCAAGGGTTGTAGAAGAAGATGAAGCAGTTGGAGACTGCCCCCACACCAAGCACCAAGACTTTGAGAACTAGTGCTAAGAGAATCTAGAGTTGTTAGTAGCACTAGATGATTCTTTGTGAAGTTGTAACCGGATAACTTTAGAAGAAGTTTAGGAGAATCTTCCTATAATTATCTGATGATGTGAAATGAATCCTTAGTTACACTCTTATTTTGGCAAATGTCTTTCAAAATGTCATGTTTTTCTTACAATATAATTTCTGAAAACTTGAGGATTTCAATATTAGGGAGAAGGTAGGTAAGAATTATTGAGATAGGACTTGTCAAATATATATTAATGTTAAGATTTGGAAGAATATAATTTTGATATGAATCCTTAATATATGTTGATAGGTGAAGGTACTCATGATTATTGGAGGCGATCTCATGTTTTCAGTAACACCATTCTTGTATGGATTAGTGACACAAGCCTATGACTGTAATTTTGCCAAATCAGTGTAACTACTATTTAGTTGTCTTTTTCAATTCTTGGATATTGTAACAATATTGAGTTTTTCAGAAATAGAATATTGGTAGAGAGAGGAAGACTAAGACAAGCAAGAACATGTATGAGTGGAATAATTTCGACAATGATTGTTCATTATGATATTTAAGAATTTCCACTTAGAGAAGGAATTATACGAGTTTTGTTAGTCCCGAGGCATGGATATAGATGGAAAACAGGAGTTCAGCAAGCCTACACAGTAGGTGCCACAAATGAGGAATTTAGCAACCCTACACAGTAGGTGCCACAAATAAGATAGATCTCAAGAACAAAGTTAGGCCTCCCTACTCAGTAGATGCCTTAAAACCTGAAGAACGAGTTACAGAGAAACAGAAGAAGAAGAAGAAGAGAAGGATTAAATCTGCTGGGGTGTAAAAACACCGTTGCTCAAAGCAAGATTTGCCTCTATACGATCCGCTTCCAGGAACCAGCAAGTTCAAGAGAACTTTTGGAATGCTCGTCAGTCAATATTTGTGACTTGAATGGGCTTCCTGAACTTTACGGACTCCCTTAACTCTCTTCTTTGGTGCATCTTAGAAAGGAGGCAAGGGGGCTCTATTTATAGAGTGGAGTGAGGCCTCACCATCTCTCATATCCGATGTGGGACTAAAACACCAATACTCTAAAATAGATTTTGATATTTTACATCATCCCACAATCAACATAGTCGAGTGCTAGCCCACGCCTTCCCCCCGAACACTCCCGTGCATGCACGAGACAACCTGGAGTCCGTGTCGAGTCCGAGCCCGTACAACAGAAATCAATTTACGTCCTTGTTGGAATTAATCATTTTCCTCTTAGTAAAATCACCCACATGGTTCCCTGCTTAGGTCACCACCCCATGTGCATATCCCAACAACACATACTCATATATATGTTGAGATAACTCATGGTACTTTTCTAATGTGGGACTAAACTTTATAAAGCATGTTGAGAGCAAGCTCTCTTCATGTCAAGGAGCAAGAGCACCAACAATCCTCTGCATATCTCATCATATATATGTGTCTAGGGTTGAGCGTTCCACACAGTAACTGTCCATTTTGCATTAGGATAGATGTCGCTGACGACTTGAATCTTTCCGCATGGTTTAAATAACAATACGATACAAGAATGGACTATGCCTTGAATTCTGCACCACAATTGTAATTCTTCCCACTCACAAAGTGTAGTTACATGTGCTTCTGGGTGTACATTAAAGGCCATGTGCCAGCCTGATTTCGGTGTATATATTTTGGACGTCTACAAGTTTACCCTCAAGAGACGGCCTGTATCTCTATCCATACACTCTAGGTGAGTTCTTTTAAGAGTCCTTGGCATGAAGCCTTGCGCTTCCGTACGGTGCTACGCCGCTATGACATGGCTTAAAGCCGAGGATTTATCCCTAACTGGGTACCTCATCGTAGAGTCATACTACTGTAGCATAAAGTCACAAGCCTCTTTGTAGTGCCAAACTACCCAGCATGAAGCCATGCGCTTCTGTGCGGTGTTACGCCGCTTTGACATGGCTTGCGAAGCTGAGACTTTACCCTACCTGGTACCTCTTCATGGTGTCATGCCACTGTAACATGAGGACACTGGCCTCTTTGTAGTGCTGGCTACCACTCTTCACTTATAATATACATCATTAGGCTACCTGCCTATAAGCGGTGCTACGTCGCAGTGACATGGCTTGCTATGCCGAGGCATTACCCCTACCTGGGAACCTCATTGTGGTGTCACTCCACTGTAGCGTGGAGTCCATGAGCTTCTTTGTAGTCCTGCGCTACCGTGCTTCCTGTAAAGCACAACAGACATTCACTTTGTTTGAGAACTCATTAAGGCGTTTAAGCCCTCCTCTCCACAGGACATGTTCTTCGCAGAGAACTATAGTAGCCAACAGTAGTTATGGGTCCGTATCCCTTCCATGTCCCTCAGGACTATGTACCTACTGTTACCTGATATTTTCCCAATCAGTGGTCCTCCCTTGAACCAAAAGCTAGATGCCTAGTAGATTTCTCTTTGAACTAATAGCATAAAACTTTATGGTAGGATTACAAAGATACAATATCAGAATGCCTTCAAGCCTAATTTTCTTGCTGTGTCATCGACCAGCTGGCGCTTGAGGCCCTTTATGAACGGATCCGCCAGGTTCTTCTGACTCCGAACATCAATTACAGCAATAGTTCCCCTTTTAATAAGATCGTTTATTGCTCTGTGCTTCAGCCGCACAGTTCTCTTCTTTCCGTTGAAGAGGTTATTTGATGCTACTGCTGTAGTTGCCTGTTGTCACAGTATATCGGTACTGCCGGTATCTGAGCTCCAACCACTGAAAGATCATACATGAGCTTCCGAAGCCATTCTGCTTCATCTCCTGCAGCTTCTAGTGCATAGAACTCAGATTCCATGGAGGAACGAGAGAGTATAGTCTGCTTCTTCGACTTCTACGATATAGCAGCTCCACCCAAGGAAAAGATGTATCCACCTGTGGACCTCTCGTTCTCCACCTCTGAACACCAACTAGCATCACTGAAGCCTTCCACTACTGTCGGATACCCGCTGTAGTGTAGTGCATATGTCTGAGTATTCTTGAGATATCTCATCACCTGCTTCGCAGCTTTCCAGTGCTTAATGCCTCGGTTGCTTGTGATCCGACTCAGCATTCCTACGACGAAAGCTATGTCAGGCCTTGTGGCAGTAGTTGCATACATCAAACTCCCGATAACGCTAGAATACTCCAGCTGCCTGACACTTTCCCTCGAATTTGGCTTCAGCTTCTGATCACACCTGTATGGCGTATCGATCCCTGGAAGATCCTGATACCCGTAGCGTGTGAGCATCTTCTCAATGTAATGAGATTGTGACAGCGCCACTCCTTGTGTCTGTCCGGATGTTCTTTATGCCCAAGATGACATCTGCATCCCCCAAGTCCTTCATACTGAACTTGGTTGAGAGGAACTTCTTTGTCTCCGTGACATTGCCTATATCCGTTCCTAGGATTAGCATGTCGTCCACGTACAGACAAACGATGACTCCTCTTCCATCAATGAACTTCGTATAAACACACTTGTCCGTCTTGCTAACTCTATAGCCGTTTGATCTAATAACTTTGTCAAACTTCTCATGCCACATCTTGGGAGCTTGCTTCAAACCGTACAATGATTTCACCAACTTGCAGACTTTGTCTTCAAGACCTTTGACGACAAATCCATCTGGCTGTTGCATGTATATCTCTTCGGTCAGCTCGCCATTCAGGAATGTTGTCTTTACATCCATCTGATGTATCACCAACTTATGTATTGCTGCTAGAGCAATTAACATTCTAATGGTGGTCATCCGCGCTACTGGAGCGTATGTGTCAAAGTAGTCTATCCCCTGTTTCTGAGAAAACCCCTTGGCTACCAGCCTGGCCTTGAACTTTTCAATAGTTCCATCTGCCTTCATCTTCTTCTTGAAGATCCATTTACATCCGATGGATTTTGCTCCTTCAGGTAGATCTACTAACACCCATGTGTTATTGGAGGTGATAGAGTCATACTCGTCATTCACTGCCTCCTTCCAGAAGATAGCATCTCTGGTCTTCATCGCCTCATCATAGGTAAACGGATCTGCTTCCACATGATAGGTGACGAAGTCATCTCCGAAGCTCTTCGGCCTCCTTGCTCGCTTCGTCGACGGCTCAGCGAGTTCTGGTTCAATTGTTGTTTCTCCACCAACAACTTCATCTTAGACTTCTGGTTTATATGAGACCTCAGTCTCATTTGCACCTACATTATTCTCCAAAATATCTGAAAGAACAATATTTTTGTGTCGTGCAAATTTGACTTCAATGTATTCAGCATCGCGAGATTCGATGATATGATTTGACTCAATGCCAAGGAATCTCCGGGCATCACTCTTCTCGGCATATCCTAAGAAGATCGCCTTCGTAGTCCTTATCCCCAGCTTCTGAATCTTTAGATCTGGGAGCTTCACATAAGCCAGATACCCCCACACTCGAATAACCTTCAAGTTAGGTCTGACTTTGAACCAGAGTTCATGAGGAGTTATGTCAGAAGTTGCATAAGGCACTCTATTCAGAATAAAAGTGGCCGTTAATGCAGCTTCTCTCCAGTAACATTTTGGAAGACCTGCAGTTAGCAGCATTGAGTTCATTATTTCTGTCAACGTTCGGTTCTTTCTCTCTGCTACTCCGTTAGATTGAGGAGAATACAGAGCAGTAGTCTCGCAGATGATTCCATGTTCTTTGCAGAACGATACGAATTCATGAGATCGATATTCTCCGCCTCGATCACTCCTCAACCTCTTGAGTTGTTGTCCAGTTTGCCTTTCAGCTTCAGCCTTGAACTCCTTGAACTTCTCGAATGTTTCGTCTTTTGTTTTTATCAAGTAGACGAATGCGTACTTTGAGAAGTCATCGATGAAGGTTATGAAATACTTCATCCCGGCCTTCATGGAGAATTGTTTGAAGTCATAGATATCGGAGTGCACCAGCTCCAGAAGATCTGTGCTTCGATTGACCCGATGAAAGGATTTTCTTGTGATCTTAGTCTGAGCACACACTTCATATTTCTTCACCTTTCCCCCACATTTGGAGATAAGTCCTAGACTAGACATTTTGTTTATCCTTTTACAATGGACATGTCCTAGTCTATTATGTCACAACTTAAGAGTATAAGTAGAATTAGAAATTGCATTAATGTTCTCTGACTGGGTTACAAGCTGGAGTTTAAACATTCCTTTGGTATAGAAAGCTTTTTCGAAGTACATTCATTTCAGGGATATCACCATCTGGCCAACATTGATGTCTATCCTCAGGCTTGCGTTGCAGAGTAGGCCTCCAGAGATCAGGTTCTTGACAATCACGGGAACATGCTTCACACTTTGAAGCGTCAGAGTGTTCCCGGAAGTGAGTTTCAGCTCCACAGTCCCGATCCCCAGAACTTTAGCTTGGGCCTGGTTCGCCATGACAACCTTCTCAGAAGTTGGCTGGTACGTGACGAACCATTCCTTTCTAGAGTAGACATGGCATGTCGTACCGGTGTCTATCCACCAGTCAGAGTCAGCCCCCTCAGTTGTGACCTGAGCGATCATAGAAATGAGGTTAGAAACCAAAGAAACCTTACTAGGCTCACCTTTCTCTGATTGTTTGGACTTGGATCTGCATTCACTCTTGTAGTGGCCCTTCTTGCCACAGTTAAAATAAGTCACATTGGACTTGGGCTTCTTCTGTTTGAAAGACGGTCCCTTCACTTTCATATTAGTGAAGTCTTTCTTGTAGTGAGAAGCCACCTGCTTTCCCTTGGAGTCTCTCGTCTGCACCAGATTGGCCTCGGCCAATTGTTTGGACAAAGCGTCCAACTTCTGTTGAGAACGCATCTCGTCCTTAACATAGATTTCTTGCAAGAGATCTTCTAGACTGATCTCGAGTTTCTTCCGATGCATTCTTGCATAGAACGTATTCCATCCAGCAGGAAGTTTCGAGACGATCCCTCCAACGACAAACTTGGCGACGAAGGGCATCTTTTCATCGTCCAGTTTCTGACGAAGTGTCAGAAACTCCTTTACTTGAGGAAGCAACACCTTCTCGTCTTCAAAGAGCCAGTTGTGATATTTTTCGATGAAAAATATCTTGCTCCTATTTTTGTCTTCCTCGTACAACTTTTCCACAAACTCCCATATTTCTCTGGCACTATCCTTCTTTAAGTAGGATTCTGCCAGGGAATCCTCCATAGCATTTAGGATCAGAAGCCTACAAATGTTATTGTCCCTTCTCCATTTGGCCTAAAATTTAGTAGCCGCAGTTATAGCGACAACAGACCCAATATCTGGAACAGTAGGTTCCTCTTCAAAGAGCACGTGATCAACATCTCGGAGTTGAAGGGTGAGAAAGACCTTCCTCTTCCAGACTTGATAATGCTCTCCATCAAACTTTTCCAACTTGCAGTAGTCAGTTTGGAGAAGTGAAGTATTAATATTTTCCATCGTACTAATCTTGCTTTGAGATTGTTAGTCCCGATGCGTGGATATAGATGGAAAACAGGAGTTCAGCAAGCCTACACAGTAGGTGCCACAAATGAGGAATTTAGCAAGCCTACACAGTAGGTGCCACAAATGAGATAGATGTCAAGAACAAAGTTAGGCCTCCCTACTCAGTAGGTGCCTTAAAACCCGAAGAACGAGTTACAGAAAAACAGAAGAAGAAGAAGAGGAGGATTAAATCTGCTGGGGTGTAAAAACACTGTTGCTCAAAGCAAGATTTGCCTCTATACGATCCACTTCCAGGAACCAGCAAGTTTAAGAGAACTTCTGGAACGCTCGTCAGTCAATATTTGTGACTTGAACGGGCTTCCTGAACTTTACGGACTTCCTTAACTCTCTTCTTTGGTGCATCTTAGAAAGGAGGCAAGGGGGCTCTATTTATAGAGTGGAGTGAGGCCTCACCATCTCTCATATCCGATGTGGGACTAAAACACCAATACTCTAAAATAGATTTTGAAGTTTTACATCATCCCACAATCAACATAGTCGAGTGCTAGCCCACGCCTTCCCCCCGAACACTCCCGTGCATGCACGAGACAACCTGGAGTCGTGTCGAGTCCGAGCCCGCACAAAAAAAATCAACTTACGTCCTTGTTGGAATTAATCATTTTCCTCTTAGTAAAATCACCCACATGGTTCCCTCCTTAGGTCACCACCCCATGTGCATATCCCAACAACACATACTCATATATATGTTGAGATAACTCATGGTGCTTTTCCAATGTGAAACTAAACTTTACAAAGCATGTTGAGAGCAAGCTCTCTTCATGTCAAGGAGCAAGAGCACCAACAAGTTTAATAAGTGATTATGAATTGATTAGGATGTTACTGGTAAACGGACGAATGTTATATCATTGAGAAAAAAAATTCAAGGACATCACCTATCCTGTTCTATTTCATTCTCTTCGTACTATGACACGATGCATCCCATAAATTTCTCTTAGTTAAGACACCTTTAGGCATCTTGTGCTATTTATATTATTATGTGTATTGTGTAGTTAATAATCAGACTATGTCATTTCTTTATGGGATTAGCATCTTTGAAGACTTATAGCACAATTGATGTTCGGATGGAACACGAATATTAGAAGAAATCTTGATCGATAAATAAAACGTTCTAGAGTGATTGGAGAAAATATATATATTGCGAGAATATTATCTATGCTTTGTAAGCAATGATAAAATGACTAAATTTGCACAATTCCTTCGGTAATTGATAATTCAGAAATAGAAGCAGAAATTCACAATTGTGGACAGTGACTGTGTTTCTATGGAGGAAAGAATGTTATTTTAAAGAGAGTGCATGAATTGACCAAGATATTTTTCCATTATAAATTAGTCATGGGACAACTAACGTAGTTTCGTTTGAGGCAGTTAAGAGAGTAATGTCTTTACTTGTTGAGACTTGATTATACCCCTATCTCTAACTATAGAATTTCGAGGACGAAATTTTCTATGGAGGGAAGGTTGTAAAAAACTGATTCTAAATAGGTTAATTAAATTGGGATTTGCAAAAAAAAAATCATTTGGATTTTATTTCATATTTTAGTTTATTATTATTTTTATTTTATTTTATTAGTCGAAATTAGATTTTGATTTTTAATATAAATTATTGGATGGTGTTGTTGTCCGGACCCTTCAACCAAACCCTTTAACCCAAACCCATTTAACTAAACCCCTACCCGTTCAACCCCATTACCCCAATCACTCGACTACCCCACATGAACCCCCACTCCCGGATCTATCATCTTCTCTCCACCGTACAAACTCTCAAAAACTCCACAGAGACTCTCATCTATCTACCTTCACAAACTCCACCACAACTTCCTCCACACTCCTCCTCTCCGAAATCCGATCGCAACCCGGCGCTCCCAGCGATGCCCAGAATATTTCAACATCTCTCTTGGGGCATTTTTGATGCACCGCCCGACCGACTGACCGCCCGACCGCCGACCAGCCTCCCGTGCATTCCCAGGCCGTCAGCGTCCCTGTGCGGCGTCCTCCGGTGCCGCCAGACCCCGAGCGGCGTCCCCCGGCGCCCTCCAGCGCCACCACGTCATGACCGTTTGAACTTTGTATTTAATTCCAATAGTGAAACCCAACTTTCTGCCCGACCGGAATTGGCAGAATGAAGCTCTGTCAATTCTGGGATAGTTAGTTTCCTAAATTATATGTGTTTGTTAATAAGATTAATTAAATCATTAGATGCATAATAGTTAGATTATTAGTAGTAATAATAATATTGATGCCGTTATAATCGTCGGTTTATGTATATAATTATTTAGAATAAATATTAGATTTTATTAATAAAAGACTGTGATTATTTCGTTAATAAATTATAGGTAAATTAGATTCGTAGAAGTGTAGTTAATATTTTAGGAAATAAATGTTAGTTGTATTTTCTTGATAAAACATTTAATTATTCGCGTAATTAAATGTTTTCTCATTAATTATTAATACAAATTTTTTTTATAAATAAACTCATTAAAAATATTTAGTTAGATTTTGTCTTATTAAAATAAAGTTTTAAGACGGTATTTAATTACTAGTCTTAAATATATTCCTAAAATATCAAGTATTTCTAGCTAAATGATTCTCGTAGTATTGTCACTACTAAAATGGTATTTTTATATTTAAAAGTATCTATTAAAGTACTATGGTTAGTTTATGTAAATAAAACACTATTTAATTTCAAAAGTATTTTCTGGGTATTTTATATAAGCAAATCTAATTAGAATATTAGTTTATGAAAACACGTTTATTATTTACTAATAAATAAAATATAGTATTTCTCGCATTATTTATAAAAAAAATATTAGTTTTATTAGAAAATTATTTTTACCAATTATTATACATAGTTATAAGTATTAAAAATAATTGACGTAGCTTTACTTTTCTAAAATATAAGCCTTGTTAATAATAATTGATCATTAGTAACAGTTGGCGTTATTAATTACAACACTTAGAATAGTTTCTAAACTAGATTATTAAACTAATATAGTTTCCAGGGTCTATGTCTGAGGATATATTCCATGTTCCCCTTACAATCATCGAAAAACCAAGGCAAATTTTTACTATTCATGTTTGTATTTTATTTTAATAATTAAATGTACTGCATCAATAGGACTATATATATTGTATCGATACTGATTCACGGGGTCCTTCTCGGACCCCAAATTGATTGCTTGATTGACTCATTGACTCGGGGATTGTGTGAGTATTATAGCAACTGTGACCAAAGCTATTTTACTAATATTGCCTCTCTCGCGCTAACACCTATTGCATAAGGGGTTGAGCTGTATCGTATACTAGCATTCGGCAAAAATGTTAGTATACATATTGAATCTACCAGCCGGTCACAGATCTGCTATACGCTCAAATCATTATTGAATCATTGTAGCTCTTGAGATTTCATTACCTTGCTGATTCTTTATTATTATCTAGAAAAATATAATAATGCTTTAAAACTGCCCTTGCATCATTTATTATTATTTAGAATGCTGGGTATGGATGTATGTTCTTGCTACCCTCCTAACTGGAGACTAATATTTCAGGTGATTGCGAAGACGAGAAGCTCACCTTTAGTTCCTACTACGGACCCGATCCGAGTTTTGAAGAGGTGGTCGAACCTGAGCAGGGAGTCCAGGATTTCTAGTTGTGCCATTTCTTAGCTTTTTTGTTTTCAAGTTGTAATAAAGAACAATTGTATTAACTAAATGTTTTACTTACTTGTGTGTTTGTTTCATCTAGATATTTAGCTTTAATTCCAAAGTTCAAATAAATGTTGTTTTATTCTCGCATTTAGAATTATCTGCTTGTGTTACTACTGGTTGATACAGCTTACTGCCGCCGTCTCACAACGGTGCAGGCTGGGCATGATCCGACTGGACTCAGTATATTAGGGTCGGGTTGTGACAGTACAGCTTGATACATTAGCTAAATAGGTTATCACTATCCTATTTACTAACGTATGCAGTTTGAGAATTTACCGGTTACTTGCCTTGCAGTCTTCCCAAATTATCCAGGCCTAGCAAATACATGTGTATATATATATATAGCAGATTCACTACCCAGTAGATGTTCATCATAAAGAAGTAAGCTCTACTCTACGGTGAGCTAATAGTAATAGTATCCAGTAGTTTGTCCCACTCGACGGTATGTTAGAAATGTGCTCCTCGCAACAGAAAGCTTCAAATCCATTGTAACAGCCGGAATAAAAGGCATCAAGTAATTGGAAAATCTTCCCTCCCAATGTATCTAAGTAATCAAGCTAGTTGTTTAATCCTTAATAATTTTATTTAGGATACTGAGTGTAGCATTTTGCAGAATCTATCCTAGATATGATACTCCCCTCGGGATATGCAAGACTGGACATGACAAGATAATTTGCACTATAACAAGCCACAAAAAGAAAATACATTAATCTGGAAACAAGAGTGTGCTAAGACGAGCCACTATCAAGCAGGCAAGACAATATGAGAATCATGGGTGTGCCATGACGGGCCACTATCAAGCAACCAAGACAAAAGTATGTACAGAACATGTCAGGATAGCATCTACGTACTCAGGTAAGTCAAGGCATGGCATGTAAAGACAATATAATAAATCTAAACATGCAGGTAGTACATGGTATGAAACATGTCATGGCATATACATGAAAGCAATAAGCAAGTAGAAACCCAAAAAATAAAATAAAATCAAAAATAAAAAAGTTGGGTGTCCTGATAGTATACTGACGGTATACTCCAGTATACCGACCGTATAGTCCACTATACTAGGTTTGTCTGTCTGAAACCACAACAAGTTCTTTGTCATAAAAATGTGCAGCACCGGTATACCGTTGGTACGGACCAGTATACCGACGGTACACCTAAAATGGGGCCACAAAAACTCTCTGGGACAAAATGGTCCAAAGCCGGTATGTCATCATTATACTACAATATATCGATAGTATGTCGTTCTTGTCCGAACAACAATAGTAAGATCAAGAAACGAGTTCTAGGACCCAAATAACGTCCCTAAAATTGCAGTAATCAAGTATAGCAATAAAAAATACTAGAAGAAGGTATTGTATAGCATTTATACTAAGTTTCATGGCAATCACTCTAGTATCATTTCCGATACGGAGTTTTCCTACTAAGTAAACAATAAAACTTTGCAAGAAATCAAACCAAGTTTAAAACTAAGAAAATGGACTAAAATTATGACAGAAACATATTTAACAAAACATGTATTTGGCAATAATGAACTTTCAATACCAAGGAAAACGAAAACAACAATAAAACAATAATGTTCAGTGTTCGACAAGATATACCTGCCTAAATACGAGCTCCTAGCCTAACTCTTCCACTCTACTACTAAGAGGGGTTCAGAGATCACTCTTAGGCCTCAAGAACAAGCTCCAAGCTCACGAGAAAAAAGGAGAGGAAATGAAGACAGAAAGAAAAAGAAGAGAGAGAAAGTAAAAAAGAAATCGAAATAAACTGAAGGGGTATATATATAGACCGAGTAAGTTAATCGTAAACATCAGATCTTCCATGTCAGTAATCCACGACTTTATTCGATCAATCTCATCCATCCATAAAGAAAACCAAGAAACCAATGGAGATTGGATAATAGAATTCATCCAACACTACTCACAAAAATATGCAAATACTATTCACGAAAATATCTAAGATTAAAAAATATGTAAGGATAGAAAATATCCCGAATGGTGTACTAGTGATATAGACCAGTATCCAGACGATATGCCAACTAAGAGGAAAATTTCCTAAATTGATAAAATTCTATGGTTCTCCGAAAACCAAAAAACACAAGATACAGTATAAAATACATATTCGTATACAAATACAGATACTGTGAGATGAGTCTCACACAATATCATCCAAAATGAAAGCCTTCAAATTGAACTTCTCATTGTCATCCTCGACGAATTCTTAATGAAACATAGTTTAAAAATAGAGAGAAAGTAGTGAACTATATACCACACCCATTATTGTAATCTAAAAATTGGCCACGTCTAACTATTACTTTCCTACCTTTTATGTGCAACTTACAACCAATATTAATAAAGTCCACACTCCTCGTATCACTGATTCTCATATCAAATTTCCTATTTCTCAACGATAATATTCCATCTGTTATTCATAAATATTTTTAATTACCAAGATTCTTAAAATCCTATGAACTTAAAATTCACTATCTCGTTTTACCATAAGATTTTTTGAATCATATAATCAAACAATTTAAACCTCGAGGACATATAAAACACACTGGTACTCAACTTTACCTACTATGATCATCAAAGTTTATGAATAAGAATCGAATGTCAATTTCATGTAATAATCTTCCTTTTTTAGTCAAGTAATCAAAATCAACAACTATCCTCAAGAACTTCTTTTTGCCATAGATTACATTATTATGTCACAAGCATAAGGTAATCAAACTTTGTTATCCAAGATGATATCCTCAAGACCAACTACTCACAATCATCAATATAGGTAACTATGAAAGATATAGCGAATTATATAGCTAATCTGAAAGTCTAAATTATGAAGCAACACCTTAAACCCTCATCACAATCATGCCAAACCATTCTATCTAACTACACGACGTAAGCTATACAATCACCTACAAGGTAAGCCTAAACAAGCTATAAATAACAAAAGGCAAAGCGGTGGAGGTTCGACAAATTTAAACCAAATATAAGTAAACATACAACAGCAACCAAACCAGAAAAATGACACAGTTTTCAAATGATGATAAGAGGTCAAATCTAATTATTAAGACATAGTCTAAAATATAAACTGATGAACTGTATTATACCTGAAGTCATGTTATCCAAAATTACTACCTCGATAGTGCACATAGCAACAGTGAACTCTCGGTTCATAACTAATGCAGGTAGCTGTAGTTCTCATTGCCTCGCCAATGTTGGCCATCGAATATATCTTCAAGTAAATCCATGATATATAATTCCACCATGATACAAAACGATATCAAACGAATATGGAAAGTCAAAGTAAGATATGGAAAGTCAAAGTAAGATACAAGAGCAAGAACGGTATGGTAGTCAATCAGATAAAAGGAACAGAATAATAGGAAATAACCTAAGATATCTATAATATAACTATGGAATTGATTTTCTATTCCTAGATCCTCAATCACTCGCAGGTTCACGGTACTACGTTTAATACCGAAGTACTAATCGCGATATCGCACGATTTGCAAAATCTGACATGCATGTGCGACCATAAAAATGTATCATGGCCAACTCCAAATAATTGGGTACAAGCTCGTGAGTACATCCATCCTATATCACAACATCGACGGTAATACATTGTCTATATCTATTAATACATAGATATCCAATATGTCACAATATCACACCATCTCATATTTATAGAACCATAAGCCTATCATCTAGAATATGATTAGAACTAAGATAGAGAAAGACTGAAAATCATACAAATGAAAATTATGCATTCCACACTATAAGACATCAAAAAAGAAAGAAAGAATAAGATCCGATGTCGACCTGATGTCAACCATCTATATTTGATATCAAATTCCTAGCCAATGTTGATATAAACATGAAAGGTGGTCAGTTGATAGGTAAATATACCTAGACTGAAGTTTAAACTCATTCAACTAAGGAGCATCCTCCATGTTTTGCTACACTATAGAAAGTTTATACACAAGTAGTAAGATGATATGTTCCTCTATTGCATTCGTCTCTTTGACTTCTCTATTTCATTAAATAAAATTCTAGAAATATGTTGATTTGAAATTTATCTTTAAATTCTGTAACAGCTACTAGCAATCATCGTGCATGATATATTTTTCCAAGCCAACCATTCCAACGATTATAAGCCATAGAAGGTGGATGTCTAGCTACCTCACGAGAATTAGTACTCAAGTATATAAAACTTAGCAAAGATAGATATGTGGATGAGAATGTCATGTCATAAAATGTATGTGGTTAGTCGGTAGATTAAATTTTAAACTCATTCAACTAAAGATCATCCTTCAAGTTTTAATACTATAAAGAGTGTAGACAAAAGAGGTAAGATAATATGTTTTTTATTTCTATTGCATTCGTCTTTTTGACTTCCCTATTTTATAAAAAAATAATGCTATTTGTCCCTCCAAATTGTCCCTCCAAGTCATCCCTCCTTACGTGACAGCTGACGTGGCATGTTTATATGACAACTGACGTGACAAATTTTAAAATTAAAACTAAAATTATCATTAAAATTAAATTTAATATTAATATTAACATTAATATTAATATTAACATTAACATTAACATTAATTAATGTTTATATTTACATTAAATTAATATGAAAAAAATTGGATAATTAATTTGTTGGATTAAATTTTACTATGTCATATGCCATGTCAAATGATACATAATATTTTTTAACATGCGACATCAGCTGCCACATAAGAGAATAGTTTGGAGAGACAATTTGGAGGTAGGAATAGCATCACTCTTTATAGAGTAACATTCTAGAAATATGTTGTTTTGAAATTGGGTAACAGAGTATGGTACTAACAATCGTCATGCATGATATGTTTTTCCAAACTAACCATTCCAACGAATCTAAGCCATTGAAGGTGGATGTCTAAGCAACCTATGATCTATCGAGTAATAGTACTCTAGTATACATTATATAATAACTATATTCAATTTAATATTCTTTTTTAGATAGAGCTTTAGACGCGTAGTTGGTTTGAGATTTGGTATACCACACCATCATTGCCTTCGGGTTTAGTCTTGTTTGATCCGCCCGCTCAGTAGTATATCGGACATAACTTCTTGTTTTTTTTGGTAAAGGAATCCACCAGAAAACTTCAAAGTATCGTCGTCATTACAAAGGCTAGTCTATAATAACAATAACAATACAAAGGAGCATCAAACCAGAAGGTTTCTTTCCTCCCCTCATGGAATCAACTTTCTCTCTCCAGCATGGAACAGGCTTCAGAGCCCTCCCGACAACCATAAGACCGCCGCGGAAGCTGATGAGTAACCACCGGATCATGAGGTCGAAACATGACACAAAGCAAGTATCTCCCCATCGCGTTGTCATCGCTTCTCATCTGATGGCAGAGACTAAGGAGAAGAAGATGACGCTGTACAACGACAACTGGTTTGACCGCCTAGCGATCCACCACCTCTCTCAGAGCATCCAACTGACAACAGGTTCGGAGTTCCAACAAAATATGTTTATTTCATGCTCTATTGTTGGAGTCTAAAACGTTGCATGCATAGCACCCAGTCAGTCTCACTATAACTGTCGGACGACAATCCTAACACATATCATCTCTTTCCTTGGACGATTAGTATATAGGGTGCTAAGTATTTGTATGATAACAGGGATACATAATGAAAAGGATGGGTATGAAAGCTTGATCGAGGCCGCGAGCGCTGTAGCCATGAACTTTGACGCAAAAAATCAGCAGCAGTTAGTTATTAAGGCTCTTAAGAAAGCCCTGCCACCGGTCATTTCTTACATGGTGCGTTCTCTTGCTTCTCTTCTTAATATCATGGGCTCTTAAGAAAGCCCTGCCACAGCCACAGGTCATTTTGGACCTGGTGCGTTCTCTTGCTTCTCTTTTTAATATCATGGTTATGACTTTGTGGGTTTTGTAGGACTGTCTGTAGTAAGAGGAAAGCCAATGATAGAAGAATTTATAATGGATTAGAGAAATTAGAAGGGTAGGGATTAATAGTGTTGGAGCTTTTTCCTTGACATGTAGAGAGGTTGCTCTCAACATGCCTAATAATTTTAGTCCCACATTGAAAAAGCAACATGAGTAGTATCTCAATATATAATTGGTATGTAGTTGAGGTGTGTTTGCCATTAAAATTCTTTTATTGCAAATTTCAATACAAACAGAACAGTGTTACAATATAGGACTTAGATGTAGTCCTAGGAGTACACTTTTGTTTATCTGGGTCCCTTGTGCCGATGGAGTGAGTGGTAATGCGTTGACTCCGTTGACGATCTGACGATGGTTATCGGTTCTCTGAAGGTCTGGATTGCCCTGGGTGCTGGAGCTTGCTGAGAGGAGAGAGACGTTGAGTGTCTGTATCTGCCTCTCTGGTGGTGTGTTTGTTCGTTTTTTCGTTCCTGTGTGTGTGTGTAGGTGTGGAAGAAGGAAATGATCCCTCTATTTATATAGTCTGCAGGCTGGCTGCTCATGCGCGCATATGTAGGATGCGCCTGGACACGGGAACGCCACGTGGTGATCGCTGATGGAGGCGTATAAACGATGCGCCCTGATCGAGGGGTTGAATTCTTCATGCTGCTGTTGTGGGCCGGCACGTAGCAGAGGAGAAGATCTTTTTGTTGCTGAGATCTTGGGTGAGTTGAGTCAAAGGACACGTGTCATCGACCCATGGCTCAGAGATCTCGGATTTGATGGAGAATGATCTGGTAGGATGCACCTAGGATTGGGCGCATGAGGAGGCTTTGGCTCGTAACCTTTGGGAGTCACGAACCATTCGGGACGCATGGCTTTTGAGGCGCATGCGAAGCTTCAGTAGTGACTTTACTTCTGTCTTTTGGGATCAGAGAGAAGTCTGGGACGCATGGCTTTTGAGGCGCATGCAGAACTTTAGTAGTGACTTTACTTATGTCTTTAGGGATCAGAGAGAAAGTCTGAGATGCATGACTTTTGAGGCGCATGCAGAACTTTGGGCGCATGGCCGCGAAGGCGCATGCAAGTGGTTGGGCGGCCACGTGGCTTGTAATCGCCGGAGAAAAGCAATGATGATGCTGACGTTGGCGACGCTTCGTTTTCTGAAAAAGCCGTCAACTGTTCAGTCCTCGAGAGGCGTGCTGCCAACTCTGTCAGACTTCAGCATTTAATGTTCTTTGACAGGTGATGGACTGTCGGAGTGGGCGCATCGATCGGCGTTCCACTAGGCGCATGGGGCCGCATGGGAGCGCATGCTTGTGAAGCGCTTGGTGCTGAGGGGCGCGTCTGTGTGATGCGCGGTCTGGCCGGCGCATCCGCTCCGTTTGACACGTCTTTTGGTGTGACTGTTACGTTCTTCGAGTGCTTTCAATAGCCGTTTTTGACTTGGCTGAATTCGAAGCGTCAGGTTAATCCATTTAATGCAAATTCATTGTACGGGATTCGGAGAGCCATCCACTTGGCGCATGGGTTTGATTTTCTCGGCCTATAAATAGTGGCATGGAGAGAGTTTGTTTCTCGTTCTCTCACGTCCTCCCGAAATGAACTTGTTTGCTCGAGCACATTCTGTGGACGAGATATTCCCGAGGGTGAAGATGCGACGCAATGTCTTCATTGATGCACTTGAAGGTGACTGTTACATCCAAAAGTCGGAGTCGAGGACTTCTGAGGCAGGCAGAAGGTGCCTGTTGCATCCAAAGATAGGGATGCATGAGCCTCGTCTCCGTCATGTGGGAAGAGCCGCAGATCGGAATTGCGGTGCTGCGGCTTTGGGGGCTCTTTCTTCCTTCAAAATGGGTGTTGCCCGTTCTGGTTGTGTTGAAAGCTGCTCCTTTAGCCGCGGTTTCGATTACGGTCTTCCTTCGCCTTTGGAGGCTCTTTCGAAGCCTCCCCTGGCCACAGGTTGGCTTGCGGTGCTCTTCTCTTCCTCGGTTTGGAGAGCTCTTCCTCCAGCTAGAGGGTTGATTGCCACCCTCGTTCTGCTCAATAAATGCTTCATTAGTCGAAGCATTTAGACGGCGGTGAGCCTGGCTGGAAGAGTGGCACATAACTGAGCTGCTGAAGGGATGCACATAACTGAGCTGCTGAAGGGATGCGCCCGGCTGGAAGCGCATGGTGGGATGCGCCTGAGAGCGCATGGTGAGATGCGCATGTTCGAGAGCGCATAATGATGCTGCGCCTGGCTGTAGACTTAGGGTCTTTTCTTTTTGTAGAAGTTCTCCTTTGTACAGCCCTTTTTAAGACATGTAATAGACTTTTATATGAAATAAAAATCTTCTTTTAATGTCTCTATTCTTGTCTTGCTGTGTCCAAGTACTTTTGTCTGAACTTTCTGGCGCATGTAGTGTTTAGCGCATAGGATTTTTGATCGTAAAATTCTATGCTTCTACAAGACCCCCTTCAAAGTTTTCAAAACTTTTTTGTCAAGTTTTGGAATACTTTGAATAAGAAGCATGGTGGTTGGAGCGCATGTCTGTTCGGGCGCATGTATACTCCGCGCATCAATGGCGGGACGCATGCTCCGCTCAGTAAATGCAAATGATAACGCCTCGATAACCAAGAAAGATTAATGATGATCTTTTTGGTTTTAATTGCGGTTATCTTTTCACAGAACCCGAGGCGACGGCTGAGGTCACACTTCATCGGTTCACGCGTGCGACCATGCATATAAATAGGCGTGAGATGGAGAGAGAGTTCTTCTTCTCTTTGCTTTTGCCTTTTTGTGAAGAAGACTTCACAAAAACCCTACCTTTTTTCTCTCAAGCAATGGCTCCCAAGACTCCTCGCGACGGTGCTAGCAAGGGACGTGGCAAAGGGAAAGAACCCGTAGAGGCTGTTGTGGCTGATGTTCCCCGTCCTGCCAGGGGAAGTACTGGCTGCTGATAGCACGTTGGGGGCTGATGAGGTGGCCACTGACGTCGGGGGTTCTTCCGAGTTTGGGAAGGGTAAGGGTTTGATGGAACCCTCTGATGCCCCTTCGACTTGGGGTACTATCTCGACGCCTGTCTCGGCTTCTTCTGTTCCTTTGGCTCCTCGGGCTAGTAGTCATGTCACGCCCCAGAACCAGAATACTGGAGAGCGGGGGCAGATATAGCCAGCTACGTATAATGAAATGGAATCCACGTCACTATACGGTCACGGCTGTCTAGATATATGAGGGTTTAACTACAATCCAACAGTCTCCTATGGTCAAGATCAAACCTATTGTCTCAATCACAAGCAAGTAGTAGCAGTCACAAGATATTAGAGCATCAATATACAATAGTAAGGCGTCCCATACATTACATATTGGATGATCATGAAGCTAGTCGTACAAAATGTCAGGACTAGCAAGAGTTTTAGTCAATACATGATCAACCCTAGGATTTGTCAATCATGTTACAGCCCGTAGGCAGACAGTAAATAAAGGTGCAATACGAGCTAACACGTGCTCGCCGGCTAAACGCCTCAAAAGAATAATTTTACAAATAGAGTGGGAGGACAAAAGAAACCCACTCGTTGCCCTGGTTACGCCTGGTGGTCACCATCGGGCTGGAAGACAGGTGGATCCTCTGGTGCTGCTCCGATATCTGGCCACACAAAACCAGCTGGGTCAGACCCCAGAAAGAGCAAGTGCCACAAAGAAGGCTTCACTTAGGAACTAAAACCAGCATATCACAAATAAATAGTAAAAGTAATTAAAAGATAGTGATAATAGCTGAGATAACAATAATATATTGAACACGGAGAAACCATTCAAGTAGCCAGACTGCAACCCTTAAACCAAATAAGGACCGGAGTTGCAATCCTTCTCCTAAATAGAAACCCGCCTCAATTACTATTGATAAGATAACAAGACAATAAACGAAGAGAGGACACAAAACTGCTCCGGAAGCCAGGTTACAACCCTTAAACCAAACAAGGACCGGGGTTGTAACCCTTCGCCTGAACAGAACTGGACCCCTGATCTTTATTGTTAAGGCCAGTATAAATAATCATGGTATTGAAGTAAAGGTAAAACATGACGAGCATGACAGGGGGTTACAATAAGACAATAAACGAAGAGAGGACACAGAACTGCTTCGGGAGCCAGGTTACAACCCTTAAACCAAACAAGGACCGGGGTTGTAACCCTTCGCCTGAACAGAACTGGGATCCTGATCTTTATTGTTAAGGCGGGCACAATAAGCATGACGATATATGATAAGATAACCATGGAACTATTCAGATAGCCAAGTTACAACCCTTAAACCAAACAAGGACCGGAGTTGTAACCCTTCATCTGAACAGAACTTGGTATCCCATCATTTATCGATACAAAAAATCATGTCCTGATACAATCTTGTACAGGATCAGGATAAGACTAAGATGGAATAAACTACATCCAATCAACCACGGCCAATCAAGAGTACGGCTTGATACTTTTAACAAACTAGGGTTATCACAAGCCTAGTTACTAGCAAGATGCAATGAGATTATCCCAACAGCCACAAGCCCTGCAGACCATCCGGTTACCCAGGTCGAATGTCTATTTAGGAAGAATGCAACACATGACTGTGTGCTGGAAATGTGCCTACTCGTCGGTAGGCTACAAGTCCACTGAATGCGCCCAGATAACGGGATTGCCTGTAGCTGGGAATCTCTTCATGACTACTAAATCATTCTAGTTAATTAGCCTTAGTCAATTTCAGTAGGTACCCCTGACCGTGGTACTCAGGGGTCCCCATCCTAAACATGATGCAAGACAGTACTAGTTTATTTGTACAAACACAATCGCCCACGGTGTCCAAGTCTTTCATACTTGTCATGTCAGGCTAGCTGTCGTAACAGCATGCCGAGATATATCATGTCAGTTTACTTGTCAAGAGTGCGCCACGGCGGGCCACTATCGTGTTCTATTCTTACAATATTATGAATGAGAGAAACTTGCATAAAAATAACTAGAGACATATTCTTGCTGCTAAGGAAAAGATCTACAACTTCCACGTTGGGAGTTGGGAGAAATTCGAGCAATAATTCAGTCAATTAGGACATATAACAGTTAGTAATAGTCAAAATATGCATTATGCGGCCTATTCTGCGACATGCATGCAACTGCGACACCATATGCGCCTACTGCGACATGCGCCTTAATACGGCTCATGCGCGACATGATATGCGCCTATCGCGACATGCGCCTCATGTGGCTCAACTGCGACATGATATGCGCCTACCGCGACATGCGCCTCATTGCAACATGCGCCTACTGCGACATGCGCCTTCTGCGACATGATATGCGGCTACTGCGACATGCGCTTCATTGCAACATGCGCCTACTGCGACATGCGCCTTCTGCGACACCATATGCGGCTACTGCGACATGCGCTTCATTGTAACATGCGCTTACTGCGACATGCGCCTTCTGCGACACCATATGCGGCTACTGCAACATGCGCTTCATTGCAACATGCGCCTACTGCGACATGCGCCTTCTGCGACATGATATGCGGCTACTGCGACATGCGCTTCATTGCAACATGCGCCTACTGCGACATGCGCCTTCTGCGACATGCTGTTCATGCTGCAGATGAACATAGAAATGACCAGAAATTTGTTTTGGCCATAACTTCCTCATCCGAAGTCGAAATCAAGCGAAACAAAAGCCAAAACTGCATGAAATTGAATTCTCTACAACATAGAAATACTAGTTTTCGAAAATAACCAAGTTTTAGAGATCAAAACCAAGAAAAACCGAAAAGTTTACAAACTTAGATCTACAAGAATCCATCCATCAAATCCAAAAATGTCAAGTTCTAAAAAGGCTTAGAATCAAGTAAGGAAGAGAATGGAACAATAAAACTTGAGATCCATCATGAAGCAAGTTTGCACTTGCCTAGCTCTCTTTCCTGGTAGGTGGAAGAGTAAATGGTGGAGAAGAAGAAGTGAAGGAGAAGAATAAATGAAGAGAGAGAGAGTTAGATGGAAATATAAATGAGGGTGGTGGTGGTAGGTGGGGGTTTTCTTTTGGTTCATGATGAACCCACAAGCAAACCAAACCAAGCTAAGCCGAACCAAGCTAAGCCATATCTAATGACATACCAAAATAACCATGCAGGAAAATACGCAATACGAGTCAAGAATACGTACACGTATACCAAGATACGGAATACGAACTATAGGCATTACAACTCTACCCACCTTAAAAGAATTTCGTCCTCGGAATTTAATCAAGAGGCTAGAATTGCAAGGACAAGCTATACTAATCGTAAGCTATAACAAGCAGTCTATCATGCAGTCATTTATTCAAGCAAGGAATTGAAAGTATAAGGCATAAGGAAGACATTATACCTTACGAGTCAAACAGGTCGGGATATCGCGATCGGATATCATCCTCACGCTCCCACGTCGACTCACCCAAAGAGTGATGACCCCAAGCAACTCGGACTAACTTGATAGTCTTGTTCTTGAGTGTCTTCTCTCTTCGGTCCAATATAGACACGGGCCTCTCCTCATACGAAAGGTTGGTACCAACAACCAATTCCGAATGATCCAGGATGTGGCTCGGGTCCGGGATATACCGTCGCAGTTGGGATACATGGAATACATCATGCACCTCACGTAGCGACGGTGGAAGAGCGAGACGATAGGATACATCTCCTACTCGCTCCAGAATGTCGAACGGCCCTATATACCTAGGACTAAGCTTTTCCCGCACGCCGAAACGAATGACGCCGCGGTTAGGCGAAATCCTCAGGAATACATGGTCGTCGACAGAAAACTCAAGAGGGCACCGATGAGAATCGGCCCAATGACGCTGGCGATCTTGGGCAACTCGAAGATGATCTCTGACTTTTCTGACCACTTCAACGGTCTGAGCAATCATTTCCGGACCAAGCATCTGCCTCTCTCTAATATCATCCCAGGCTAGCGGGGATCGACACTTCCTACCATACAGTGCCTCGAACGGTGCCATCTGGATACTGGCCTGGAAACTGTTGTTGTACGAGAACTCCACCAGGTGCACATGATCTTCCCATGAACCACCAAAGTCGAGTGTACATGACCGCAACATATCTTCAAGAGTCTGGATCGTACGCTCCGACTGGCCATCTGTCTGCGGGTGATAAGATGAACTGAACTGGAGGTAAGTTTCCAAACTTTCTTGCAAGCTACGCCAAAAGTGCGACGTAAATCTTGAATCTCTGTCTGAAGTGATACTGACTGGTACACCGTGCAACCTGACAATCTGCCGGAGATACATCTCCGCTAGCTGAGCCGTCGACTGACCAACTCTGAACGGGAGAGAGTGAGCCACCTTCGTGAGCCTGTCTATGACAACCCAAATAGCGTCTCTGCCCGCCGGGGATCTAGGCAATCCAGTCACAAAATCCATGGTTATATGCTCCCATTTCCACTCGGGAATCGGCAATGGTTGAAGTAGTCCAGCTGGTCTCTGATGTTCAGCCTTAACTTGTTGGCAGACTAAACAACGAGAGACAAACCGGGCTATCTCCCTCTTCATGCCATTCCACCAAAAGTGCTGGCGGATATCACGGTACATTTTCGTGCCACCGGGATGAATGGAATACTGCGAACTGTGGGACTCTGCCATGATCTCCTGTCTGATATCTCCACTGGGTACACAAAGACGCTTACCATGTCGAAGTGTACCGTCTTCATGAATGCATAACTCTGGTCTTCGTCCTGCCTCACACTCTGCTCTGAGTCGCTGAAGCTTGGAATCTGCTGACTGCGCCATCCGGATCCTCTCGACTATAGTGGACTGAACTTGCATGCTGGCCATCAATGCCACACTGGAAGGGAGGACAACTTCTATACCCATTTTCTGAAGATCGGCTAACAGTTCTGGTTGTGCTGTTAGGAAATAAACTCCTGCCCTCCTGCTCAATGCATCTGCAACAACGTTGGCCTTCCCTGGGTGATACTGCAGGTTGACATCATAATCCACAAGCAGCTCCAGCCATCTCCTCTGATGCATGTTGAGATCCTTCTGGGTGAAAACATACTTCAGGCTCTTGTGGTCGGTGAAAATTTCTACCCTATCTCCGTATAGGTAGTGCCTCCACAACTTAAGTGCAAACACTACGGCTGCCAGCTCCAAGTCATGGGTTGGATAATTTCTCCCATGATCACGAAGTTGCCATGACGCACAAGCTATTACCTTCCCATGCTGCATCAGAACACATCCTAAACCTCTGTCCGAAGCATCACAATACACTGAGAATCCTCCAGTTCCATCTGGAAGCGTGAGAATAGGAGCTGTCATCAAGCCTCGCTTCAACTTCTTAAAAGAATCCTGACATTCTGCTGTCCAAGCAAACTGCACATCCTTGCGGGTCAACTGGGTCAATGGCGCAGAAATTCGAGCAAAGTCTGAAACAAATCGCCGGTAGTAACCGGCCAATCCAAGAAAACTACGGACTTCTGCCACTGTGCTAGGTACTGGCCATGTTTCAATGGCCACGATCTTCTGGGGATCCACTTCAACTCCTTCTCGGGTGATGATATGACCCAAGTACGAAATGCGATCGAGCCAGAACTCGCATTTACTAAACTTGGCATATAACTGGTGCTCTCTGAGAATCTGGAGGACAACTCGGAGATGCTGCTCATGCTCCGCTTCACTCTTGCTGTAGACCAGGATGTCGTCTAGGAACACAATCACGAACTTATCCAAATAAGGCATAAAGATGCGATTCATGAGGTCCATGAATACAGCCGGCGCATTGGTTGCTTCAAATGGCATCACAAGGAACTCCCAATGCCCATATCTTGATCTAAAAGCTGTCTTCGGGATGTCCTGCTCTCTGACTCTAATTTGATGATAGCCTGACCGCAAGTAAATCTTCGAAAATACTGACGCCCCTCTGAGTTGATCAAACAAGTCATCTATCCTCGGAAGAGGGTATCTGTTCTTGATTGTCACTGAGTTCAAGGTACGATAGTCAACACACAATCTGGACGTACCATCCTTCTTTTTCACAAGAAGCATCGGGGCTCCCCAAGGTGATCCACTAGCACGAATGAACCCCTTGGTTCTGAGTTCTTCAATCATCTTGTACAATATCTCTAGCTCTGACGGCGCCATCCTGTAGACTCTCTCTGACACTGGGGCTGTTCCGGGAATCAAGTCGATGGTAAACTCGATCTCTCGCTTTGGCGGCATCCCTGGAAGCTCTTCTGGGAAAACATCTGGAAACTCTTCGACTATCCGAGGTAACTGCACTGCTGCTACTGCCATCCGCAATAATGGAGGAGAAGGTTCAACTTCGCCTCGGGAGAAAGAAAACTCTGGCTCGCCTGGAATGCTAAAAATAACCCTGCCAATGTGGCAGTCTATCCTAGCATACTGGTCCCTCAACCAATCCATCCCTAAGACCACATCATAATCGGCCATTGGGAACTCTATCAATCTAGCGGGGAATTCTCTACCGCTAACTACGATCCGACACGAGGAAAACACTCTATCTACTCCCACAAGTCCGTTACCAGTAAGTATATTGAGCCTTACTGATAATGACTCGGGCTCCAGTCCTACCCGTGTCGCAAATCGTGCAGACATAAATGAATACGAGGTACCAGAATCAAATAATACTGAAGTTGGAAGGGTGTTGACGAGAATAGTACCTGCTACCACCTCACCTGGTGCTATTCCTTCTTCTCCCATGGTCAAAGCCAGCACTTGACCATGTCCTCTGGGTGCGGGTCTCCTCTGCTGAAAATTCCTCTGCCTGCTCTGGATCAAGGCTTGGGCTTGGGCATACTGCTGCGACCTCTGCTGCTGGAATGCCTGGGCCTGCGTCGGCAATAGCCTCGGGAACGGGTACTGCAGCTGCTGCTGCTGCTGGACTGGTGCTGGTCCTCTAACTGAAGGACTAGAGAAAGCGGATGAACTCCCCCTGTTCGGGCAATTCCCAACCCTGTGGTCCGGGGCACCACAAACCAAGCACAAACCCTGTGCTCTGCGACACTCCGATACCACATGTCCTGGCTTCCCGCAGTGTGAACATCCCACTGCGGAAGACTGCTTCTGCTTCTGCTGCTGAGGGTGCGTCGGAGCGGAATGCTGAACCGACGTCACTGAGGCCGCCCGCCTCGGAGCTCCAATGGTCAAAGCCCTGGCTGCCGGGGCTGGTGCTGAAGACTGATTCATCTGACCGTGAGATCGCTTTCAACCTCCGGTCCTATCCACGATCCTTTGGGAGGTGTACTCATCCCTCCGGGCTGCTCTCAACACTGCATCAAAAGTCTGATGCTCAAACTGCTCCACCGCCAATAAAATCTCTAGGTGGAGCCCCTGCTGGAACCGCTGGCCTCTATCGAACTCGGTCGCTACCAAGGTGTGAGCAAACCGACTAAGTCTTGAAAACTCGGCCGCATATCCGTCGACCGTCCTGCCCATCTGCTTCAGATTGGTGAACCTCGTCTATAGATCATACCGAACTACAGCATCAAAATACTTGGTCTGGAATCTCTCCCTGAATACTGCCCATGAAATAGGGGCCACTAATCCATCGGCCTGCGCTGCCCACCAGCTGCGGGTAAGATCTAGTAACTGCAGGCGCACTACGGCCACCTTCTCATTCTCTGGAGTCCTGACTGCTTCTAGAATTACCTCTATGTCCTGAAGCCAAGCATCTGCAGCGATCGCATCTTCACTGCCGTCGAAGAAGGGAGGGTTCAAGCGCTTGAAGCTGTTGGCCGCGCTATTACCCTGATGACCTCCTCTGGTCAAAGCATCTGCCACCGCCTGGTGTAAGGCATCTCCGCGACAATCCTAGGAAGCTAATAGGGACCTGATGAGACCCGCCAAAGTGCCATCATCAGGCTCTGCAGGCTGGACGGGCTGAATTGGGGGTTCTCCTTCAGTAGGCATAACTCTGGAGGCTACTCCTGAATGCTGGGCTTGATCTCCAGGTTGCTGCTGGTCCGCGGGAGGTGCTCCGCCTTGCTGATCGGCAGGTCCATGAACAATGCCGCTAAAGAAGACGACATAGGGAACAATAAGGAAGGACCAGGACAGATCAACGATACAAGCATGTGATCAGGTCAAGATTTTTAGGGATCAAGAGGATACGAGTAGAGATCAAGGGCGAGTACTGATTGAGACATCTATTCGGTAAACCCTCACATATCTTGAATTACAAGACCTGCATGGGCCACCACTTAAACCATGTCACGCCCCAGAACCAGAATACTGGAGAGCGGGGGCAGACATAGCCAGCTACGTATAATGAAATGGAATCCACGTCACTATACGGTCACGGCTGTCTAGATATATGAGGATTTAATTACAATCCAACAGTCTCCTATGGTCAAGATCAAACCTATTGTCTCAATCACAAGCAAGTAGTAGCAGTCACAAGATATTATAGCATCAATATACAATAGTAAGGCGTCCCATACATTACATCTTGGATGATCATGAAGCTAGTCGTACAAAATGTCAACTAGCAAGAGTTTTAGTCAATACATGATCAACCCTAGGATTTGTCAATCATGTTACAGCCCGTAGGCAGACAGTAAATAAAGGTGCAATACGAGCTAACACGCGCTCGTCGGCTAAACGCCTCAATAGAATAATTTTACAAATAGAGTGGGAGGACAAAAGAAACCCACTCGTTGCCCTGGTTACGCCTGGTGGTCACCATCGGGCTGGAAGACAGGTGGATCCTCTGGTGCTGCTCCGATATCTGGCCACACAAAACCAGCTGGGTCAGACCCCAGAAAGAGCAAGTGCCACAAAGGAGGCTTCACTTAGGAACTAAAACCAGCATATCACAAATAAATAGTAAAAGTAATTAAAAGATAGTGATAATAGCTGAGATAACAATAATATATTAAACACGGAGAAACCATTCAAGTAGCCAGACTGCAACCCTTAAACCAAACAAGGACCGGAGTTGCAATCCTTCGCCTGAATAGAAACCCGCCTCAATTACTATTGATAAGGTAACAAGACAATAAACGAAGAGAGGACACAGAACTGCTCCGGAAGCCAGGTTACAACCCTTAAACCAAACAAGGACCTGGGTTGTAACCCTTCGCCTGAACAGAACTGGACCCCTGATCTTTTTTGTTAAGGCCAGTATAAATAATCATGGTATTGAAGTAAAGGTAAAACATGACGAGCATGACAGGGGGTTACAATAAGACAATAAACGAAGAGAGGACACAGAACTGCTCCGGGAGCCAGGTTACAACCCTTAAACCAAATAAGGACCGGGGTTGTAACCCTTCGCCTGAATAGAACTGAACCCCTGATCTTTATTGTTAAGGCGGGCACAATAAGCATGACGATATATGATAAGATAACCATGGAACTATTCAGATAGCCAAGTTACAACCCTTAAACCAAACAAGGACCGGGGTTGTAACCCTTCATCTGAACAAAACTTGGTATCCCATCATTTATCGATACAAGAAATCATGTCCTGATACAATCTTGTACAGGATCAGGATAAGACTAAGATGGAATAAACTACATCCAATCAACCACGGCCAATCAAGAGTACGGCTTGATACTTTTAACTAACTAGGGTTATCACAAGCCTAGTTACTAACAAGATGCAATGAGATTATCCCAACAGCCACAAGCCCTGCAGACCATCCGGTTATCCAGGTCGAATGTGAATGCAACACATGACTGTGTGCTGGAAATGTGTCCTACTCGTCGGTAGGCTACAAGTTCACTGAATGCGCCCAGATAACGGGATTGCCTGTAGCTGGGAATCTCTTCATGACTACTAAATCATTCTAGTTAATTAGCCTTAGTCAATTTCAGTAGGTACCCCTGACCGTGGTACTCAGGGATCCCCATCCTAAACTTGATGCAAGACAGTACTAGTTTATTCGTACAAACACAATCGCCCACGGTGTCCAAGTCTTTCATACTTGTCATGTCAGGCTAGCTGTCGTAACAGCATGCCGAGATATATCATGTCAGTTTACTTATCAAGAGTGCGCCACAGCGGGCCACTATCGTGTTCTATTCTTACAATATTATGAATGAGAGAAACTTGCATAAAAATAACTAGAGACATATTTTTGCTGCTAAGGAAAAGATCTATAACTTCCACGTTGGGAGTTGGGAGAAATTCGAGCAATAATTCAGTCAATTAGGACATATAACAGTTAGTAATAGTCAAAATATGCATTATGCGGCCTATTCTGCGACATGCATGCAACTGCGACACCATATGCGCCTACTGCGACATGCGCCTTAATGCGGCTCATGCGCGACATGATATGCGCCTATCGCGACATGTGCCTCATGTGGCTCAACTGCGACATGATATGCGCCTACCGTGACATGCGCCTCATTGCAACATGCACCTACCGCGACATGCGCCTCATTGCAACATGCGCCTACTGTGACATACTCTTTCTGCGACATGATATACGGCTACTGCGACATGCGCTTCATTGCAACATGCGCCTACTGCGACATGCGCCTTCTGCGACACCATATGCGGCTACTGCGACATGCGCTTCATTGCAACATGCGCCTACTGCGACATGCGCCTTCTGCGACATGATATGCGGCTACTGCGACATGCGCTTCATTGCAACATGCGCCTACTGCGACATACGCCTTCTGCGACATGCTGTTCATGCTGCAGATGAACATAGAAATGACCAGAAATTTGTTTTGGCCATAACTTCCTCATCCGAAGTCGAAATCATGCGAAACAAGAGCCAAAACTGCATGAAATTGAATTCTCTACAACATAGAAACACTAGTTTTCGAAAATAACCAAGTTTTAGAGATCAAAACCAAGAAAAACCGAAGAGTTTACAAACTTAGATCTACAAGAATCCATCCATCAAATCCAAAAATGTCAAGTTCTAAAGAGGCTTAGAATCAAGTAAGGAAGAGAATGGAACAATAAAACTTGAGATCCATCATGAAGCAAGTTTGCACTTGCCTAGCTCTCTTTCCTGGTAGGTGGAAGAGTAAATGGTGGAGAAGAAGAAGTGAAGGAGAAGAATAAATGAAGAGAGAGAGAGAGTTAGATGGAAATATAAATGAGGGTGGTGGTGGTAGGTGGGGGTTTTCTTTTGGTTCATGATGAACCCACAAGCAAACCAAACCAAGCTAAGCCGAACCAAGCTAAGCCATATCTAATGACATGCCAAAATAACCATGCAGGAAAATACGCAATACGAGTCAAGAATACGTACACGTATACCAAGATACGTAATACGAACTATAGGCATTACAAGTCAAGCCCCTGTTGATGAAGAGCCTGTCGATACCGAGGGTCCAGCCTCGCGGATTGAGGCATGCGGGCCTTCTTGTGGTCCGTCTACTAAAGCAGCTCCTCCGACTCCTGCTATGACGTCGCAGGTGCTGGCGGATGCAGATGAATATGTGAAATTCATCATCGAGGCAGTGTATAAAATGCTGCAGAGGGGTGCATCGGCCGTGATGGACGCCAATGGGAGTTTTGCGACGGCAAGAACTCTGGCAATGCCTCATATCAACCTGATCCGTCTTCATCAGGGCCATGATCATATGGCCGACAATCTAGAAGCCTCAGTGGTTGAGTTGGACCAGCGGCTTTCTGAATTGCAGCGCATCCAGCGAAACGACCTCTCCGTCCTGATAGATGTGGAGAAGAAGAAGCTGATCGCCGAGACTGAGTCTTCTTACCAGGCCACCGTGAGTGTTTGGGAACGCGAAGTGGCTGAGACTGAAGCTGCAGTGGAGCGGTTGTCTCAGTCTACGCAGGAGACGGTAGAGGCGCGAGCTGTGTTGGACACTAGTATCGCGGGGATTGATGCCCAAATCCGCTACCTTGAGGACCAACGGGCCCGACTTCTATTAGACGCCGAACGTGTCCAGGCTGAACACGTAGCATTCAAGAAGGAGGAGGCAGCTTTCACCTACCGGGCTCTTACTTTGGCTCAGCAGCGGCAGCAGCTGGATGAGAAGCATGAAAATAATACTTCTCCTGAGGCTATTGAAGCGATGCGTCAAGAAGCTGAACGTCGAGTCTTGGCGACTATGGAGACTCGGGCGGCAGACTTGAGGCATCGGATTGAAGAGCTTTCAGCCAATCCTGGGGATGTTTAGGGCTTGTAGTCTCTTCTCTTTGTGTATTTGCAACTCTTGCTGGGGTAGTGTTATCCTTTACTCTCCCTTTTTTTAGAAAATAAAGAAGTACACAATTTTTTGTGATGTGTTCATTTTTGCTGTCATAAACTTTGATGATTTGTGTGGACCTATTATCTTTTGCGCACCTTGGTTTTTAGGTACAAATAATAAGGTTGAAAGAACCAACATGTTTGCTCAGAGGTAATATGGACGTGGCAAATATGGGATTCAAAATGATAGAATCTTTCCACTCAGAGGTGTTATGGACGTGGTAGGAATGATTCTAGAGGATACGCGGAACTACTCAGAGGTAATGTGGACATGGAAGTTCTGCGATTAATGTACGGCAACGCAGGGGTTGTCTGTACGAAATGTTTACTCAGAGGTAATGTGGACGTGGTAAACATGATGGGTAGCGTAGTCTTATGGGATGTAAGATTCCGCTTTGTAGGGTGTAGGAGGACAACTCAGAGGTGATGTGGACGTGGTTGTCCTTCTACTGGAGGATGCCACGAAACAGCTGGGTTCCGGGAGCGTATGATTTTGTGGAAGGGATTTGTATGTGAGCCCTGATGATTGGGTCCACAGATCCCCTTGTGGAAGTACATGTCTGAAAGATGTCAAAAGTAGTACTTCTTCAAGAACTTGCCGTTGATGGGCATCATGAACAAGTCCCCATTGGGTTTGGCGAGGCGGTAAGCACCGTTTGAGTATACCGTCTCGATGATGAAAGGTCCTTCCCACTTGGGCTCGAACTTTCCTGGTGTTTTGTGAGTCAACACCATCGGCCTCATGACTGCCAGACCCAGGTCGTCTACTTGAAAAGTCCTCTCTGCTTGACCTTTTTGTTGAAAGCCTGTGATATACGGGCTTGGTAGAGTTCGATGCGTTGTTGAGCTAGGAGACGCTTTTCATCAAGTGCCTCCAGTTTCCGCAGACGACGACGTTGATTGTCCTCTTCTGTGAGTTGGTTTGTGATCTCTACGCGAGAGAGGGTATCTGGATCTCGAGAGGTAGTACCGCTTCGCTCCCGTAGACCAGAGAGAATGGTGTGTTGCCTATCGGTGTCCGTACCGTCGTGCGGCAGGCCCAAAGGCATTCGTCGAGCTTTTCGTCCCAGTCGCGTTTGTTGGATGACATGACCTTTTTGAGTAGCCTGACGATAGTCTTGTTGAACGCCTCGACCAATCCGTTTGCTGCCGGATTGTAAGCGGTTGATGCCACGTTTTGAATGCGATTCTTGTCACAGAATCTGTTGAAAACATGGCTGATGAACTAAGGACCATTATCGTGGATGATCCTCCGGGGTACTCCAAAACGGTAGATGACGTGGTGTTTGATGAAGCTGATCACCCTGGAGCTTTTCACTTCTGCCAGTGGAACTGCTTCTGCCCATTTGGAGAAGTAGTCGGTGATTGCTAGGATGAAGCGGTACCCTCTCGATGAAGGGGGGTGATTGGTCCCACAATGTCTATGCCCCAAGCTTCGAAGGGCCAGGAGGCGACTGTAGGATGTAGTGGTTCTGACGGTGTATGAATGAAGTCTGCGTGGAGCTGGCACGCATGGAACTTCTTAGCATATTCAACAGCGTCAGCGGCCATGGTTGGCCAGTAGTAGCCCATGCGTCGCAGTCGGTCCTGCAACTTAGGGCCAGGTTGATGGGCCCCGCAGGTTCTATCGTGAGCTTCTCGAAGGGCTTCGGCTGCTTCTTCGTTGGACAAACATGGAAGGAGGAGTCCATCGTAGGAGCGTCGGTACAGCATTTTAGTGGCTGTATCGTAATAGAATCGAAGAGAGCGTCAACTGACTGAGACGGCTTCTTTCGGGTCTTCTGGGAGAATTCCGTAGACAGCGAAGTCGATGAACGGGAATCTCCAGTCTCGGACATTAACACCGGCACTGGTTGATATGGCATGGGCCACTCGTGAGCACATGTTGTTTTTAGGACAGACCAAGTCTCGACCCACCACTGTGACGTAGTGCAGAGTCCCGAGGGGTGCCGCCAATGAGGCTGCGAGGCCAGCCAGAGCATCAGCCTCCAGATTTTGTAGACGAGGTACGTGTTCGATGAAGAACCCGGTAAAGGTTGAAATGATGTTCAATGCAACTTCATGGTAGGGGATCAGATCTTCATGGCGAACCTCGTATTGCCCTCTGATCTGGTTTACGACAAGTTTTGAGTCGCCGTAGGCTTCTAGATGATTCACCCCCAGTTGTTGCGCCAGCTGGAGTCCCATAATAAGCGCATTGTATTCAGCAACATTGTTGGAGCACGGCTTTGAAAGGGAGTAAGCACGCTGGATGACCAGCTGATCGGGGGAGACTAATACCACCCCCACTCCAGCGATGATTTGGCATTTGAGGCCTGTTCTTGAAGCGCCATCGAAAAACATCCGCTAGACGGAGCCTTCTTCGGTGACGTTTGATTCTTGGACTTCATCCGGGATGTCTTCATAGAGTCTTGAGGACTCTGGGATGGGGTGTGCAGCTAAGAAGTCGGCTAGAGCTTGACCCTTAACAGCCTTTTGTGGAACAAACACCATGTTGTATGGCGTTAGCAAGATCGCCCATGTGGTAAGCCGGGAGTTTAATGATCTTGGCTTCGTCATGAGGACTCTGAGCGGATTGACTCGAGAAATGACATGAATTGTCTGCCCCGAGACATAATGGCGAGTCTTTTGAATGGCAAATACCAAAGCCAAGCACTCCTTTTCAACGGGGTTGTACCGGTGTTCGGCCCCGATCAGAGTTCGACTGAGGTAGTAGATTGCTTGCTCATAGCCTGTATCGCTGTTCTGAGCTAGCAGAGCACCGAGGAAATGATCCATAGCACGGACGTAGAGGATAAATGGTTTGCCGGCGACGGGTGCCACTAGGACTGGCAGGCTTGTCAGATAAGCCTTGATGTCGTCGAAAGCCTTTTGGCACTCTTCTGTCCAGACGTAAGAGACTCCCTTCTTCATGAGCTGAGTGAAGGGTTGACATTTGCCAGAAAGGTTTACTGTAAACCTCCGGATATATGCCAGACGCCCCTGTAGGCCTCGAAGTTCTCGAAGGTCTGGTTGTAGCCCGAATACCCGTCCATGAAAGACATGCGCTCGAAGCCACATGTGTTGTCGATCATCACGTCGGTGATTGGAAGCGGGAATTCGTCCTTCGGACAGGCAGAGTTGAGGTCCCTAAAGTCGATACAAACTCGTATCTTTCCATTCTTCTTGGTGACGGGGACGACGCTGGCTATCCAATCTAGGTGTTGTTCTTCACGGATGAAGCCGCTGGTCAAGAGCTTGTCTACCTCCTGATCGATGGCGTTCATGATGTCCGGACGGAAGCGTCGGTGTTGTTGTTTGATAGGCTTGGCATCAGGTAAGATGTTTAGCCTATGCATCGTGATCTGGGGGTCAAGTCCTGGCATATCTTCGTAACTCCAGGCGAAGACGTCGATATATTCTTTAGTCAGCTGGATTAAAGATTCTCGGTCTTCTCCTTTTAGGCTTTTGCTGACGAAGATGGGTTTGGAAGAAGATCCATCCCCAAGGTCGATCTGTTCGACCTCGTCCTCGGTGGGAGGTTCACGTAGTTCAAAACGAGACTCCCACTGTTCTCCCAGGCGTTGAGCCCAGGGTTCTTCTTCAAAGAATTCTGGCGTTTGGCCTTCATCTTCTTGAGGTTGTGCTGATGTCATGTTGGCTGACAGCACTTTCTTGAAGACTGATCCGATGCTGGTATCGGAATCCCAAGTCGATGCTTCGGACGAGTGGAAATGTTCTACCTCTTCCGCGTCTGAACTCTCAGGAGTTGACGGTGGCGTGACATAGCCTACCCCCCATCGAGTTCTATTGTAGTAGTCCTGCGGCTTTCCTTTAGGTGTTGGAAGCCGGAGAGGAAGACGTCGACCCTTGCCGTAGTGGAGTCCGAGAGGACTATACGGGCCTTTTTCGGCAGCTTGGATGGCGAATGTCCGTCTCTGCTGCCGTTTCTGCCTCGTCGCCAGCATCATTAGCTTCCTCATCGTCAGGTGACTTGTACAGGTCGGAATCGGTGAAGTAGGCTTCAATCCCTTTGAAAGGGTCGATGTCCGCGAACTCCGTCCGGATGACGTTGTTGGTGGACACGTACTTCATGCATTGGTGGAGCGTGGATGGCACCACCATGTACTCATGCAACCATGGACGACCCAACAGGAGGTTGTAGTTGACGTCGGCGTCCACGACATAACAAGTCACCTCAGTTCGGAGGTTACCGATATGGCACTTTAGTCGTATCTTGCCCAGTGGCTCGCTTTTGCTAGCATTGAAGCCACTGATAGTTGTATTGGAAGGCGCCAACTGGTACATTGGGATCCCCAGTGTTGAGAGCAGCATCTTCGGGATGATGCTGAGGGAAGACCCCGGATCGATCTGAATCCGCTTCACCTTGACTGAACCGATATACCCTGTATAATACAGCGGCCTGTTGTGTCGGTTGTGTTTGAGCAGCATGTCCTGTTGGGTGAAGGTTATATTGGGGATAACCTCATCCGCATAGTGGCAGTGCGTGCATACAGTCGGGAGATCTTCAGGCTGCTTGACCTGACTGAGGAAGGATTCAACATCCTTCAGAGCTTCACAGAGAGCTTCTCGGGAGTCTTTGGAAAGACGAATGAGCTCAAACAGAGATAGGCGGGCGGGAGTACTGGCCAGTTGTGCCAGTATGTCGAAGTTGTGGGGCTTGGCTAACCCCGAAGCATTCTCCTTTCGCAGAGGCCTATCGAAGCGGGCCTCTATCTGCTTTTATTTATTGGCTGCTGGGGGCTTAGATGGGCCCTCCTCCTGGACAGCAGGGACGGTGCAAGGAGGCACCACCTCGACGGCAGCTTCGTCGGGTTGGGTGTTCTGTTGCGAACGCGTCTGTACAGGAAGTGCCTCTTCTGCTGAAGAAGAGACCATGCGGCAAGACTTGATCTTCCTGCCTTTGGATTTGGAGGTAGGGCGTACCTCCGGTTGAGTCACCTCGGAGACAAGATCAGGGTGAACCCATAGGATCTCTCCCCGAGATGTGGTGAGTGGGATGAGTCCACTCACGTTGTCACGAGTAGGTGGTAAGTTAACCACCTCCATTGTCGCCTTAGGGATGGGGACGACGCCATCTTGTGTTGTAGTTGGTGGCAGGGTGCCGAACTGGAGTGAAACCACGTTGGCTGACACCGTCTTCTCCTCGTAGTCGACGGAGATTACATCCGCATTGATCATGCGCTGGATGTAATTCTTGAGGACATAGCAGTCCTTGGTTGGGTGTCCGACAAACCGATGGTAGTGACAGTACCTCGGGTTGTCCACTTTCCCAACCTCGTCGGGATGCTTCGGGTCCGGCAACTTGATCTTGTCACCCTGTTTCAGTATCTCAAAGAGTTGCAGGGTGTCTTCGTCGTTGAACGAATAAACCTCCTTTGGCCTTGGTGCAAGTGGAGGCTTCTGAGTAGGTGCTGACGCACCTTTTGAGGCATTGACAGTCAACGCTTGTTTCCCCTTCGTCTCTCATCCGGGGTTGTCGGCTGCAGGCCGTTTCCCTTGTCCTCAAAGGCAGGAAAACTGACTCCCAGAAGACGAGCATTGGCCGCCTTCTTTTCTGCGGCTTCTGCTTCAATGATCAAGGAGCTCCAGTCGGGAGGAGGAGTAGAGTTGAGCCAGAGTTTGACTGCAGGCAGCATGTTCATGCTGCAGGAGGAGAGGAGCGCATGTTCTGGCATGCCCGGGGGCAGTCTGAAGCAGGCCTGTCGGAGACGTTCGATGAACACCCGAACCATTTTCTTCTGCTTCTGGCGTATCTCTATAAGGGATGCCATTGTCATGTCCTTTCCGCCGTCGTAGAAACGATCGAGAAAAAGGTACGTCAGGTCGTCGAAGGAGGATATGGAATTGTCGGGGAGGCTGCAGTACCAGTCGTACACCACTCCCTTCAGTGCTCCAACAAATATGCTAGTGAGTAGCGCATCCTCCTTCGAAAGATGTCCCATCTGAGACTGGAAGTACGTCAGATAGCGACGAAGAGAGTCCTTCCCGTCGTATGGCGTCAGTGTTTATGGTTTATACTTGAGAGGATAAACCACTTTGCTCTACTCGAGGGGATAAGGTTGGGGAATCCCCATCTTCTGGTGCTCCTCTTGTCTCGTCTTGGACTCAAAGCGCTCGCGCAAGTCCCTGATCATCTCGACCACGTCTTCCGTGGAGCTGGGAGTCGGGGAAGGAGGTACTACTTGAAGTTGAGCATTTGAGGGCTCCGATGTCCGAGGTGCTTCTCGGTGATCCGTATCCAAGGATACCCGTTGAAGGGGTACACTTGATTCTCCATTGGCCCCTGGGTCAGGACCGGTAGAAGGTGTCTTGGCCAAAGCTGATCGTATCTCAAACACTGCTTGAGTCAATGTTTGCATGGAGGCAGAGAGGGTTTTGAGTCCTCCCTCTAATGTGTCCATGCGCTGGACGAGGTCTGGTGGCGGTACATCAGACTCGAAATCACCCCCAGCCATGTATACTGTCATGACACGGCTGGAAGTGGATGGATCGGTTGATGCTTCGCTCTCGGCTTCACTCTCTTGTAGGGGAGTTGCCTCTCCTGGAGCTTCGTCCTGGCCACCCCCGGCTATGTTCTGGAGAACATTCTCGACGGGAGCATCTGCAAGGGCCTGATTACCCTTGGTTCCGTCTTGAAGGACTTCTTCATCGCCGAGACTCAGATCCGTGGGGGCTAGACTACCCCCGGGTGTGTTTTGGGGGACACCCTCGTCTTGAAGGACAGGGGCTAGATGACCCTCTGCCATGTCCGACAGGCTGACTTCGAGAAGATCAGCCTCAGCTGTACTTTGGAAGACAGCTTCGTCTTTGGAAAGAGGCTCGACAAGGGTCTGACTACCCCCAGTTTCCTCCAAGATCTTCTTTCTCCCCCGAGTGCCTTGAAACACTCCGGAGGACGAGACACTTGCCTTGGTTTTCCTCGGCTGGCTCTTGGACGAGGACGAGGAATTGCCAGTCGTCTTTCGGACTGACGAGGAGTTAGAGATCACGTTGCACGAAGCAACCCTTGGCTCTTCTTTTGTTGACACCTTCTTCCCGAGGCGACGTCGGAGGGGTGTCGATGATTGCAGCCGCTGGAACACTGACTGCCTTGGTGGGACTGCCGCCTTGCAACAGCAGTTGATGGTGACCATAGCACAAGTGTGCCCTGTGAGGGGCGCATCGTGCTTGTCAGCCGACTCTCCTGATCGGCGCTTGTGAGTGATCACGTTGCGCAGATCGTTGGAGGAGAGTGCCACCTTCACACCCCCTTCATGCGCATGGCAAGGCCAAGCGTCGGGGTGGTCAGATGAATGCTGTGCCCCCTGATCTAACACCAAACAGGCGTCCCGATCAGTAGTGGGGGAACAAAATTTGAAGTGACTTGAACGGACCTCAGACGCACAACCAGAGGAGGCGCGGGAGTTCAAGACCACTGGATTTGCCTTACTCGACTTAGTTGTACATGCAATAGATGAGCCCAAGTGAGACAAGAACTTTGAAGGTCGGCTCGTTTCTGGTGCAGAAGCACCTGAGTCGACCGTGTACAGCTTACCATCAGCAGCGTGCATGATTGTGAGCGCATGCTTCTGGCTCGCTGCTGGCATAGCACGTTTGGAGCGCATGTGTCACGCCCCGCTCCCGTAGGAGAGATCGTCCTCACTAAGGCGTGATGCCGCACGGGCCTAGGTTGCGCCCGAGCAAGGCTAAGTCCAAAAACGGCCGATTTGAGCTAGGCCACAGAGTCGCACAGAGTGTCCCCATTTGCAGCAAAAAGTAAATGAACACAAATTGAAGCGAATTCAACTTATTTATTGATATTCAAGAAGTTTACAAGCGGCGCTAGGCCGATATTACAAATCGCTCAAGCTCTCTCTCTCTCTCTCTGAAATATAAAAGGTGTGCCAAATGGCTTACAAGATGGAATGATTCATGGCGATGTTCCGATACATTATGTCCTGTATAGGGTGCTTCAGCTTCTTGCAACGTCCCAAGGCCCCGGATGTTGGCTCCGCGCCTTAACACGTTCGATGGAAGCTCCGCACCCGCCGGCATCTCCTGCATCCTGCAGGCAGACTGTGGGGTTATCAGTACATTGTTATGCACTGGTGGGGAGGCTAGCTCGCCCACAATGCTATCATTACCAAACACGTTGCATTTACTTTTTTGCACCGTCTATCGTTCATTGTCTTTCTAATCTTGCCTTAGGATCAGTTTTATGGCATATATCGTAACCCATATCGTGTTGCCGAATTCAAGTGTCTGCATTAAAATACATGCACGACTTACCCATACTTACCGTCCGGCCTTCCCTGTCCAAAGTAAACCAAGTTAGTCAACAATTCATGTGTAATAACATAACGTAATTCTCGGGAACATTCAATATCAAGGGCGTGTTCCTGCCCCAGTTTCTAGCATATCGTAGGCACGTTCTAGCGCGTCGTAGGCATGTTCAAGATGTCACATTTTTAGCATGTTCAGGACGTTACATTTCAAGCATGTTCAGGAGTGTTACAGTTCGAGCATGTTCAGGAGGCACTTATTCATTTTACTTAGACTACTTTGATTTCAATACAAGGACTTGCACGAGGATAGCCACCAGCAAAGTCCACTTAATCTATATGTACTGGTCGCTGGCATCACAAGCCATTTTGGACACTTCCAACCGTGGTATTTCTCAACTTAGCGTAGGGTGGACTGGCACACACCCCGTTAGTCTCTTGAAATACCTCAGCACTTACGTCCCCTGGGTGGCCAAGTCCGCACCCAGGCATGCCCGTAAGCCTCGACTTGGTCCGCCTAGGCCGGCCACGATCCTCCCTTTGATCATGCCGCGGAGTCCGAATCACCCGTGCACGGGTCCGTCCACGACCATTTCGTATTTTATCGTCATAGGCTAACCCTTAGCCAAAATGCGTTATCGACCAGGTTGGCGTTCGTGCAGTACGTGTAGCGAGCCCCGTTGTACGTGCCCGTCACACCTGTCGCTAACCATTCCTTTCCTTCTTATCTTTTATTTATTCTTTCTTTTCTTTCTTTCACTTGTCCGTTTGTTCATCGATTCATTCACGTATTCATTCTTTCATTCGTTGATTCATTCATTCACTTATTTGTTCATTCATTTATTCATACATTTTGTAACTCCTCGTGCGGAAGTCGCCTTGGCGACCCATCGGTTCCATAGTCTTTCAATGTTTCTAACTCTACTCGGAACGACTATGTCGATAGGCTTCCCATTTTATTGTTATAACCCATTCATTGTTTGATTGTTGAACGCATAGGGAACTTGAACGTAAGCTTGTGCCTTAGCACGAGCGTGGAGCGCGGTGGCGAGAGTTCTCGTATTTTCCATGTTCCCTTCCATATTCTATACAAGCATACAAGATAGGATTAATCCCTTAGCTAGGTGCATTGGGTCATTTATTAGCATGCACGGTGTTATCGCCTAGCGATTTCAGTGATAGTGTCCATAATTTTATGTGTCTAGGCTAAGCAAAGACGGGTTCATCGGAGCCACCCACCTTAGCGATGTTCGCATCGGCCGAGCGATACTCCGAGCGCGCCTTTGAAAGTCTAAGTCTGGATTCATCTTGCCGGGCCAATGTAAGCCTTGCATCGATTCTTTATCTGGTCGATGCCAACTCTTCGGGTCGACGGCTCGTTTGAGTCGTTGAACTTGCCGTTTGAATCAGCGTTCCGCTAGGGCGGAGCGGGTCATTACATAATACACCACTCAAAACAAGTCTCGTCCTCGAGACTTTCTGAGTGCGGGTCATCCTACCGTTCCTTTACTCATCGCTGTGTGCATACCTTAGAAAATTCCTATCGAATGGCTTTACCGTTCGATGGTCATCGAACTATACTCGATACCTTTCCAAGTTCCGCGTCGCATACGTTTGGTCGATTTTATTGAATGGCATTTCATTTATTTCAGAGTTGATGGTTCTTATTCGATTCAAGTGTTTTCTTTGACTTGGTTGCTACTTTGACGTATTATGGGACTGAAAGCGGTCGCACGAGGTGCGTTGTAATTCATCAAATACGAGTGTCGTAGGCTGAGGTAAACTCACTTTCGTTTATGCACATCGCAACACCCACTTGCAGCTGCATTCGAGTTCTTCATATCGCTAAGTTTGGATCGTGCACGTATCCAAGGCGTCCCCCGAATATGTACATTTCAACCAAGCTTAGCGACTAGCGAAGTCGGACAAGCTACTCGTGATAGTTTCGATTTGCCGATCGTTTTGCTAACTTCGATTTAAAATCGAACACATGTGTGTATCACATATCGTTTATCTCGGTCCTCGAGATGATTCGATTCGCTTCTCAAGCGTTATTTTCCACGAAATCTGTATGGTTTCTTCTTAGCGGGGTCGACCAAGCTTAAGTAATTTCCGTCCGATTCAAAACCAAGTATTGCACCATCATCAAGTATTTTTTCCTATCAACGATTCAATTTGTTATCCCAACTTTTACTTTCGCATCATCCATCTCTATCATTCCCTTCGTTTGGGGCCAATCTCGTCGTCATTCACGCACGCTCCCAGTTCCCCGTTCTACTCTAAGTCTTGTTTTTCCAAGTCTATCGTCCGTCCAGACGATACTGTAAATGCCATCGCACAGGTTCAATCACTCGGCATAGGGTCGTCCGCCTATCCGCTAGGTCAGCTCACAAGGTCATAGTTACACGTCAGGTCTGTGGCTCGTCGCACAAGGTCGTTGCACGACGCTCGCCCCAAATCCTATGGTCAGACCATTTGTTCGCTTGTACGGGAGTTTCTACCCAAGTTCGTTTCACTCAAATTTCTAAACATCGAGCATGATCACCTAATTCGCATCAAGACTTACGTTGCACATATTCAATTCCATTCAATCACCAGTTCTAACCAATTCGTGTATTCGATCACGAGGTCATCGAGCTCGACAATACATTGTGCCCCAATCTCACGCGAGTCCGATTATCCACGGCGGTTCATGAATCACCATGCAACGCTCCCGCGGAATAATCATTCTCATCGGGGCGTAACTCTTGTTTGAGATTTAGACTAACCCAATCTCGATACGTGGATTGGACCTACTCAATCCTCAAGTTCAATTCTTCAAGCACACAAATTCATTCTCGAGTCCACCTTCGCGTCAAACCACAAGTCGAAGCAATCAGATTGCCACGCCATCCAAGTTTAATCACTCCCGCTGTATGAATCACCATATCAGCGCTCACGCGGAGTGATCGTTATAATCCGACGTGACGCATGTGCGAGGCTGGAGTTGCGCTCGCATAAGACAAGAATGTCAACGTTGTGGTTGTCAACGAAGCAAATCCAAGCATTCACATTTTCATCTAAGCCAAATCAATTCGATAGTTTGACCGTCATGCGTTCAACTAGAAAATCCTCGAGCCGAATCTATTTTTCCCTCGACACATCTTTAACATCCCAAGTATAGCATCCAACGGAATAATAACATTTGTACGATCGTCATTCGCAGAGTCAGAGTACCCCCGAGTTATCGCATATCGATCTTTGATACGCCTCAATACCATCGACGATATGCGTAACCTGACGATCTTCCTTTGCAACCGATTTCGAGTCGTGCGTTGATGCTGTTGTCCGAGTTGGATATTCCATAATTTCCTCGATATTCAAGATCAAGTTTGATCGCTATTCCTCAAGCTAGTTTCAAGATCGTTGCTCAAACTTAAGTCACAATTCATTTGAATCAATCCGAAATCGTACGCGCGATCCTCTAAGTTTCCTCAATCAAGACCATTCATTTTCATTCATCGTTCCGAACCATTTTCTAACTCGTGTTGCCCATTGACAAGTTGTTCGAACGACATCTCGTTCGGGACATTCGAAGTCACGACCAACTAAGCGTGACGCATTCCAAGGCTTTACACGATCGCATCGCCTCGCCGACGTACTCGTTGCGTTTCAAAATCCTTAATTTTTGCTCGAATGATTTTCCAAGAACATCCATACACCACTCGGATTCGAGCCATACGATCTAGTCCTCGATATTCATTCTTATTCTTCTCCGAACTTATCACATACACCACTCGGGTTCAAGCCATCCTATTTAATCCACAATCACATTTGCATCATGCGCTAAGACATCCTTCAGATTCGTTCGACGAATATCTAGCGTAATCGCTCACGTCGCCTCGACGTACTAAGTCGTTCGCACTAATCCTCAAAATCCAATAAATCTTCCGTGCACGCATAAGCGTTAGTTTGATAGCGTTCCTATCGATATACACTCTAAGTGTATCTACGTTCCCGACCGAGCGGTACTTGATATCGCTCGCAACTCGATTGCACTAGGAGTCGAGGTGCGCGACACGCGGCACAACATAACCAAAAGGTCATGTGCATAGCTATCCCGTGCGGACTATATTCGAGTTTGCATGCTCACTTATTCTCGTTCGAGCGATAATCGATCTCACTCGCAACTCGTTTGCACCAGAAGGTCTAGGTGCGCGATACTCTGCACAACTTAGCCAAAAGGTTGCGTGCATAACCATCCCGTTCGAACTATACTTTGGTCTCGTGTACTCGTTTGCTGTCAGCGTAAGCTTATTCAAGCACGCACTGCGTTTGCTAACTCTTAGCATCGGTTCCTTCTAACTCACGTCCGTCGTGGTGGCACAAAGGCCTTCGCCTATCGATCCCGTCCAATCGAGTACTCGTACGAGCTTTTGAAAATATTTAGACTTATTGTATGGAACATCCCAAGGCACAACGAGAGAGAGCGTACACTTCTTTTGTTTTCCAACTGAGCTTTCAAAACTGGGAAAATCGAAATGAAGTCCAAGGACGTAAAGCCGTGCTCTGATACCAATCTGTCACGCCCCGCTCCCGTAGGAGTGATCGTCCTCGCTAAGGCGCGATGCCGTACGGACCTAGGTTGCGCCCGTGCAAGGCTAAGTCCAGAAACGGCCGATTTGAGCTAGGCCACAGAGTCGCACAGAGTGTCCCCATTTGCAGCAAAAAGTAAATGAACACAAATTGAAGCGAATTCAACTTATTTATTGATATTCAAGAAGTTTACAAGCGGCGCTAGGCCGATATTACAAATCGCTCAAGCTCTCTCTCTCTCTCTCTGAAATATAAAAGGCGTGCCAAGTGGCTTACAAGATGGAATGATTCATGGCGATGTTCCGATACATTATGTCCTGTATAGGGTGCTTCAGCTTCTTGCAACGTCCCAAGGCCCCGGATGTTGGCTCCGTGCCTTAACACGTTCGATGGAAGCTCCGCACCCGCCGGCATCTCCTGCATCCTGCAAGCAGACTGTGGGGTTATCAGTACATTGTTATGCACTGGTGGGGAGGCTAGCTCGCCCACAATGCTATCATTACCAAACACGTTGCATTTACTTTTGTGCACCGTCTATCGTTCATTGTCTTTCTAATCTTACCTTAGGATCAGTTTTATGGCATATATCGTAACCCATATCGTGTTGCCGAATTCAAGTGTCTGCATTAAAATACATGCACGACTTAGCCATACTTACCGTCCGGCCTTCCCTGTCCAAAGTAAACCAAGTTAGTCAACAATTCATGTGTAATAACAAAACGTAATTCTCGGGAACATTCAATATCAAGGGCGTGTTCCTGCCTCCGTTCCTAGCGTATCGTAGGCACGTTCTAGCGCGTCGTAGGCATGTTCAAGATGTCACATTTTCAGCATGTTCAGGACGTTACATTTCAATCATGTTCAGGAGTGTTACAGTTCGAGCATGTTCAGGAGGCACTTATTCATTTTACTTAGACTACTTTGATTTCAATGCAAGGACTTGCACGTGGATAGCCACCAGTAAAGCCCACTTAATCTATATGCACTGGTCGCTGGCATCACAAGCTATTTTGGACACTTCCAACCATGGTATTTCTCAACTTAGCGTAGGGTGGACTGGCACACACCCCGTTAGTCTCTTGAAATACCTCAGCACTTACGTCCCCAGGGTGGCCAAGTCCGTACCCAGGCATGCCCATAAGCTTCGACTTGGTCCGCCTAGGCCGGCCACGATCCTCCCTTTGATCATGCCATGGAGTCCGAATCACCCGTGCACGGGTCCGTCCACGACCATTTCGTATTTTATCGTCGTAGGCTAACCCTTAGCCAAAATGCGTTATCGACCAGGTTGGCGTCCGTGCAGCGCGGGTAGCGAGCCCCGTTGTACGTGCCCGTCACACATGTCGCTAACCATTCCTTTCCTTCTTATCTTTTATTCATTCTTTCTTTTCTTTCTTTCACTTGTCCGTTTGTTCATCGATTCATTCACGTATTCATTCTTTCATTCGTTGATTCATTCATTCACTTATTTGTTCATTCATTTATTCATACATTTTGCAACTCCTCGTGTGGGAGTCGCCTTGGCGACCCATCGGTCCCATAGTCTTTCAATGTTGCTAACTCTACTCGGAACGACTATGTCGATAGTCTTCCCGTTTCATTGTTATAACCCATTTATTGTTTGATTATTGAATGCATAGGGAACTTGAACGTAAGCTTGTGCCTTAGCACGAGCGTGGAGCGCAGTGGCGAGAGTTCTCGTATTTTCCATGTTCCCTTCCATATTCTATACAAGCATACAAGATGGGATTAATCCCTTAGCTAGGTGCATTGGGTCATTTATTAGCATGCGCGGTGTTATCGCCTAGCGATTTCAGTGATAGTGTCCGTATTATTATGTGTCTAGGGTAAGCAAAGACGGGTTCATCGGAGCCACCCACCTTAGCGATGTTCGCATCGGCCGAGCGATACTCCGAGCGCGCCTTTGAAAGTCTAAGTCTGGATTCATCTTGCCGGGCCAATGTAAGCCTTACGTCGATTCTTTATCTGGTCGATGCCAACTCTTCGGGTCGACGGCTCGTTTGAGTCGTTGAACTTGCCGTTTGAATCGGCGTTCCGCTAGGGCGGAGCGGGTCATTACAGCATGGCCCGTGCTGCCTTAGATTTCTTCGTACCAGCCCGCTGGGGCGCATAGTGCTCAGAATCCAAATTCTTCTCGCCATTACAGCGAGTGAGTCTGTCAAAGACAGAGACCTTCTGTGGCGCATCAGAGGTGATGTGCGGGGCATTGGCTGTGCCCCTGCTCCGTCGACGCATCTTCCTCGCCTGAGAGGGAGATGGCTGGGGAATGTGGTCAGCCGCACGTTTCCCCGAGAGATGCGCTGCACCAGTGGACGCATCTTGGTTGCTGAGGAGGTCAGCAGGAAGGGAACGCTGGATCGGCGCATCCCCTTCGGTGGTGGTGCCCGAGACGTCGACCTTACGCACCCAGACTCGGCGGGTCTTCTTCGGCTTCGGCAGCCGCTTCGAAGGACTCGCACTGCCTTCAGAGATGAACTCCTCATACGCCTGTTGATTGAGGCGTACGACCAACGTCTTGTGGGAGGAGCCCACCTTCACATCGTCGGATTACGACACAGCTTTCTCGGTGGAGGGGAAAGAGGTCCCCAGCAGAGTCGCCAGTTTGTTTGCCATTAAAATTCTTTTATTGCAAATTTTAATACAAACAGAACAATGTTACAATATAGGACTTAGATGTAGTCCTAGGCGTACACTTTTGTTTATCTGGGTCCCTTGTGCCGATGGAGTGAGTGGTAATGCGTTGACTCCGTTGACGATCTGATGACGGTTATCGGTTCTCTGAAGGTCTGGATTGCCCTGGGTGCTGGAGCTTGCTGAGAGGAGAGAGACATTGAGTGTCTGTATCTGCCTCTCTGGTGGTGTATTTGTTCATTTTTTCGTTCCTGTGTGTGTGTTGGTATGGAAGAAGGAAATGATCCCTCTATTTATATAGTCTGCAGGCTGGCTGCTCATGCGCGCATATGTAGGATGTGCCTGGATGCGGGGATGCCACGTGGTGATCGCTGATGGAAGCGTATGAACGATGCGCCCTGATCGAGGGGTTGAATTCTTCATACTGCTGTTGTGGGCCGGCACGTAGCAGAGGAGAAGATCTTTCTGTTGCTGAGATCTTGGGTGAGTTGAGTCAAAGGACACGTGTCATCGACCCATGGCTCAGAGATCTCGGATTTGATGGGGAATGATCTAGTAGGATGCGCCTAGGATTGGGCGCATGAGGAGGCTTTGGCTCGTAACCTTTGGGAGTCACGAACTATTCGGGGCACATGACTTTTGAGGCGCATGCGAAGCTTCAGTAGTGACTTTACTTCTGTCTTTTGGGATCAGAGAGAAGTCTGGGACGCATGGCTTTTGAGGCGCATGCAGAAATTTAGTAGTAACTTTACTTCTGTCTTTAGGGATTAGAGAGAAAGTCTGAGACGCATGGCTTTTGAGGCGCATGCAGAACTTTGGGGCCGCATGGGAGCGCATGCTTGTGAAGCGCTTGGTACTGAGGGGCGCGTCTGTGTGATGCGCGGTCTGGCCGACGCATCCGCTCCGTTTGACACGTCTTTTGGTACGACTGTTACGTTCTTCGAGTGCTTTCAATAGCCGTTTTTGACTTGGCTGAATTCGAAGCGTTAGGTTCATCCATTTAATGCAAATTCATTGCACGGGATTCGGAGAGCCATCCACTTGGCGCATGGGTTTGATTTGCCCGACCTATAAATAGTGGCATGGAGAGAGTTTGTTTCTCGTTCTCTCACGTCCTCCCGAAATGAACTTGTTTGCTCGAGCACATTCTGTTGACGAGATGTTCCCGAGGGTGAAGATGCGACGCAATGTCTTCATTGATGCACTTGAAGGTGACTGTTACATCCAAAAGTCGGAGTCGAGGGCTTCTGAGGCAGGCAGAAGGTGCCTGTTGTATCCAATGATAGGGATGCACGAGCTTCGTCTCCGTCATGTGGGAAGAGCCGCAGATCGGAATTGCGGTGCTGCGGCTTTGGGGGCTCTTTCTTCCTTCAAAATGGGTGTTGCCCATTCTGGTTGTGTTAAAAGCTGCTCCTTTAGCCGCGATTTCGATTACGGTCTTCCTTCGCCTTTGGAGGCTCTTTCGAAGCCTTCCCTGGCCACAGGTTGGCTTACGGTGCTCTTCTCTTCCTCGGTTTGGGGAGCTATTCCTCCAGCTAGAGGGTTGATTGCCACCCTCGTTCTGCTCAATAAATGCTTCATTAGTCGAAGCATTTAGACGACGGTGAGCCTGGCTGGAAGAGTGGCACATAACTGAGCTGCTGAAGGGATGCACATAACTGAGGATGCACATAACTGAGCTGCTGAAGGGATGCGCCCGACTGGGAGCGCATGGTGGGATGCGCCTGAGAGCGCATGGTGAGATGTACCTGTTCGAGAGCGCATGATGATGCTGCGCCTGGCTGTAGACTTAGGGTCTTTTCTTTTTGTAGAAGTTCTCCTTTGTACAGCCCTTTTTAAGACATGTAAAAGACTTTTATATGAAATAAAAATCTTCTTTTAATGTCTCTATTCTTGTCTTGCTGTGTCCAAGTACTTTTGTCTGAAGTAAAAATCTTCTTTTATATGCAGTGGAGTATCGCAAGGATATGAGCTCCATCCACAGTTACATGCCTCAGCTATTTCTCCATGATGCCCTAGAGTATCGCAAGGATATGTGCTCCATCCACAGTTACTCCTTAGGCTGGGGCTGCTGGTGGTGGTGGTGGGAGATCCTCAGCACTAACTCTATCTTGTTGATGGTTAGAGGGCTCTACGAACTCAGTACTCTCTGTTGTCGATCCCTCGAGTTCGGGAGTAGCATAAGGGTTAGCTACCCTTTTCCCCTTACGGATCGCACTGCGCCTTATCTCAACCATTGCGAACTAAAAGGAAAGAAAGGATATGGTTAGAACGGTTGATACAAACATATCAAAGAAATCACGGACGGAATTAAGCAGGATGCAAATAAGAGACAATCGAATCCTAAGATAAAACAGACTCATAAGGTTGAAAATCCTATTTGTGGATGATATAACCCCCTAACTTCAACTCTATTCGCAGGCTCGCAGTAGTACGGCTAACTTAAGTACTACCACGAGTTCGCAGTCTTTTGCGAAATTGGACCTGCATGGGCCACCATAAAAACTAGTCACGATCTGCTCCCACTTTTGGGACACGAGTGCGTGGCCAAGTCCAGCCTACGTCATAGCATCGGCGGTAGTACACTGTCTATGATAACAATGGTCCACAATAAGCACAACAAACATATATATCATCCACAAATAATGCCAGCAATAACCACCAAAAATATCTAATAGCCTTAATATTATAATTATCAAATAATCCACTACAACTCAGAAAGTCTCGGGAACAAATTCGAATAGCAGAAAATAAAACAAACTAAACTCCATAACTATAACTACGAACTAATGCGAATCCATAAAGAAGGAAATATGTTAATTCGCATCAGTACTGGAATCAGGTGCGCTAGTGACGTCAGGGTCGCCAACATACTCACCTTAGACCTCAGGACAAATCTCGTTGTCTAAAGCTGAAAAATAGTTATCCAGTCATGATTGGAGCAAGATCACCATAACACTACATGACACAATATAGTATACAAGCATGAAGAAACAATAAAAGGAAATTAAACAAAGATAACTATAGGCATGACATTGTATAATAAGAAAAAATAAGATAACAGTATGAAGATAGACTTGACATACCTCTAAGACATGATAACAATATGAAGGTAGACTTGACAAAAGAAGAACAATAGACAACAGAGCAATAATGATCAAGTCACGTGTACTGTGTGTTTTAGAATACCAACTTTTAGCATGTAGACGACTTGGGATATCCGTCAGTCATACGTGTAGTGCATGACTGATATTATGCAATCAATGTATAGGGAGACTATATTCAATTCGTTGACCACATGCTTACTTGTTGTATACTCACTCATAATACATGTCCATTATGATAAAATATTAGCAATATGATAAACTGTACACATGAGAAACAATGAGTAAGACATGAACATATATATATACCAAAACGATTCTAACTCTCGTGCACAATAGTAATCATGAACAACGACAACATGAATCATAATGGAGTAATAGTGAAAAGACGACACGAAGATACATGCAGTATAAAATAAAGGAAACATAGGCCATAGTGATACTTGCCTGATCCGATAGATTATTAAGTCATAACTCAAGACGTCGTAGCTGATCTACCCCGTCACATAAAAAAACTACAAGTTAGAGCTACGATTCTTACTCTAAAAATTCTAGAAAGTGGCTAATGAGTTAAACCTAATTAATTCTATTTTAATTCCGGAATAAATTATCTAAAAACCTATTTAACCTATTTAAATCTGAAATAAAAACTAAACGGAAATATTTGGCCAAGGAAAGGTACGGTTCCAAATTGGGGAACCGTGGCACAGAAACAGAGACATATCGTTGACTAACAGATCAAACGTTATGACCTCAAAATTTTGAGTCTGCAACCTAGTAGATTTCAGCGCCACGAGTGCACTAGAATCGACCATGCCAGAAAATCACGATTTGGTCAAAAGTTATCGCCATTATGGCTAACCGTGACCAAATCGATAAATCGTTGACGAAATCTGACTTCTACGAATAAAATAAAATACTAGATGAATCTCTGAATTTCAAAAAAATTATATGTTGTAGCTCCTTGTGTCAGCTTTCTAAAACTTCAAACGGATCGCACATCGGAGTTCGGGATCTCTCAGAATCTCAAAAATCTTACGACACGTCTATTTTTGGACAACCGACACTCAAATAATTATTCAGAAAATTATACTTAAAAGTACAAAAAATAAAATAGATATTCGGAAACCTAACCTCGAAATGCTTCTAAAAAATGGCATGTTAATAGCACTTCTAGATCGACGGCAATCGCTCCGCGAAGTTGAGATCTCTATTTGAACTTCTCCCACAAAAGGCTGCCGGTTTTAATCTAGGTTTTCGAAAATAACATAGTGGAGCCATTAGGAGTCGGCTAAGGCGGACACGTGGCATGATCTCGTGCGCCCCCGTCGTGATCCTGCGGTCCTGAGCCAAGCCCTGCTTGGCACGGCTGCTCCAAGCCATGTTCGGGCTAGAAATCCTTGTGCGTCTCGGAGACCGAGCCCCACCCGCCCCTAGTGACTGCCACCTGGGCCACACTGTCCAGCCTAGGTGGCTGCCAGGTGGGCCCATGATATGGGGTGTGGGTTTTTATTTATATCTTTTTTTCTCTTTTCTTATTCTAATTTAGAAAACTAGTTTTAACCCTTTTAACCACCAAATAATTCCTCATAAATATCAGAAAATCCCTAAAATTCCTAAAAAAATCTAGAAATTATTTCTAGATACCTAGAGTCTATGAAAAATGTTGGTCAAAAAATATCTCCGAGGGACCTAACAGAAATCCTAGACGTCTATAATAACAATAATAATAGTAGATAAAATTATCTAAAAATCTCAAAAAAATTCAAAAAATTCTAAAATAGTGAAATAACCCCCTAGAGACTACCTGGGGACCGTAAGGACTTCATATGACCTATAGTCTAGGTATGCCCTTGTGAACTCAAAAACCAAATCTCTATTTACCTATGATTCTAACCATTCTATACCTAATAATAATAAACAAAGTTTAAAAAATATTCTCCAAAATAAAATAAATTTTTGGGAGACAAGTGCTACACTATGAACTAGGTGATATAGTTGATAGTTAACCCTACATGTCAAGTTACGATATCTGATTCGTTGACTCTCAAAGAATCGCTCCTAGATGAGTCTCATCGGAGACTAGATACTACCAAGGATACGAGACATCAGACGTCCATAAATCAAATCATATGTGATCATAGATATCAACCCAAAACAAATGCACGAATAGTCATCAACTCGATTACTAGTCGGTGGCATCTATGATACAGTGACGCATGTCGGAATGCTAACTTAATAATAACAATCGTATGGCCCACGAATCGATAGTGCGAATATTAAGGCTAATCGATCATAAGTGCAAGATCTTACTCCCAATCAACATGCTTCCTAACCTAGTCAACGGTACTAGATAACCAAAAACTATGTTGTCATATCATACGAGAATCGAGTTGGATCAAGTCAGGAACAGGTAGATGATCTAGTGAGCATGACATAAGAGTACGGTATGAACATAGCTAGCACAAACGTATGGCAATTAAGGACTGGCACAACGTACCCTCAACACGACGATATATGCGCCACATAACCACATGCAAGAACGAGAGATACGCATTCGACGTTGGCCAATGATAGGAAATGCATATACGAAACTCATATCATGTCGCAACAAACATACATAATGAACTAATCAAAATACAGAAAATTTTAAAATATATAAATACATGAAAACAAAAGTACAAATCTATTTCTACGTGTATAAGATATCATACTAAAAGATTAAGAAAGAAACGGTCGAAACCAACGAGAAAGAGGAGCGAAAACAATAGGACTAACTGTTGTTTTCTGGCCAATATGAGGCTGGACGACATACCGTTAGTATGTCGCTGGCATGTCATCAGAGTACGGATTGCACTAGCATCAACTCTTAGTGAACAGTTTTCCACAATTTTATCGATCATTTCTCAACCAAATTCGATTCTACAAATAGTGAATGTAAATACTACACAATAAAAATAAGAGGTGTGCAAACTCAAGAAAGAAGACATAAATGAGAGCATTAAGTAAATTAGACGCAAGTGAGCACTGTGTGAGGGTGTCCTCTAGCATACTCATGTCCTAGAGCATGTGTGTGAATGTGAATGGTAGCAAGAAACAAGGTAAAACAATTCACACACGAGAAAACCCCCTACGAAAATCACATTTAGGAGAACCAACAACTCAAAAAAGAAGACATAAATGAGAGCATTATGCAAATTAGATGCAAGTCCCGAGTGCCTGCCATAAATACTCAATAAAAACTAACTAAAACATCATAAAAATATTAGTGAGACAAGTCTCCAACTCTTGGACAAGTTGCAATTGCCTTGAGGTAGAACCCTAACCAAGCCTAGCCTAGCCAAGCTCCACAAGTCCTCCTCCTAGGTTGTGTTGAGCAACCCTAAACCAAGCTCCTCCTTGTTCAACCCACAACCAAAGAAGGAAGACGAAGAGAAAACGCTTGTGGAGAAGAACAAATGGCTTTTGAGAATTATGAAAAAAAAGAGGGGGAGGGGGTTATGGCTGAATTGGAGAGCCCTTGGATGGTCTCCAAGTGTCCTAATCCATGTCCTCAACTCACCTCCACCATTTAATTCCCCAAGGAAGCACATGGATCAATTGTATAAAAGAATGGACCCAACATCGTGCTGCTGTTAGAGGAAGCACAAATAAAACAGAATACCATCGACGTGTTTCGGTCTACTATTGGCAGTGCATTGGTGGCGATTCACGACATTTCAAGACAAACTTCTATCGTGCAGGTCCTTGCTCAGTCCCTAGCAGTCTCTAGGGCTAGGGTAAATAGAATATAGGTTGGTTCACCAAGAAGAACGTCAAAAATGTGATTAGTTTCATAAGTCAAGTAACCGTTTAAGTTATTGTCGATTTATTCCCACGAGCAATTTGCTCGTGCGATACTGAGCACATGTTCCATGAAAAATCACGAGATCAAATCGAACACGAAATCTAGGCTATTCATATTGATACGTATCGAACATGGACACAAGATACAATACTGATACCGAAAACATGAAAAATCCATAATACAAGATACACATACGAATACCGTGCCAATTATGGATACTGAAAAATGGGACTTACAAGTGTTCTTCAATCAATCTCCTCTAGAATGATGGATATGACGCCGACGAGGAAAGCTCCGTTAAGGAAGATTACATCCAAAAGCTCATAATAAAGGTAGAATATTGAGAAGCTTGCGTTTTTCTTTTCTCACAAAAAATTGAATGTTTATTTTGTAACCAAACTCGGTTGAAAAAAGGTGATGCCCATGTACATTGCTGTCTATAGAAGATTATATGAAACACTAAGGGGCCTGGTCTTATGGATCTGAAAACCTGATTATGATATCCCATAAGAAAATGAACAAATAAATAAATCAACCAAGATCAAAACTTGATCGTCTTGACTCTTTACTTAGCTCAAAGTTGGGTTGATCCTACTTAACCTAATATGAATGAATACCTAATATGTTAAGCAAGCAAAGTCCAACAACCATATGCATAGGCAGATGTAGTGGTTGGCTAGGGTGGGCTGGATTTTCAAGAAAAAAATCTTATATATACGTATCCCACCAGCTCCTAGCCCAGTCCCATATCCCTGCCTCTCTCAACTCCTATCCAGTTCCTAGCCCCCTCTCTCTTACGTATAGAGTTGATAGGTTGTGGCTGACACAAAAGTTCATTGGAAAGTGGAAAGAAAGCAGAATATCAATAGCCTTTACATGTGACTGACACAAGTTCAGTTGTTATTACTTCGTAATTATTTGAAGTTGTAAAGCCCAATATATTATTTCTCCACATTTGACTGTCCAAATAATTTTGATAAGTTCACAACTAAAATTAAAGGATTATTTTATATAAAGGTACCAGGTTTAGGACCTAATTATACTTTGGGTACTGGGTTTGTCCGTTTTAGAATTTGGGTACTCGAACTTTTTAGTGACATATTTTAGTGACGAACATTCGTCATTAAAATATTCATTTCGTCCCTGAAAGTCTAATTTCGTCACTAAAAAAGTTCGAGTACCCAAAGTCTAAAACTGACAAACCCAATACCCAAAGTCTAATTAGGTTCTAAACCATATACACTTTTTTAGTGACACTATTTATTTTGTTAAAAAATTTTTTAGCATGTTTTAAGTTCAGTTTGGAGTAAACTAAAATCCTGGTCCGCCCTTGACCATATGCTCGTATAGACATGATCCAACACTTACAAAGGAGACATACCTGGTCTGGGGCTTCAGTTTTGCTGTCCTTCCCAAGCTCAGTCAGCTGGCCCAACTCTAACGGTGATAAAATTAACTTTTTCAAGGTTCTCGCGGGTTTGCAACATATAAGGGATATAATAGAATCTAGATATTGGTTAGATACTTTGAACAGAGCCAAAGATGAAAGTTAACTATATGAAACAAATTGTTAGTTAAACGTAGCTAGGACTTTACAAAGATAAAAAATTTGTTCAGATCCCGATAACTTATATGTTTTGCACCTCTCTCTCATTCATCGCTAGTAGGGCTGTGCACAATTAAGTTAAACCGACCAAATCGAACCAAATCAAACCGAACCGATTGGTTTTAAACCGAATCGATGGTTCAATTGGTTTGGTTCGACTTCAATTTTTTCAAAATCGACCTATTCGGTTCGGTTCACGGTTTGGTTATGCCAAAAACCGTTTAAACCGAACCGAACCGAACCAAATCCTTGTTAAATAATTAGGGTTGGCCGGTTGGGTATGGGTTCATTGGGTTGTATTATACCGGTTTGGTTCATTTATTCACATCACAGCCATTTATCAAGTAGAAGTTGAAAGAGCTCTCTCTCTTTTTCTCTCTAGTCTCAAAGAGGAGTGCTTGCGGCTCATATTATTTTCTAGTTGCTCATGTGCACATGAAAGAGGCTTTTGGTTGAATGTATATAATTTTTTTTATATGTATAATTTACATTTTTCTCCACCTGCAAAGCACAAGTTGAATTGAAGCTGCTGAATTGTATTTACTGTTGCAAAGTACAAGTTGACTGAGATTTCACAAAAAGAGAGAACATACAGTCCATTTTTTATGTGATCAAAACCGACCAAGTCGAACCTATCCGAACCGAACCAAGTCGGTCGGTTTCAAAACCGAACCGACCATTTGGTTGGTTTGGTTCGGTTTTGTTTATTTTCAAACCGATTAACTTCGGTTCGACTTCGGTTGAGACTCGACCACCGACCGATGCACACCCCTAGTCGCTAGTATATCATAAATCTTGTTAAATGGTTTTCACTTGTATGGCAGATAAAGATCATCGCACCACCATCAAAAGTGTCAAGGGAATTCTTCTCTCTATTTACGACCATATTTTTCCCTTGGCTGGTCGGACATTGTGAGGTAAGAAATATTAACTATTCTCTTCAAGCTTATCTAATTTATGAGATTACACCTCCAAATAGATTTTGATTATGGATTCAAATTATTACGTCACTGAGCAAGGTTAGAGAATCTGAATTTCAAGGGAAAAGAGAGAAAAATGTGGTGTATATTCCAAAGTGCAGGTATTCTTTTCTATCTTTTGGTCTCCCATATTAAGATCAATAACTGAGGTTTATGTCGATGCCTACGAGATAAAGTTAAGATGCTCAATTCTGTTACTAGTCCTTTTTAGTTCAAACTATTTTGTGCATCCGTGCATAATCACAAGCAATCAACTATTTATGACCTGAGAGTCGCCTATTAGCAGCTACCACTTTAAATATGGCTAAAGTAGAAAGGCATTATATCCATATCGGGCATTTTATTTAATCATAAATTTGGAGACTTTGTAGGTAGTTCCTCGGTATTTGGTGGATATTTTTTGAGTGTGTATATATCATGATTAGATATAACCTTGCTTATACAACAGTTGTTAGGTACTTTTATTTTAGAAATCAAATATTCTTTATTTCTAACTTAAAATGCATAACTTCCAACTAAAATTCATTTGGTAACAATGATGAAGAAACATAATTGTTCATCTTTGTAAGAGAAAAAGACTATTTATATTATTATTTGTCGTTATTCTTTCATTATTTCCAAAACAGATCTAGATGGAAGAACGATCAGAATTTAAGATACCACTTGCAAAATAAATTTTCCTCTCTATTCTAATTTTATAGGATTTCGGAGACAGATATTCCGACGAACGAGTTCACTCTTCAAAAGTACTTGAACTGAGTTTTTAGCATTTTGGAGATTCCGGCAAACAAGTTTGCTCCCCAAAATATCCTGCATCCTACCAAGAATAAGAAGAAGAAAGAAAGAGGAGATTTCAACAGCCCTGCTGGGGTGTTGAAAATCACCGTTTTCTGGAACGCTCGCTAGTCAACTTTTTGTGACTCGAACGGTCTCCCTGAACTCAACGGGCTCCCTTTGCTTTCTTCTTTGGTGCATCTTACCAAGGAGGCCAGGGGCTCTATTTATAGAGTGGAGTGAGACTTCAATTTTTCTTCTATCTGATGTGGAACTAAAATACAAATACTTAAAAATAGAGTTTGATATTTTAGATCATCCCTCAAGTAGCATAGTCGTGTGCCAGTTTACGCCTACCCCAAAACACGTTAGTGCAAGCACGAAGCATCCTAGAACTCGTGTGCGAGTCCGAGTCCGAACGACAAATAGCAACTTGCTTCCTTGTTGGATTTAATCTTTTTTCCTTCTAGGTAAACACCCCCGCATAGCACCCATATGTGCCCCACCACACCCCATGTGCATACCTTAACACATGCAAAGCAATATATTGAGATACCAACTTGGTGGTGTAGTAGATGTGGGACTATTTTACACTAGCCCAAAGGCAAAAACACCAACAGTCTCTCCTACATGTACTCATATTACCTAAGGGTCTGTTCGACAATTGTAGGGGTAGCGGTTATGAAGTGTTTTTAGAGTACTGGTTATGAACGATTATGAGGGATCCAATTTTGGATGGTTTTTAAGTAGCGACTTTTAAAACAGTCCAATCCTTACTTGGTAATTCACTAACAAGCGGTTATGAAAGTTTTTTATACAATTAAAATTAAATAGGGAAGGGTATGAGTAGTTATAATTATATATTTTTGGTGAGGATATAAGTGAAATAAAATAATAAAAAACCTCAAAACCTATCGATTTGGGGTGTTTATAAAGCCACCCAAAATTATATTACACCGGTTTTAAGAGGTTTTGAACCGAACCAAACCAATGTCTCAAAAAAATTAACAAGTAAAAATTTTCATAAACGGTCGGTTAGAAAATACCCTAAAACCGTTAAAAACAACATTACCAAGCACACCCTAAATAAAATATGTACATTATTGTTGAACCAAGTTTTGAACATAACATCAGAGCATTCCCTCTTCTTGACCCATCTCTTTTGCCTTGCCCAAAATTCCTAACCCTAGCTTCCATCACTCTAGGATCCGAACTGCTATCGGGTGATGGTTCGGCTGCGGGTACTGCTCTCGCATCGCTCGGATGTACCCTTGTTCCCATCATTTGTTTCGATGAAGAAGGGGATCTACCCTCTTATATTTTTATATTTAGGATCCGAACTGTATCATTGATAATAATAGGAACTAATATGGCAAGAAAAAGTTTGATTCAGAAGAAGAAGAAGAGGCATAAATTGGAACAGAAATAACATTTGATTCGTCGATCCTCAAAAAAAGAAATAAGCAAGGTTTCGTCGTTGAGTGAAAAATAGGAAATTTATGGAAAATTGCAATCCCCACCACGGAATAGTGCACCCATACGTCTTTTGTCACGACTCGCACCCTGATTAGGGGCACGAGTACGTGGTTACGTCCAGCCTACGCCGCAGAATCGGCGGTAGAACGCTATATAGGTCGTCTATAAATACTACAACTAGCCAAAATATAAGGGTACCTGTCATCTCCGCACGGAGGTATAATATGGCATAACTCAATCACAAGACAAACTAGGATAGATAGCACGAAATAAAAATATGATAGAAAGAAAAACTGGAAAGGAGTTCAAGATCCAACACAAACTCAGAGATATAAACACATCACAGAAACTCAAAATATAATATAAAACTACAGTCTGAAAACAATAGCTGGATCTCAGTCTAGACAAACCTATCTAACAGTCTAAACATGGGCTATATCATCTACGGGCTCCAGGGGTAATGTCTCATCAAACTCTATCCTGGCCATACCCGTAAAAGGTAGAGCAATCAGCTAACATATACTCTGTAAACATCAACGGTTATCCTGTCAGGAAAATGAGCAAGTACAAACACTAACAACAGTTCTATATGAATTGACAAATTCTATAAGAGACAGTATAATGAAATACAAGACAAAGATATAGGATGGCTTGGGAGCTATTCGGAAGTCGAGTTACAACCCGTAAACCAAACAAGGACCGGGGTTGTAACCCTTCTCCCGAACAGAACTTAGCCTCCAATCAAGGTATAACATAAGAGCATGTAGAACATGTGAGTAATGAATATCATAACATGGTGAGAAAAGCACTGAATGTAGAACTCAGCAGGATATATGATATGAAAAAATAAATATAAAATGTGCCTTGAATTATTAGAACGTTATGTGATCGGCTTGGGAATGTTACAGGACAGGCTATCCACTTGGCCCGACAATTACAAGAAAATCTCTGGAAAGGGTCATGCCGGCCAACCTGGATAACGAGCACATAAATAAGATCTCGCTACACCCTATGTGAGGTGAGAGTGGCGCAAGCACAAGAATATAGTGATAGGGTGGCTTTGATCACATACCCCTATTAATTTCCCATCTTCGAATAGTATAATGGATCCAGACATGACACGTCATGACACGGAATTTCCTAAGAGGGTAGCTACTCCCTCTCAGGAATCGGTGTCTATACAAGTACAGGGAATAAGACAAAAAATGTACCAATATACCAAGAAAATCTAGGAACAACATCTCATGTCATGATCCAACATATACTAGTCCATGAACCATCGTGTCTGGAAATCAAGTAAGACACTACAACTGAATCGAATATAGCAGATATCAAGACAATGAAAACTATCAGTGAATGTACTCGCCTGTGGTCTTGAGCTGTCAAATGGGGTCGATGCTCAGAGTGATGCCACAAACCTAAAGATGAGATATATATAAGCTAATTAGGGTTCAACAGTGTTAGGCAGGATTATATAATATAAGCTATATAATCTAGGTCAATCTCAGTCCAACTAAGTCAAACTAGGTCACACTGAGTCACACTGAGTCACACTAGGTCACAGGAAGTCAAACCAAGTCAAACTAGGTCAAACTAGGTCAAAGGTTGACTTACAGTTGACTTTTAATCAACTGGTCAACTCTAGGTCAAACTAGGCTAATGTTGACTAACAGTTAACTTTTGGTCAACTGGTCAACTCTGGTCAAGTTCTAGGTTAAAGCAGTCAAACTTGACTGGTCAACAACTGGAGGCCAAGTGTTGACTGATAGTTGACTTTTGGTCAAAGCAGTCAAACTTGGTCAATCTAGGTTAAAACTAGCCTAAACATATTATTCCTAATATTTACCTACCAAGATACCATATATCTTGGTCAAACAGGATCAACTCTAATTTAAGAATTAAAATATCAAGTTGTACCTCGTTATTCGTACATCGAAATCTATGACACGCAAATCGAGATAAAAAAATCAACGGTAAAGGTAATAATATTATCACAGTGATCCACATGATCATCTTGTCAATTTCAGCGATGTGAGATCACTGGAATCGACTGATCTCAGTTTCGTCGTACTAATTCCGAAATACGAACTTAATAAGAATTAATTATAATAAAAGGTAATACACAGAGAAATATCTACAAACATTGTCGGATGATGAAACAAACATCACCAACGTGTCCAGAATGGTCAAATTAGCTAGAATAGCCTATCCATAAGTCCAATTTGGACACAGGTGTAAAAAGGTAATTTTGGGTCAAAACGGTGTCCGTGTCGGACCCACTTTGCACCGAAAAACGTGCAAGAAAACTAGTCCACTAAACCTAACAAATTATATGTCCACGAATCCAGAATGACGATACGAACCCAATGGTATATCCAGAATTGGATTCCGTTGACCCGATCTCAAATTGGTCCGTTGAACAGGACATTGAAATTTCGATTTGCACGAAAGAGCGTATCGGAGCCAATGTCCTCAAAACTCAGTAAATTATATGTCAACGAGTCCAGAATGACGATACGAACTCAACGGTATGTCCAGAATTGGATTTCGATGAGCCGATCTCAAAATGACCCGTTGACCCGGATATTGGTATCCGACTTGCACCGAAATACGTGTCGGAACCAATGTCCACTAAAATCTATTATATGTCAACGAGTCCAGAATGACGATACGAACTCAACGGTATATCCGGAATTGGATTCCGATGGACCGACGTCAAAAAGTCCTGTTGACCCGGACTTTGGGGCCTACTTTGCACCTAAATGCGTGCCAGGGTCCACGTCCTCCAAATCTAACAAACTTTATATGAAAACGTGCCAGAACGACGCCACGAGTCTACTGGTGGTGTCAGAAATTGAATACGGAGCCCCGAGTTCAAAAATAGAATTTTACAACTTGGAAATTACGAATTCGGACGGCCAACTTTGGCGTCGAATTCAACCAATCAAACGTGCTCACAATGAAACAAAACTGGAGGGGTAGGAAGAGGATTATACCAGATATGCATAGAAACCAGTGGCACACCAGACGGAGCTGCGATGGAGGAGATACAAACCGAAGAAGTTGGCTCCACAAAACTGTCCAAAAATAACACAATTTAAAGCGTCAACTTTGTGGCCGGTTTTGATGTATCAAACGATAAAATTAACGGATGAAAATTGAGGGGAGTGAAGAGCTATATACCGAGATTGAGATGGAGCAAAGAAATCGTCGATCCAATGGTCAGATTTCTCGAAAAATATGCACAAAGTTGCTGCTTCGAAGTGCCATTTCTGGATCACGTTCGCGCGCGCGTCGACGGGATTTCGTGTAAAACGCACGAATCGCCTATTTGGCTCGTCGGGGAAGAAGGCAATGGCCACGGGGCCTACCCCGGGGGTTTGTCGGATATGGTGCGGCCGGCCACGCGGCGCACGTCGACGCATGACGGCGCACGGCGGCCCGCGGCGGCCCGTGCGCGCGCACGGCTGCTGCTTGCTTCTTACTGCTACTGCTGTCAGCTGCGGGGGCTGCACTTGGCCTGGCACGACGGCAGGGCGACGGGGCACGGTGAGCGACGACGGTTGAGGGTGGTTCGGGTTGGTGGTGGTGTGTGGTGATGGTGGTGGTGGTGTGTGGTGGTGTGTGGTGATGGTGGTGGTAGTGAATGTGTTAATGGTGATGATGATGGTTGATGGAGAGTAGGAGGAGGAGAGAGAGGAGGCTGGAGCTTCCGCCTGGGGGTGGAGGTCGGTCGGCTGAATGGTGGGGGGAAGCTCGGCCAAGCATGGGGATGTTAAAAAATGATAGAGGGCGAGAGGATTATTAATGAGGAGAGAGAAAAAGTATGTGTGTGTGCTGTTATTAAGGGAGGAGAGAGAGAGAGAATTATTAAAGTTAGGGCCGACCATGAATGAGAGGGTGTGTGAGTTTGAGTGTTGTGAGGATGTGGGCTTGGGATTGCATATGGGTATAATGAAGGGTTGGGATTAAATGTAGGAATAGATCATTTCTTAGGGATTTAAATCATGGGGGTTATTCTTGAATATTTGAATGGGTAGACTAGGTATTTAATATTTTTAAAGGCAATGAGAGTGAGGGTGTCATGAGGAAGGGTAACATGGTGGCCCAACTAAAAGGGTCGAACCGGATCATGCCCAGCCTGCACCGTTGTTGAGACGGCGGCAGTAAGCTGTTCAGTAGTAGGTAACCATACAACAACACTATATTTGTCACAACTCAACATCGGAAAATTTAAAACTTTATTAAACTTTTACAATGAAATGAAAGATACAACTTAAACCATTTTCTACATTCATCAAGAAGAAAAGAAAACTCTAGGCAAACAGCTCATCAGTCTCGAATTCCTCGTCTTGGGATCGCGTAATAAAGCCTCATCAGTGATACCTAAAATATTGGGTCTCCAGTCAGGAGGGAGCAAAGTATAATTCATGCTAATTTTAAAACAGTTAAAGTAAATAATAGAATCATGCAGTTTTAAACAGTTTGAAGAAAGAATAGTTTTCAGCGGTAAAACAGTGTGATTTGAACAGGCAATGAATTATGACCGGCTTGGGATGTACAGTAGTATCCTAGCGATACGATATGGCTTATCCCCGTGTGTAAGAGGGGAAAGCTAATACAGTCAGTAGTTACAGTTGGCTTTGGTCATAATCATTACTCTATTCCCCCAGTCCCAATCAGTACAGTAGTCACAATCAGTACTCTCCGAGAGAGTTTCGTGTTTGCATCGTGGTTTAAATATGCAGTAAAACGATTATAGAAATAACTGTAAAACTAACACAAACTATACTTGCCTCAGGAAAATGACTGGAGAGATGAGTTGGTACCGAGGAGGAATGTCAGATATGTCTTCGAGTTCCTACAGTTGAGAACTCGACTTAGATCCGTTGTATAACCAGGCTAAGTGTGCTAGTTGCAATCTCTAGTAGCAAGTCCTAGTCAGGTTTTAGTTGTTATTAAGCTACAGCTATCGTTTACGTCACCAACTACGTGCGTTGATTAAACCGATTAATTGATTATTTGGAAATAATAACGAGAACCGATTAACTTTGGAAAACTTTGTGTTTTTTTAATATATTTATAAAAATATAGTTTCTTATAGTGATAAATCATGAACTAGTTATCTACTAATATTTTATCCATTTACTTAATTCTTAATTAATTACAAAATGATTACGTTCTAACTACGATTATAAGTCTAATCAAAATACCACCCAAGATCAACATCCACCCAGAGAATAAAGTAAAACCTACGCTAAACAATACATGGGCACAGCTAATCATCCTAGAGTTATGGGCTTATGCCCTGTACAATTCTTTTTACATCAAATAAGAGGAAATGATTTAATTACCAAATAAAATGCAGTAAATAAATAACTATAATAAATAGCTTAAACATTAAATAAAATAATTTAAAATAAAGTTGGAGTTTCAGACTCGGTCCATCATCAAGTCTAGCTAATACCTCAACGCCCAGTCGGACCGGTGCGTTTGCATTTCGCTAGGGCCCACAGACCGGTACGGTCGTCGCCCGAAAATCAGTTTTAAAATTCATTTTCCGAAAACCGATTTGAAATCAAAATAAATAAAGTTTCGTAAAAATTTGGGCAGCATTTCCTCTATTTCGGGACAACCCAAAACTGGGAAATGCGCCACGAAACCTGCAATTGTTCCAACCAGAATAATAATCCCGAAAATATAATCACCGAATAATTTCCAACCAAAATAATAATCCCGAAAATATAATCACCGAATAATTTCCAACCACCAGAACCTTCCCGAAATACTCGGGAATTCCGAAATCAACCAACAACACAAATCTCAGCAGACAATATCACAGAAAATGCTAACGTAGCTAACCGAAACTACCACGAAGCTAAACCAGATTTCCCAAAGGGAAACCGGGGACCGTTATCATCATTGACTACCCAAAATAAACGCAACGGGGCAGAGAATTATACCTCGGGTGCTCGGTTAGAGCTCTCAGTTGATATAAAAAAGAATAAAAGAAATCCAGCAGCGACGTCGACGTCAAAAATGCCGTAACTCCAGAAATAGGCACGCTGGCCAGAATAAAATGCCACGAAAAGCAGCGCTGTCGGCGGACAGCGAGGAGAACTCCGCCAAGGGCAGCGCGGAGGCGGACAGATCTGGACAGCGGGGTGTTCGCGTGCGCAAGGGCGGCGATGGGGTCGCGTCGAGGGCGGATCTGGACGACGGCGGGGTGCGCCGTCGAGCGCTGGAACCCGCGGAAGAGCACGGCGCGCTGGAAAGGGGCGCACGGCCGGGGCGCTGCCGGAGTCGGGCGGCGCGGGGCGGTCAGCCCGCTGGAAACCGGCGAACGCGGGAACGGGGATCGCCGGAGAGGGCTCGCGCGCGGAAGGGGGTGCGCCGGAGTAGGGCCGGCCGGACGCTCGGGGAGAGGGCGCGGCGCTGGCCTGGCCGCGGAGAAGTCGGGTGAGGGGACGCGGGTCTCCGGTGGTCGGCGGAGCTCGCGACTACGGTGGGGCTCCGGTGGGGTGGTCGCCGGACTCGGAAAGAGGGAGGGTTTGCTCCAGAGGGTTTGGTGGAGTAAGGTTTGTTTGGGGAAAATAGAGAATAGAGAGGGAGAGATGAGAGTTGGTGAAATGGTGAGAGCTAAGTTTCTCTTCTGTTGAAGAGGTGGGAGGAAAAGTGGAGTAAATAAAGAGTGGTGGAAGAGGGGTTACGGAAGGGAAAGTGGCGACGGTGGCTGGCAGTTTCGGGAGGGGAGGAGTCGGGATGCTGGCGGTCGGTGCCGAGGGGTCGGCCAAAGCCTAACGGCAGAGAAGGAAAGGAATTTCCTTTCCTAACAATAAAGAAGGAAAGAGAAAGTAAGAGTTTTAATAAAAAAATGATTACTATCTTAAACAATAGGATTAGGATTTCATATTAATTATTATAACTAATGGTTTTATTTATTTTTTTTAATAATTGAACTAAGTCAGATTTAATAGGAAGGGAAAAATGAAATTGGGTTCGGGCTCAGGCCTGGGTCTGGGTTCAAAAATCCATGTTGTTTAATTTTTGAAATCGTTTGCACTCAAACATATATAATAATAATAAAATAATAATATTAGAATTACTAATAATTAATACTAAAACACTAATAATAATTATTCACAAAATATGGGTTTCACAATCTTCCCCGTAGAAAATTTCGTCCTCGAAATTAAAGACAGGGTAGGAGATTCAAACAGGTACGGGTACTACGCCCGTAACTCAGGTCCAACAATAAGAATTTCCAAGGCAGTCGTGGATGAGACGGTTTAGGGACAGGTTTTATTTATGATATCATCCATGCAAAAACAAAAAAATACAAATGCGAACCAAAATACACGAGGTTGATCTGACCATCATGCACCGGTCCTGATTAGACAATATATTAGTGGGTGCACCCAATAAAATACTGTCATGATCAAGCTTAATAAAGATATAGCTTGCAAAACTAGGCTAATTTAGCAGCATCAGTCAAGTTTAAAACGAAAAGATAAGAAGTAGGAGTTTAAATGATGGCTCAAAATCTGATCTTCTTCTCACCTCTGACTACGCTTGCAACTGGTTTCTCTGGCTCTGAAAGGTTGAGTCCAATCTTCAGCTCTGAATTATCCAATATGGGACTCGGATCCGGAATGTAGCGTCTGAGCTGTGACGTAGAAGACATTGCACACTCTCAAGATTAGCTGGTAGAGCTAACTGGTACGCTACTTCCAACGCGTCTTAAACTTCAAATGACCTGATGTACCTGGCCTCAATTTCCAGCTCCGTCGAAAACTGATTGTTCCTCTGGTAGGAGAAACTTCACCAAATGCAATTTGGTCTTCCCAAGACCTACCAAATTCCGAGACGCAAAATCTCAATACATCTTCAAGCGTCTGGATTGACCTCTCTGATTGCTCGTCCCGCGGTACTCCATGAATCCGGTAGATGTGCTTCCCGTACAATGCTGCCCACTTCTTAGTGGATAAACCAACTTTGAAGGAAAATAAAGTGTGCCGACTTAGTCAGTCGGTTTATAATAATCCAATTGGTGCCCTTCCCTCCTTGGGAACAAGGCAATCCTTACTCAAAGTTCATTGTTATATGCTTCTACTTCCACTTCGAATTATCCAGCGGCTTCAACAAGCTTGTTGTCCTCTTGCTAAATTCCTCATGTTGACAAATTCACATCTAATCCCATACCTGGAATTGTCCTTCTTTATTCCATAACACCAACCAATGGAGGCATATTCCGATACATCTTATTATCTCCTGAATATATGGAATACTGCGACTGGTGCATTTCTTCCTTCAACTCGTTCCTCCGTTTATCAGCCGATACGCAAAGTCTCGCACCATTCTTCAGAGTTCCACTGCTGATCAATTTAGAAACCCTCAAGTGTTCCTGCCAACACTTGATCTCTGAGCCTGCAAAGTGCCTCTTTTTGAAACTACGATCTCTTGATTTTGTCCCTCAGCCTCGAACTTCATCAATACTGAATCAGCATCCAGCTCCGTCCGTCTATCTCCAGGTAGTATAATCTCCAGTCCAAACTTCTCGACATCTTCTAGTAGGTGCCACTCCTTGGTTAAGAATATCGCCACTGGTTATCGACTAAGTGTATCAGCGATCATATTAGCCTTACCTGGGTGGTACTGTAGATCGATATCCAAATCCTTCATCAGCTCCCGCCATCTTCTTTGTCTAACATTCAGCTCTTTCTGAGTGAAGACATATTTCAGACTTTTGTAGTCCGTATATATTTTCACTCCCTTTCCATAAAAATCATGCTTCCACAGCTTCAAAGTAAAGATAATTGCTGCAAATTCCTAATTAGATGTGGGATAATTCTTCTCATGAGTCTGTAGTTGCCTAGATGTGTAAGCAATTACTTTCCCATGTTGTTGAAGAACGCAACCCAGTCCTTTTCCAGAGGCATTACTGTAAATTGAGAAACCACCAGTTCCTGCGGGTAGCGCAAGGATTGGTGTAGTGGTAAGTCTCTTATTCAGCTCCTCAATGCCGCCTGACAAACTTTCGTCCAGATGAACTCTTCATTCTTCCAAGTGAGCTTCGTCATCGGCTCAGCAATCTTGGCGAAGTCCTTCACGAACTTCTGATAGTAGCCGGCCAAGTTCAAGAAACTTCCGAATTGAACTTGGGGTATACCACTCTTCAACAGCAGCTATCGAAATTTCTTCTCTTGACGACATGGCCAAAAGTCCACCTTGTCAAAGAAAATCCACGTTCAGGTAACTTACCATAAAACTTCTTTTTCCTCAAAGTTTCCAAAACTTCCTCAGATGTTCTTCATGCTCTTCTTCAGTCTTCAAATATCAGAATGTTATCTATGGAGAAGATAATCTGATTCAAATACTCATGGAAAAACTCTGTTCATGAGATTCATGAACACAGCAGGAGCATTTGTCAGTCCAACGTCATGACCAAAACTACCCATACTTGGTGTTTGAACGCCGTCTTGGAAATATGTCCTCCTTCCTGACTTTGATTTGTTGGTAGTCAGATCTTAAGTCAAACTTCGAAACACCCTAACTCCACACAAACAGATCAAACAGATCCTCGATCCGGGCAGAGGGTACTTGTTCTTTAGTGTCTGGTAATCGATGCACATCCGTTATTCCATCCTTCCTGGGCACAAACAAGATAGGTGTTCCCTAAGGTGAAGTTCCTTCCTGAATAAATCCTAGAGCCTTCATTGATCTGGTCCTTCATCTTCTATGAACCCCGAGTCTGCATCATGCCTTATTGTAGGAGGCAAGGTCTGCTGGATAGGAAGAGAGTCCCTAGGTTGTGGCCTAACAGGTGTTGCTGGGATAGGTATTCTGGTATGATGGAAAGATAAGGGGCAATCCATTACCCGATGTTAAGCAGATCCACATGCCAAACATTGTTCCAATCTCTTGCGACAACTAACGGCCTGATGACCAGGCCTCTTGCAGTAGTCACAAGCCAATAACCTCCTACGACAAGACTGCCGGAAAGTAGAGTACTTGATGGGACCCAAATATCTTCTAGATTCAGGGGTATCCCTCCTAAGACGAGGTTCTGTTCCAACTTGGTTTAAGATAGCTAAGGCTACATCATTGACGTTCTTCATGTCTTCTCTCGTGATATTCATCTGTTCCTGCTGGGCTTCATCTTGAGCTTTCTGGAACTCCAGGATTTCTTGAAATGGGACAACCATTTGGGAGGCGTTTGCTGGTACTGGTGGAGCAACAAAAATGAATACTCCACCAAGGAAATGCAATTCAGTCTGAGATGAGGTAGGAATCGCCAGTGTAGGGAAAACTTCACTAGATGCACTATGAGGACGGTCAAACAGCCGCGAGGAAAAGGACCCTGGGCTTGGTTGAGGAGATGGGGTATGATCCGGAGATGACACCTCATCGCCAGTAGGATTTGGTCAATGGTCATTCTCTGGAAGGTTTAGGACGCACACATAAGCAAGGTAGCCTACCGGTCTATAATCAAGCAAAAATATTTATTTATATATGAATCGGACCTATGTCGTGACAAATTAATGTTCTAGTGTTCTAATTGTTTCTAGGTATGTTTTCCTAAGTTGTTGTTTGCTGTGGACCTGCATGGGCCACCACTGAAAATATGTCACGACCCGATCCCAACTAAAGGGGTCGAACCGAATCATGCCCAGCCTGCACCGTTGTTGAGACGGCGGCAGTAAGCTGTTCAGTAGTAGGTAACCATACAACAACACTATATTTGTCACAACTCAACATCGGAAAATTTAAAACTTTATTAAACTTTTACAATGAAATGAAAGATGCAACTTAAACCATTTTCTACATTCATCAAGAAGAAAAGAAAACTCTAGGCAAACAGCTCATCATTCTCGAATTCCTCGTCTTGGGATCGCGTAATAAAGCCTCATCAGTGATACCTAAAATGTTGGGTCTCCAGTCAGGAGGGAGCAAAGTATAATTCATGCTAATTTTAAAACCGTTAAAGTAAATAATAGAATCATGCAGTTTTAAACAGTTTGAAGAAAGAATAGTTTTCAGCGGTAAAATAGTGTGATTTGAACAGGCAATGAATTATGACCGGCTTGGGATGTACAGTAGTATCCTAGCGATACGATATGGCTTATTCCCGTGTGTAAGAGGGGAAAGCTAATACAGTCAGTAGTTACAGTTGGCTTTGGTCATAATCATTACTCTATTCCCCCAGTCCCAATCAGTACAGTAGTCACAATCAGTACTCTCCGAGAGAGTTTCGTGTTTGTATCGTGGTTTAAACATGCAGTAAAACGATTATAGAAATAACTGTAAAACTAACACAAACTATACTTGCCTCAGAAAAATGACTGGAGAGATGAGTTGGTACCGAGGAGGAACGTCAGATATGTCTTCGAGTTCCTACAGTTGAGAACTCGACTTAGATCCGTTGTATAACCAGGCTAAGTGTGCTAGTTGCAATCTCTAGTAGCAAGTCCTAGTCAGGTTTTAGTTGTTATTAAGCTACAGCTATCGTTTACGTCACCAACTACGTGCGTTGATTAAACCGATTAATTGATTATTTGGAAATAATAACGAGAACCGATTAACTTTGGAAAACTTTGTGTTTTTGTAATATATTTATAAAAATATAGTTTCTTATAGTAATAAATCATGAACTAGTTATCTACTAATATTTTATCCATTTACTTAATTCTTAATTAATTACAAAATGATTACGTTCAAACTACGATTATACGTCTAATCAAAATACCACCCAAGATCAACATCCACCCAGAGAATAAAGTAAAACCTACGCTAAACAATACATGGGCACAGCTAATCATCCTAGAGTTATGGGCTTATGCCCTGTACAATTCTTTTTACATCAAATAAGAGGAAATGATTTAATTACCAAATAAAATGCAGTAAATAAATAACTATAATAAATAGCTTAAACATTAAATAAAATAATTTAAAATAAAGTTGGAGTCTCAGACTCGGTCCATCATCAAGTCTAGCTAATACCTCAACGCCCGGCCGGACCGGTGCGTTTGCATTTCGCTAGGGCCCACAGACCGGTACGGTCGTCGCCCGAAAATCAGTTTTAAAATTCATTTTCCGAAAACCGATTTGAAATCAAAATAAATAAAGTTTCGTAAAAATTTGGGCAGCATTTCCTCTATTTCGGGACAACCCAAAACTGGGAAATGCGCCACGAAACCTGCAATTGTTCCAACCAGAATAATAATCCCGAAAATATAATCACCGAATAATTTCCAACCAAAATAATAATCCCGAAAATATAATCACCGAATAATTTCCAACCACCAGAACCTTCCCGAAATACTCGAGAATTCCGAAATCAACCAACAACACAAATCTCAGCAGACAATATCACAGAAAATGCTAACGTAGCTAACCGAAACTACCACGAAGCTAAACCGGATTTCCCAAAGGGAAACCGGGGACCGTTATCATCATCGACTACCCAAAATAAACGCAACGGGGCAGAGAATTATATCTCGGGTGCTCGGTTAGAGCTCTCAGATGATATAAAAAAGAATAAAAGAAATCCAGCAGCGACGTCGACGTCGAAAATGTCGTAACTCCAGAAATAGGCACGTTGGCCAGAATAAAATGCCGTAAAAAGCAGCGCTGTCGGGGGACAGCGAGGAGAACTCCGCCAAGGGCAGCGCGGAGGCGGACAGATCTGGACAGCGGGGTGTTCGCGTGCGCAAGGGCGGCGACGGGGTCGCGTTGAGGGCGGATCTGGACGACGGCGGGGTGCGCCGTCGAGCGCTGGAACCCGCGGAATAGCACGGCGCGCTGGAAAGGGGCTTACGGCCGGGGCGCTGCCGGAGTCGGGCGGCGCGGAGCGGTCAGCCCGCTGGAAACCGGCGGATGCGGGAACGGGGATCGCCGAAGAGGGCTCGCGCGCGGAAGGGGGTGCGCCGGAGTAGGGCCGGCCGGACGCTCGGGGGAGAGGGCGCGGTGCTGGCCTGGCCGCGGTGAAGTCGGGTGAGGGGACGCGGGTCTCCGGTGGTCGGCGGAGCTCGCGGCTACGGTGGGGCTCCGGTGGGGTGGTCGCCGGACTCGGGAAGAGGGAGGATTTGCTCCAGAGGGTTTGGTGGAGTAAGGTTTGTTTGGAGAAAATAGAGAATAGAGAGGGAGAGATGAGAGTTGGTGAAATGGTGAGAGCTAAGTTTCTCTTCTGTTGAAGAGGTGGGCGGAAAAGTGGAGTAAATAAAGAGTGGTGGAAGAGGGGTTACGGAAGGGGAAGAGGCGACGGTGGCTGGCAGTTTCGGGAGGGGAGGAGTCGGGATGCTGGCGGTCGGTGCCGAGGGGTCGGCCAAAGCCTAACGGCAGAGAAGGAAAGGAATTTTCTTTCCTAACAGTAAAGAAGGAAAGAGAAAGTAAGAGTTTTAATAAAAAAAATGATTACTATCTTAAACAATAGGATTAAGATTTCATATTAATTATTATAACTAATGGTTTTTTTTTTAATAATTGAACTAAGTCAGATTTAATAGGAAGGGAAAAATGAAATTGGGTTCGGGCTCAAGCCTGGGTCTGGGTTCAAAAATCCATGTTGTTTAATTTTTGAAATCGTTTGCACTCAAACATATATAATAATAATAAAATAATAATATTAGAATTACTAATAATTAATACTAAAACACTAATAATAATTATTCACAAAATATGGGTTTCACAGGTTTGCCGGAGGTGGTGCGGCCGGCCACGCGGCGCACGGCGACGCATGACGGCGCACGGCGGCCCGCAGCGGCCCGTGCGCGCGCGCGGCTGCTGCTTGCTTCTTACTGCTACTGCTGTCAACTGCGGGGGCTACACTTGGCCTGGCACGACGGCAGGGCGACGGGGCACGGTGAGCGACGGCGGTTGAGGGTGGTTCGGGTTGGTGGTGGTGTGTGGTGATGGTGGTGGTGGTGTGTGGTGGTGTGTGGTGATGGTGGTGGTAGTGAATGTGTTAATGGTGATGATGATGGTTGATGGAGAGTAGGAGGAGGAGAGAGAGGAGGCTGGAGCTTCCGCCTGGGGGTGGAGGTCGGTCGGCTGAATGGTGGGGGGAAGCTCGGCCAAGCATGGGGATGTTAAAAAATGATAGAAGGCGAGAGGATTATTAATGAGTAGGAGAGAGAAAAAGTATGTGTGTGTGCTGTTATTAAGGGAGGAGAGAGAGAGAGAATTATTAAAGTTAGGGCCGACCATGAATGAGAGGGTGTGTGAGTTTGAGTGTTGTGAGGATGTGGGCTTGGGATTGCATATGGGTATAATGAAGGGTTGGGATTAAATGTAGGAATAGATCATTTCTTAGGGATTTAAATCATGGGGGTTATTCTTGAATATTTGAATGGGTAGACTAGGTATTTAATATTTTTAAAGGCAATGAGAGTGAGGGTGTCATGAGGAAGGGTAACATGAAGCCTGGACTCGGTTTGGTTGAGCTGGGTCGGGTCAAAATCGGACATGGTGCAATAATTAAATTAATATAGGTATTTATGATCATGGGTAAATAAGTAACATGTGGGGGCTCAAATAAATGGGACAGAAGTGTCTGGTGGGTAGTAGGCTTCGTGTGAGCCATGTCCATATTTTGGATCGACTATCTTGGATCAATGTCGAGTTCCGAAATTAAATTGGAAGTCAGGTCACATTCTACGGTGGATAATTAATTGGCCTAAATTGACCCAAAAGTTGTACGAAGCAAATGAAGCACAAGATGGTGTGTCTGAGTGGGACACGAAGGTCATGGGTGTAGGACGTCTCAAGTAGATCATGCATGAGAAGTTGGTTTCAAGAAAATGACTAGTCTTGTGCTCCTAAATTAAAAGTCACGGTAACGTGCATATGATGATCAAAGATAAAAGTGGGAAAATCAATTAATAATTATTTAATGATCAAATGGTCTAAATTGACCCGAAGTTGTGTGAAGCAAAAAGAGTACAAGGGAACAAGTTTGGATGGGACATAATATATCGACATGAAGGTAATCTTGTCTACTACACATTGATGAAGAGAGATTCCAAAGATTGGCATCCCTGACGCTCGAGAAGTCAAAGTCACGGTAAAGAGCATTTAATCAAATAATAAATAAATAATAATATCTGTTGCAAATAATTGATTTATAAAATTAAAAAAATAAGCCCTAAATTTAGGGGGCTTACATCTTTATCGACGTTGTTTTTTTACTGCAAGACCTAGAGCTAACTATCTAGACTTTGGACTATCTGGACACATACTTCGAGAAATGGTTCATGCATGTTGTGGGTTCGGCTTGCAGCTTCACCCATCCCCTCCAGTGATCCCCTTCGGGTCTCACTTACATGGCCCTCCTTCATCCCCCTTATCGGGTGATGGTTCGGGTGCGGGTACTACTCTCGCTTCACTCGGATGTACCCTTGTTCCCATCGTACGACTGTTTTATTGTCAGGACTACCCGGAGGAGACTCTGAGCGACTGACTGCCCGAAGCTATAACACGAGTTACTGAGTTAATGAAGCTACTGACCGAGCCCCACCCCGACGATTGATGGGGGCTGCTAATGCTGTTGCTGTTCCGAAGTGAGGCCTCACCGACTGAGAGGTGACCTCCCTCTCCGTTATATAAACATGACCGGCCGGGTAGTCAAGTAGGGGTGCTAAACAGGGAAGGGCCGGGGGTCCTGGGGGGAAACCATTCCTCCTAAATAGTGGCATCGTCTAACTGACATATAACCGTATGGCAGTTAGAGAGAGTGTAGCGAGATGGCAGTTAGACGATGACACTATCTGGGAGGAATATATGGTTTCCCTCCATCACCCCCCCTTCCCTATTTAGCACCCCTACTTGACTACCCGGCCGGGCATGTTTATATAACGGAGAGGGGAGTCACCTCTCAGTCGGTGAGGCCTCACTTCGGAACAGCAACAGCATTAACAACCCCCCTCAATCGCCGGGGTGGGGCTCGGTCAGTAGCTTTATTAACTCACTAACTTGTGTTATCGCTTCGGGCAGTCAGTCGCTCGGAGTCTCCTCCGGGTAGTCTTGACAGTAAAGCTAGTGGTACTGGGAAGTGGATACCCTTCGGGTCTCACTTACGTGGCCCTCCTTCATCCCCCTTATCGGGTGATGGTTCGGCTGCGGGTACTGCTCTCGCTTCGCTCGAATGTACCCTTGTTCCCAATGTATGACTGTTTTACTGTCATACCTATCCTGCGTAGACTCCTTCGCTCCCTCCCTTACTCCGCTTTCTTCTTTCTTTGTTAAACTCTCCTTACTCAGAAAAGTCATAGAATGATACACCAAAATTCCACCTACTCCCGAATTGAACGAGTAAATTCCTCGGTTTGACACTCTTACAACCCTAGCTTCCATCACTCTATCCAGAACTTACACTAATCATCACAACTATAAAATACCTGTTAGAAATTGCTAGTATTTCACTTCTGAGTTCTGCGAAGTTGAAAATGTCGTCGAGGCTTGAATCGTGCATTTAGCAGCACTTTCCTTAAAGTGTTTCGGGCACTCCGGTAACGTCTTGGAGTCAGTACGCCAGAACACCCAGGATAAGACAGCCTTCTGTCGGAGGTTCACCAGACGTTGTGAGACACCGGCGTAGGGAAGAACACCTTTCTGGAAAACTTTGGAAGAGAAAAGAAAGAGAGAATGAATACTGAGATTCTGTGTGTTTTAGACTCAGAGATCTGCAGTATATATAGATGGATTCGTGTTGTTTCGTGAAGTCACGACCCTTCCGAAACAACATTCATTCACCTGTTCGCAGGTTCATTCACCCCTTCGTCTGTCTGGGCCACAAAAATGGGCTAACAGTGGGCTGCAAAAAATAGGAATTCTCGGGGCGAGAATCACCGTGAGGAGCCCGAGGCTCGAGCCTACGCCACTCGCCCGATGCTACGTTGCCTAAGTGCACAAGTGCGTCTATAATGTGCCACTATCGCCTCTACGCCTGAGCCCGAGCCGGAGCCGGTGTTGCCGGTGGCAACACCGGCTATATTTTCATGAAGAAGATAAAACAACAACCAATGGTCACCCACTAGCAACCCTTTGGTTGTTGCACACTCCTCATGAGTGCACATACCTATTTAAGTACCCTCGAACCTTTCTCTCTTTTCGATGTGGGACTAAAGTCCCTTCTCTTTCCTTTCATCCTTATGAACAATAAATGGAATTAATAATTCCAACAATCCCCCACTTGTTCCATAAATGATGGAAATAAATTCCAGAATACACCACTTAAAGAATGTTAATACAGTTAGGTATCTTTCGATTTGAACCTATCCTTAGTAGATGCAACACAAGATTTTATCGGAATCTTTGGTAGCTGGGCTTTGAACCAGTTATTCCTTGTGATAAAATTGGTGTTACTTTACACACATTCTTTTGTAGTTCTTTGCCTACATTTCTCGCTTAGCACTATTAATGGCCATGTGTTGATCCTGTCTCGTGAATTTTTTTATAAGATAAACTCCAGATCTTACTGAGACGGCACCATCTCTAAATTCACATAGGTGAAGTTCTTTCAGTATCTCTGTTGCTTTACAGATATATGTCAACATTACTGAACTTCATTAAGAGTTTTATAAACTCAACCCTCAAATTGCAACAGTCGACATTATCATGTCGTATACATCCAAATCAATAGTTTGTTGTTACCCATTGAATCTAAGGTTAAGGTTTTCTTAACATTAGATTGGGTTGCCACTGTTGTTGGAACTCTTACTCAAGGAGTTTCAATCCCATACCTCTCGAGGTAGATTTTACTAAATCCCTAGCTAGTGGTTTAATAAAGGGATCAGCTAAATTATAGCTGGTACGCACATACGTAAGAGAAATGATTCCATCTTTGATCAATTTCCTTACGTAGGTATGTCTTAGACTTATATGTCTAGACTTCCCATTATACACTTCGTTGTAGGCTCTTGCTAGAGTAGCTTGACTATCGCAATGTATTGACACTTTTGATACATTGTTCTTAGCCAGCAGAACTTCTAATAGAAGATCCCTCAACCACTCAGCTTCTTGTCCTGCAAAAGCTAGAGCCACAAACTTTGACTCCATGGTCGAATGCACGTTTGTTTCTTGCTCTTCCAAGAAACTGCCCCTCCGACAAGCGTAAATACCCAACCTGTCATAGATTTGTTATCCCCGACACTTGATATCCAACTAGCGTCGGTATATCCTTCTAATATGGCAGGAAATCTACCATACTGTAATCCAAGATTATTGGTTTTCAAAAGATAACCAAAAATTCTTTCGATAGCCCTCCAATGCTCATTATTAGGGTTGCTAGTAAATCTACTCATTTTACTAACTGCAAATGCTATATCAGGTCTTGTGCATTGCATCAAATACATAAGACATCCAATAGCACTTGCGTATTCTAATTGAGCGACGGCTCTTCCAGAATTCTTTTCTAGTTTAACACTTGGATCAAATGGAGTGTTAACTTCTTTGAACTTTAGGTGTTTGAACTTGTCTAGCACTTTCTCAACATAGTGCGACTGCATAAGTTCAAAACCCCCACTATTTTGTATTATTTTGATCCCCAAAATAGTGTCAACTATTCCAAGATCTTTCATCTTGAATGTGGAAGTTAGAAACCTCTTCGTTTCTGTAATTTCACTCATCCCGTTGCTAATGATCAACATATCATCAAAGTAGAGACAAAGAAATATTACGATATTTCCATATACTTTAGTGTATAAACACTTATCACAAACATTGTGAACAAAGCCATTAGAAATTATGACTGAGTCAAATTTCTGATGCCACTGCTTTGGTGCTTGTTTTAATCCGTACAAGAATTTAACAAGTTTGCATACCTTTTGTTCATTTCCCGGGAGCACGAACCCTTCCGGTTGCTCCATGTAAATCTCCTCATCGAGATCTCCATTTAAGAATGCCGTTTTGACATCCATCTGATGAACATTAAGATGATGCAATGAAGCTAACGCAAACAATATTCTAATTGTAGTCGTTCTTGCTACTGGTGCATATGTGTCAAAATAATCAATTCCTTCTCTTTGTCGAAATCCTTTGGCTACTAGTCTAGCCTTGTAGGTGTTTAAAGTACCATCACTATGATACTTTCTCCTGAACACCCACTTACATCCAATAGGTCTTAATTAACCCTTTGGGCAGATCGACAATTTCCCAAGTGTGGTTAGATATTATTGTATCCATCTTATCTTGGATAGCATCTTTCCAAAAAGATGTCCCCCGCGAAGCTATTGCTTCCTTAAAGATTTTAGGATCATCTTCCACCTAAAGAATAATAGGAATCTTTCGAATAAGTTTCTCTGTATTTCCTTCTACTAAGTAAAAAGAAATTAGTTGAGAATCTATTTCGTCAGATCCTAGATCCTTAGCCTTTCGAACTCTCTTGCTGATCCGAAGCTCGGGTCATTTTTCAACTAACCGTGAAGAGCTCTCCTCACGAGACTCTTCATTAGAAGGAATCTTAGAATCCTTATTCTTAGTAATAAGGTTCTCAAAAAATTCCACATCTCTGGATTCTACAATAATGTTAGACTCTAAGTTTAAAAGTCTATATGTCTTACTATTGGCAGCATAACCTACAAAAGCACTTTTGATTCCACGAGGACCTAATTTGGTCCTTTTAGGATCCATATTTTTGTAATAAGCTATGCACCCCCACACTCTAAAATAACTGATATTAGGCTTACGGCCTTTCCATATCTCATATGGTAAAATACCAGTTTTTTTTAAAGGAATTCGGTTCATTATATGTTATGCATTAAGTTTAGCTTCTCCCCACAAACTAAATGATAATTCAGAATGCATTAGCATTGCATTTATCATTTCTTGATATGTTCTATTTTTTCTTTCGGCTAGTCCGTTCTGTTGTGGTTTCCGTGGTGCAGAACATTCGTGAATAATACCGTTCTCTTCACAGAAGGTATTAAATTCAAAAGAAAAGTATTCACCACCTCTATCACTTCTAAGTATTTTAATGTTTCTACCAAGTTGATTTTCAACCTCTGATTTGTATATTTTAAAAGCATTAAAGGCTTCATCTTTATGCTTTAATAAATATACATATGTAAATCTAGAGCAATCATCAATGAAGGTAATAAAGAATTTATTACCTCCTCGAGATAATGTGCCATTAAATTCACATAAATCAGAGTGAACTAAATCTAGTAGGTTGGTATTATGCTCTACACCGTGAAAAGGTTTTTTAATCATTTTGGATTTTGCACAAATTTTACACTTATCTAAGTCTTCAGAATTGCATGAAATTAATCCAGATTTAATTACTCTTTTCATAATGCTAATACCTATATGCGCTAATCTACTACGCCATAAAGTAGAGGACTCAATCATGTAAGTAGAAGTAGAAACTTTATTGATATTATTTCCAATGATACAAAGTTTGATCATACCCTCATCGGTATATCCCTTTCCAACAAACACACCATTAAGGGTCAAAATTAATTTGTCCGACTCAAAGACAGATTTTATTCCTGGTTTACCCAACAAGACTCCACTGATGAGGTTCCTACTCATATCCGGGACGTGAAGTACGTTAGTCAGAGTTACTTTCTTCCCGGAAGTGAATTGGATTTCCACATCACTTGTTCCCACGACCGTTGAGTGTCCTTCATTTCCCATCTGAACTTCTTGTCCATCATTGACTTCAGAATAGGTCTTGAATGCTGCTTTGTCGTATGAAACATGAACGGTAGCACAAGTATCGTACCACCATCCTAGAGCATTTCCTTTGACCGTCATGAGTTTGCTCACCGTAGCAATTATGTCATCTGTCTCAGTGAGATTTACCTCGCTGTTTTGGGTCTTTCGAATCCGACAGTCTCTGGCATAATGTCCTGCTTTTGCCACATACAAAACAGCCGGTCTTGGGTCCTTTGGCGGTGCTGGAATTCTTGAACTTTTGTTGGTCCTTTTTAAGGACCGAGAAAGTTTTTCTTTCCTGCAGGCCTCTTGCCTTTCGCGCTCACCGCGTTAGTTTTAGAAACTCCGTTGTTCTCGGATTTCTGTCTTTCCTTCGATTCCTCTTCGATTCGAAAGTGTTTTTGAATCTGTTCCAGAGAGAAATCCTCAGAGCTGTGAAGTAGTTTCTTCCGATAACTATTCTAAGATGCTGGCAATTTAGTAATTATAGCACCAACTTGGAATGATTTCGGAAGTTCTATCTTCACTGCCCTGAGTTTATTGACTAGAACTTGTAGTTCGTGTACTTGGGCGAGTATAGGCTTTGTATCAATCATTTTGAAATCAAAATACTTTGATATAAGAAATTTTTTTGTACCTTTTTCTTCTGCTCTGAATTTGAAATCCAGAGCCTTCCGGATGTCAATCGCCGAAGGATTTTCTGTATAGAGGTCGTACAGTCTGTCCGACAGGGTGTTCAGAATGTGACCACGGCACAGCAGTTCGTCCTCTTTGCGCTTTTTGCGTTCTGCCTTGACTGCATCAGAATCTGCTGGAGTGGGTTCTGAAACAGGTGGCAGATCTGGGTCGAGGACGTAGTAGATCTTCAGCGCCGTCAGGAGGAAGATCATCTTGTCCTGCCAGCGTGTGAAGTTCGTCCAGTCGAAGCGATCCAGTTTGACTAGATCCTGATTCATGACTTTGATGCTCGAAATTGCAGCCTCGGACGCCATTATTTGAAACACTTTAAGATTGTTAGAAATTGCTAGTACTTCACTTCTGAGTTCTGCGAAGTTGAAAATGTCGTCGAGACTTGAATCGTGCATTTAGCAGCACTTTCCTTAAAGTGTTTTGGGCACTCCGGTAACGTCTTGGAGTCAGCACGCCAGAACACCTAGGATAAAACAGCCTTCTGCCGGAGGTTTACCAGACGTTGTGAGATACCGGCGTAGGGAAGAACACCTTTCTGGAAAACTTTGGAAGAGAAAAGAAAGAGAGAATGAATACTGAGATTCTGTGTGTTTTAGACTCGGAGATCTGTAGTATATATAGATGGATTCGTGTTGTTTCGTGAAGTCGCGACCCTTCCGAAACAACATTCATTCACCTGTTCGCAGGTTCATTCACCCCTTCGTCTGTCTGGGCCGCAAAAATGGGCTAACAGTAGGCTGCAAAAAAATAGGAATTCTCGGGGCGAGAATCTCGCCGCGAGGAGCCCGAGGCCCGAGCCTACGCCGCTCGCCCGAGGCAACGTTGCCTAAGTACACAAGTGCGTCTACAATGCACCACTATCGCCTCTACGTCCGAGCCCGAGCCGGAGCCGGTGTTCTACATTTTCATGAAGAAGATAAAACAACAACCAATGGTCACCCACTAGCAACCCTTTGGTTGTTGCACACACCTCATGAGTGCACATACCTATTTAAGCACCCTCGAACCTTTCTCTCTTTCCGATGTGGGACTAAAGTCCCTTCTCTTTCCTTTCATCCTTATGAACAATAAATGAAATTAATAATTCCAACAACACCTTCCGCCTGATATATATATATATATATATATATATATATATATATATATATATATATATATATATATATATATATATATATATAAAGTTATTTTGTATTATTATTATGTACTACCGCATGTAGCCTGTACATGTTAATTATTAATTTATATAATAAACGTTATATGTGAGCCTTCCGTCTAAATTATTAAGTTCTTGGAATGAAAGGCTTGCTAGTCTTTGCTGATATCATAATATGAGACTCGGACTCACTATGCTTTGTTCATAAATGTTTCTAGTCGTAGGCCCACCAACAAGAACATTGCTAGGTTACAAAAAGACTAGCACACTGTAACTTAACTCATTTGATTAGTGATTGTTACACAAGTTCTTAGTGTAGATGACATTTTAAATTAGAGATGTAGGTGTTCGTTAAAGGACAAGTTCGCTAAACAAACTCGACTAAGGAATTTCCTAATGTTGTCTTTATGCAATAATACCAATTGGGGAAGTCCTTGTGTTTGTAGTACAAATAGTACCTACACCTAAGAATATCATAGCAACTCGTAAGTATGCAAATGCTATTAGATTCTATTCTAACATGGTTCTCGCCAAGAGTTATGGAAGGTTATTATTGGGTACATTCATAGGACTTGTATAGTTAGTAGTTAATATGGAATCTGTCACTCTAGGCATAAGAGTATAGTGCCATACGTCTTATATGATCTGGTAGTATTATGTTCGTTAAATTCTTGCACAATGCAATGTCACAAATAGTATGAACCTGAATACACAATCAAGATAGAGCAAGATTAGTTGGACTTGACATTATGATCCACGTCAATCACGACCCTGAATCTTCTACCATTAATGATACAAAGGGTTCGAAATAGTTTATCCCTTTGCGAAGAATCGCCTTACATTTGTGTTAACATGAACTTCTTTTCCATGCCACGGAATGCTTCATTTTTTTTATTCCTCCCTACAACCGCCACCAGTTGATAAGTGTAATGGTCGCCAAATCGACCTCTGATGCGTTAGTTGCCGCAAAAGCCGTTCCTTCCTTAGTTGCCATAGCGACTGTGTCAACCGACGTCATCCCAACCGCAATAGCACCGTCGGCTGGTTGGCAAGTATTCGAACAAATGACATTCGAGAGCCAGTTAAAGTGGTGTTGCCAAATGGGCACTCGGACAAAAACAAAAGGCGGGTAGAGCATCTTCTTGGAGACTTAGGGCCCGTTTGGTTTGCAGGATTGGACAACGTAATGTAATTGGCATTACGTTGTCAATCTAACTCGGATGTTTGGTTGGACCAAAAAAAATTAGATGTAATGTAATCGCGATTACAAGTTTGATTACATTACATCAGTTTCTTCTAAACTCAATTACATCATAAAACCTATAATCACAATTACATTACAACTTAAGTGGAAGGTTGGTATGCTATAATTTGGTATTTTTGTTCGTTTTTGGTCATTTTTTGTTGTTTTTGTTTGCTTTTTGTCGTTTTTTTGTCGTTTTTGTTCGTTTTTTTGTCATTTTTGTTCGTTTTTGGTTGTTTTTGTTTGTTTTTTGTCGTTTTTTGTTGTTTTTGTTCGTTTTTTGTCATTTTTGTTCGTTTTTTGTTATTTTTTGTCGTTTTTGTCCTTCTTTTGTCTTTTTGTTCGTTTTTTTGTCATTTTTGTTCGGTTTTTGTCATTTTTGTTCGTTTTTGTTCGTTTTTTGTCGTTTTTGTCCCTTTTTGTCATTTTGTTCGTTTTTTGTCATTTTTGTTCGTTTTTTGTCATTTTTGTTCGTTTTTTGTTTTTTTTGTTTTTTTTTTGTCGTTTTTGTCGTTTTTTGTTAGTTTTGCCCTTTTTTTCTCGTTTTTTTCGTTTTTTGCCTTTTTTTTAGTTTTTGGTTATTTTTTGTCGTTTTTGTTTACTTTTTGTCATTTTTGTTCATTTGCTTGTTTTGGGCCATTTTTTTCGATTTTTTTTGTCGCTTTTGTACATTCTTGGTCATTTTTTTGTCGCTTTTGCACATTCTTGGCCATCTTTTGTCGCTTTTGCACTTTTAAATCTTTTTTGTCGATTTTGTACAATTTTTGTCGGTTTTTGCACTTTTTTTATTGGTTTTGCTTTATTTGCACGTCTTTTGCATTTTTGCACGCTTTTTTTATATCGTTTTTGGTCAATTTTTACGTTTTTTTTATCGTTTTTTTCGTCGATTTTGCACATTTTTTTGCCATTTCTGCATGTTATTTATCGATTTTTGTCGATCTTGTACGTCTTTGACCATTTTTCACGTTTTTATCGTCTTCTATCGTTTTCGGTCGATTTTGCACGTTTTTTGTCGCATTTTTTTATCCTTTTTTTTTTTTGCTTTTTTGGGGTCTTTTTTCACATTTTTTGTTTATGCTCGTTTTTTCTTTTTGTTTGTTGTTTTTGTCGTTTTTGTTCCCTTTTTTGTCGTTTTTGGATTTTTTTTTGCAAGTTTTTTAATCTTTTTGTCGTTTTTTGCTCGTTTTAATTTCCTCTTATTTTTTGTCTTTTTTCGTATTTTCGATTTTTGTCATTTCTGTTCCTTTTTATCATGTTTTATTTTTTTTGCTCTTTTTTATCATTTTTTGTCATTTTTTTTCCTTTTTTTCTTTCGGTTTTGGTCGTTTTTCGTCTTTTTTCCTTTCATTTATTGTTGTTTTTTGTCAATTTTTTTTAGTCAATTTTTTTATCATTATTGGTCACTTTTTATGGTTTTTACATTTTTTAGTTTTTTTGTCGTTTTTCTTTTTTTATCGCTTTTTCATTTTTTGTTTTTTTCCTTCTGTTTTGTTCGTTTGTCATTTTTTGTATTTTGTATTTTGTATTTTTTGGTTTTTTTCGTTTTTGGTCTTTTTTTAGCAGAAAACAAACCATTTTTTTCCTTATTTATTTATTATTTATTTTTAGTTTTTTTCTTTTTAAGTTTTTAAAAAAATTTAGGGATCCACTTTTTTAATTTTATGTTGTATTTAAAAAAATTAAATTAGAAACTTAATTACATTACATGGTAAACCAAACATATGAATGCAATTGACATTATATTACATGGTTTGATTACATGCTTCAACCAAACATAGTAATGTAATTGTAATTCTATTATATTACAAACTCAATTACATTACAAATTCAATTCTATTACGATTACATTACAATGAACCAAACACAACTTTAATGCAGTAGGTAAATTGATAGTAGAAAGAACACTTATTGCTGGCATGTGGATGGGACTCCATCGGGTGGATTTATCTTTAGAGTGATGTATGAAAAGTGTCATCAGCAGTTCCCTAAAGGTTTTTTTTAGGGGCACCTCCACATTTACTAAGGGACAGCCCATTTTTTTTTTGAAAAAATTACAAGTTTGCCATAGATTTTTTTTACTAGGGGGGCAGCCCAATTTTTACTATAAAACCCAATGTTGTTTTATTTCTTCTCTCTCTCTTCCTCCTCCACTCTTCCTCCACTCTTTTTTTCTCCTCCTCAAAAAACCCTAGAATTAACCTAACCTAGGTGAAATTGTCCCCCCACCTAAATTTGTTAAAGAATTAACCTTTCACTTCTCCCATTTATTTGTAAGTCGTCGAATTTATTTTTGTGTAATGTTTTAACCTAAAATCTACATATAAAAGTTGAATTTCGTGTTTAATGTAAAAAGAAATAGAAAATGGAACAACCCGGACCATCAAATGCTGGAAACTCTCCTCCCACAACGTCCGAAAAACACTTTGATGCATCGGAAGGCCTCTTGGTAACTAAACTTTAACTTTTTTCGGATGAAAAATCGAATTTTGACACAGAAGACTGCCACTTTTCTGGCAGTCCCTCTTTTGGATTTGGACTGCCACATATGTGGCAGTCCTTTAGATGTGAGGGACTGCCACATATGTGGCAGTCCTACATATGAGAGGGACTGTCACATATGTGGCAGTCCTATATCTGTTGGAGAGACCTTGTCACCAAGGCCAACTACGAACTGGATAGACAAAATAAAATCAATTAGTTATATCTGTCAAAGTCTATTAGACATAAAAATATCAGATGTACTAAAGCAAAAAACTGTTAGATGAAAACAATGAGATTAATGACCGCATCCCTGAGAAAAGTCATCACAAAATAATACCAAAAATTTAAGTTTTAACCAACAAAGTTGATCCTATCGAACTCTCATTTGATTTGAAAATCCTTCTGAGTTCATTCCTGTCAATGTAGAAGTCCTCAATTGACCCTAGTTTTCTTTATCCATAATATGCCAGTTTTCATAGGCTCGCATATGATTCTTTCGATGTGTGTATTCTTAATTACTACACATATTCGTGTGTATATTCTCCATTACTATCATCTGTTATTTTGCGAAAATTGTCCTGGTCTTCAATTACATGTGTGCTAAACACCATCAGAGGACTGCCACAATCAGGGCAGTCCTTCACATATGTTGGACTGCCCTGGATGTGGCAGTCCCAGCTGAAATATTCTGTGATCTAGTTCACAGAACATTATATCTAGCAGGTTCCATTACATAGCACTTTATCTACTTTAGGTTGAAATTTACACCAGATTATCTACTTAGGTCAAGAAAGTACTATTTTTTTTAGTTCATTTTTCCTCTGGCATGTTGTTTGTTTGAATGTCTATGTGTGTATAAATGATAATGAACTTGCATATAAATGACTATGAATGGTGTCTATACTTATCTGCTGGTGTTAGAAAATCTACTAACTATTCTCCAGCACAGGTACTCTTGTAGACTCCGTACATGTTCTCTCATATATTCTCTTAGCTTGACAAGCCATTAACTGACTAGACTAATTTGTGTTTCATCCGACACACGCATCTGTAAAAATAATGTATCCATGACAACAAGCATTTTGTTGCAGGTGTATTAATATTCTTCGTGCTGCTGGGACTGCCACACACAGGGCAGTCCAACACTTGTGAAGGACTGCCATGTGTGTGGCAGTCCTAGATGAATTGAAGTGTGATCAAATCACAGAACAATTCATTTAGGACTGCCACACACAGGGCAGTCCAACACTTGTGAAGGACTGCCCTATGTGTGGCAGTCCTTACTAAAATGATCTGTGGTTGTTTAGCCTGTTTTGGTTGTCACCATCATTCCTGAAAGTGTAATGAGATAAAGGATCTGAATACACAATTATCCACTTTTATCTATGGTTGTGAGGTGTGTGAAGGGACAATTGAGTCAGATGGGGAACAAAGCCCCTAACATCAGCATGTATAGTTTTTTTTTTCCATAAGAACATGGATTCAAGATCTTATTCCACATAAATAAACAAATGCATTAACTGATATTGAAGAACCTTAATATCAAAAAATCTGTCAATTTTGGGTTCCTTAATTGGCCAAACATATCGAAACTGTTGAATATATTCTTTTGAACTGTTAGAACAAGTATTCCTTAAGTATCAGGGTGTAGTATCCCATGTGATCCTAAACCTGTAGGGTACCTCCATTGAAGTATCAGTGCCATGAACTACACAAATAGAGAGGATGAGCCCTAGCGAATTTTAGAAAAGAATTGAGTGATTTCAACTTTAATGCTACCGATTACTGAAATGATGACGACCTCCATAAGCTGCCGACCAATGTGGAAGTTGTCAAATTCTTAACTGTAGTTGTTCTCTTTCATATTTTCTTTCCCTTTCCTCTCCTCCATCTCTGTTCTTCCTATGTTATTTATGATACTAATGTGAACTGTATGACTGCCTGGCATGTGGCAGTCCAATTGCAAACAAGGACTGCCACAGTCCTGGCAGTCCTCTATTGAAAGAGGACTGCCAGGACTCTGGCAGTCCTTGTTTACATGTGGACTGCCACATGCTTGGCAGTCCTACTGTACTCAGGGCCGACAGACGAACGACTCGCTAGTTTATCGTTTTCTAGGGTTAGGGTTTGAAGAAAAATTGTGGGTTTGTCGTGTTCGAAAATGTCATTCATAAACCCTAAAGACATTTTAAACCTAAATTATCAAAAGTTTTTAGAGAATTAAAACTATTCTAGGGTTTCGGGAGGAGAATTAAAACTATTCTAAGTTTTTAGAGAATTAAAACTATTCAGCAACTTGCGTGTCATCTCGTCGAATGTGGGAGTGTTCTTGAAAGAAATTTGGTGGAGGAATTAGGATTAGAGTGGTGGAGGAGAATTTTCTAGGGTTTAGGGAGAGGGAGAGAGAGCTCTTCTTCTTTTTCTTTTGGAGGAGAGAGAGAGGAAATGATGAAATGGGAAGGAAATGTGAGTTTGGGGGGTTGGGCTGCCCCCTAGTAAAATTTGGGCTGCCCCCTAGTAAAATCTCCACCAAATGGGCTGTCCCCTAAGTAAGGGCTGCCCCTTAGTAAATGTGGAGGTGCCCCTAAAAAAAACCTTCCCTAAAACAGAGTAGATGGAGTTCATGTGGCTAAAAGGAGCTGCACCAAAATTTAAGTTTAATATGTATAAGGCTGCTAAGGGAAGGGTGTTGACATTTGATAGACTTGTTCGGTTTGGGTGTCCAGTAGAAATGCAAATGCGTGTTCTATGTATGGGCTGCGAAGAGAGTAATGAGCATATCTTCTTTAAGTGAGAATTTAGTATGGTGGTATGGCAGGCTTAGCAACAACATCTTGTTATATTATCCCTAGTTGGAAGTGTTGGTGCTCTTCCTTGACATGAAGAGAGCTTGTTCTCAACATGCCTAGTAAAGTTTAGTCCCAAACGGAAAGTGCACCATGAGTTATCTCAACATATATACTTGTATGTGTTGTTGGGATATGCACATGGGATGGTGACCCTAAGGAGGGAACCATGTGGGGGATTTTACTAGGAGGTAAGGATAAGACTCCAAATAAAGCATTCATGCTTTTTGCTCTTGGTAAATTAATTTTCATTGGAGCTAAGCCCCGTAGCGACTCGGACACGGGCTCATGGGCTCATGAGGCGTAATGTGGCATTTTGTTGGCGCACTTTGTCAGCATCGTCGCTAGGCGCATAGTGTGCTCAAGTTGCGCGAGCCTCTTGCGCAGCCGACTGCGCGGCCAAGGTGTGCGGCTCAGTTGCGCGGCCAGTTGAGCTGCCATGTTGCGCGGCCCAACTGCGCTGCCAAGTTCGCGGCCAGTTGAGCGCCCAGGTGCGCGACCCTGGTGCGCGCCCTGGTTACGCGGGGCGCGCTGGTTGCACAGGTTGCGCCAGGTGCGCAGGGCACACGGGGAGCGCGGGGCGCGCTGGTTGTGCTGGGCACGCACAACTCGTTCAGTGGCACTGTTTCGCACAGATCGTGGCTGTCCACGTTCAGATCGTTTCATAACGTGCGATAACTGATCCGGGGATTTTGGATCTGACATCATATCGTCGCGCACATTGCGGATCTAAGCGGTTACAGCAGGACATTATATATATGGCCTCTCTTCTCACAGAAAAGTATTGATTCTTTTCAGACGAAAATATTCTATACGAGAGCAGAGAGAGTTCCTCGACCCATTCGTTTTTCAGCGCCCCCAGTAGGTTGCGCTGGGTGCGCAGGATGCGCAGCACGCGCAGGTTACGCGGGGAGCGCTGGTTGCGCGAGGTGCGCAGGGCGTACTGGTTGCGCAGGGCATATGGGGAACGCGGGGTGCGCTGGTTGTGTTGGGCACGTGCAACTCGTTCAATGGCGCTGTTTTGCACAGATCGTGGCCGTCCACATTCTGATCATTTTGTAACGTGCGATAAGTGATCCGGGAATTTCGGATCTGACATCATATCGTCGTGCACATTGCGGATCTGAGCGGTTACAGCAGGACACTATATATAGGGCCTCTCTTCTCACATAAAATTACTGATTCTTTTTAGACGAAAATATTCTATACGAGAGCAGAGAGAGTTCCTCGACCCATTCGTGTTCCAGCGTCTCCTGTAGCTCCTCGCGCCATCAGTATTTCTTCCTTGTCTTTTCGAGTAGTCCGTTCTTGAGCAGATCAAGAGCGTTCCAAAGTTCTTTTGAACTTGCTGGTTCCTGGAAGCTGACCGTGAGGGCGGATCTAGCTTTGAGCACTGGTTCTTGACACCCCAGCTGGCTTTTCCATTATTGTTGATTTTACGAAAGTTTTTTAGACTGTTCGTACGCTGCATGTAACGAAAAATCTTTTTAGATTTTTCGTTTATAGAGTCCTAGGATTTTTGTTTTGCACCTTCCTTTGAAGTGCTGCAATTGTGTCACAAGAGTTTACTTCTGACTGTACGCTGCCTGGAGTAACAATCTCAAAGCTAGATCAGAAGATGGAAAACTTTCGTACCTCTCTCCTCGATACCAGCTTTAACAAACTGGGGAAGTTCGACGGAGAACACTTTCAAATCTGGAAGAGGAAAATCACCCTCAATCTTCAACTAGTGGACGTCGATCATGTGTTGATTGAGGCTGAACCAACGATTCCAGAAGGACCGATGATTCCAGAAGGTGGTACAGCAGATGCCATTGCTGCTGCACAAGTCAAACTGACCAAATGGAGAAGGAATAATGGTCTCTGTAGGCTATTGATTCTGAATGCAATGGAGGACTCCCTGGCAGAGTCATACTCCAAGCAAACTTCTGCCAGGGACATCTGGGAGTCCTTGGGAAAGCTGTATAAAGACGACGACGACAATAGGTCAAAAATCTTCATCATCGAGAAGTACCCCAAGTGGCTCTTCGAAGACGAGAAGGCAATGCTGCCACAGGTGAAAGAGTTCTTGAAGTTGCGCCAGAAGCTAGAAGACGAGAAAATGCCCCTCGTTGACAAGTTTGTCGTTGGAGGGATCGTCTCGAAACTTTCTGCTGGATAGAGTATTTTCTATGCAAGAATGCATCGGAGGAAGCTGGACATTAGCTTAGAAGATCTCCTACAAGAGATCCATGTTGAGGACGAGATGCGTTCTCAACAAAAGATGGACACTCTGTCCAAACAATTGGCTAAGGCCAATCTGGTGCAGACAAGAGGGTCCAATGGGAAGTAGGTGGCTTCTCATCACAAAAGAAGGACTCCACTAATCTGAAAGTGAAGGGTCCTTCATTCAAGCATCAGAAGTCCAAGTCCCATATGACTTGTTTCAATTGTGGCAAGAAAGGCCACTACAAAAGTGAATGCAGATCTAAGCCTAAACAATCAGAGAAAGGTGAGCCTAATAAGATTTTTTTGGTTTCTAACATTGTTGCTATGATCGCTCAGGTCACTACCGTGAGGGCTGACTCTGACTGGTGGATAGACACCGGTGCGACGTGCCATGTCTGTTCTGGCAAGGAATGGTTTGTTACGTACCAGCCAACGTCTGAAAAAGTTGTCATGGCGAACCAGGCCCAAGCTGAAGTTCTGGGGATCGGGACTGTGGAGCTGAAACTCACTTCCGGGAATACTCTGATGCTCCAGGGAATGAAGCATGTTCCGGTGATTGCCAAGAACCTGATCTCTGGGAGCCTGTTTAGCAACGCAGGCTTGAGGATGGACATTAATGCTGGTCAGATGGTGATGTCCAAGAAGGAAACATACTTTGGAAAGGCTTATCAAACCGAAAGGATGTTTAAAATTCAGCTTGTAAACCAGTCTAATGAAATTAATGCAGTCGCTCTTTCTGATTATTCTCTTGAGTTGTGGCATAATAGGCTAGGACATGTTCATTGTAAAAGAATAAACAAAATGTCTAGTCTAGGACTTATTTCCAAATGTGGAGGTAAGGTAGAGAAGAGTGAAGTATGTGCTCAGACGAAGATCACAAGAAAACCCTTTCATCGGGTCAATCGAAGCATAGATCTTCTGGAGTTGGTGCACTCCGATATCTGTGACTTCAAACAATTCTCTACAAAAGTCGGGATGAAGTATTTCATAACCTTCATCGATGACTTCTCTAAGTACGCATTCGTCAACTTGCTCAAATGTAAAGATGAAGCGTTCAAGAAGTTCAAAGAGTTAAGGGTCGAAGCTGAACGGCAAACTGGGCAACAACTCGAGAGGTTGAGAAGTGATCGAGGCGGAGAATATCGGTCTCATGAATTCGCATCGTTCTGTAAAGAACATGGAATCATCTGCGAGACTACTGCTCCGTATTCTCCTCAATCTAACGGAGTAGCAGAGAGGAAGAATCGAACGTTGACAGAAATGATGAACTCAATGCTGCTAACTGCAGGTCTTCCAAAATGCTACTGGGAAGAAGCTGCATAAACGGCCACATTTATTCTGAATAGAATGCCATATGAAACTTCTGACATAATTCCTCATGAACTCTGGATCAAAGTCAGACCTAACTTGAATGTCATTTGAGTGTGGGGGTGTCTGGCTTACGTGAAGCTCCCAGATCTGAAGATTCAGAAGCTGGGGACAAGGACTACGAAGGCGATCTTTTTAGGGTATGCCGAGAAGAGTGATGCCCGAAGATTTTTTGACATTGAGTCAAATCATATCATCGAATCCCGCGATGCTGAATACTTTGAAGACAAGTTTACAAGACACAAAAATATTTTTCTTCCAGACATTCCAGAGAATGGTGATGGTACAAATAAGACTGAGATATCATATGAGCCAGTAGTCCAAGATGATGTTGTTGGTGGAGAAACAACAATTGAACCAAAACTCACTGAGCCGTCAACGAAGCGAACAAGGAGGCCGAAGAGCTTCGGAGATGACTTCGTCACCTATCATGTAGAAGCAGATCCGCTTACCTATGATGAGGATGAGACGATGAAAACCAGAGATGTTTTTTTTCTGGAAGGAGGCAATAGACAACAAAATTGACTCAATTACCTCCAATAACAAATGGGTGTTAGTTGATTTACCCGAAGGAATAAAACCCATCGGATGCAAGTGGATCTTCAAGAAGAAGATGAAAGCTGATGGAACCATTGACAAGTTCAAGGCCAGGCTAGTAGCCAAACGGTTTTCTCAAAAGCAGGGGATCAGTTACTTTGATACATATGCTCCAGTAGCACGGATGACAACCATCAGATTGTTGATTGCTCTTGCGACAATACACAAGCTGGTGAAACATCAGATAGATGTGAAAATAGTATTCCTGAATGGCGAGCTGACCGAGGAGATTTATATGCAACAACCAGAAGGACTTATCTTCAGAGGCCTAGAAGACAAAGTCTTCAAGTTGGTGAAATCTCTGTACGGCTTAAAGCAAGCACCCAAAATATGGCATGAGAAGTTTGACAAAGTTCTAAGGGCAAACGACTACAGGGTCAGCAAAACAGACAAGTGTGTCTATACTAAATTTGCTGACGAAAGAGGAGCCATCGTTTGTCTATACGTGGACGACATGCTAATCCTAGGAACGGATATAAGTTGTGTTACGGAGACAAAGAAGTTTCTCTCCACAAAGTTCAGTATGAAGGACTTGGAGGATGCTGATGTTATCTTGGGACTCAAGATCATCCGGACAGACACTGGATTGGCACTGTCACAATCTCATTACATTGAGAAGATGCTCACTCGATACAGGTATCATGATCTTCCTATAATTGATACACCGTACCGAAGTGACCAGAAGCTGGTGCCAAACTCGAAGGAAAGCTTCAGGCAATTGGAGTACGCTACCGTTATCGGGAGTTTGATGTATGCTACTCCAGCCACTAGGCCTGACATAGTGTCACGACCCACTCCCGAATAATCGGATACGAGTCAGACACGCCCAGCCTTCATCGTTGGACACAATGAAGTAAGTTGTACCAATCTTTAGGGAAACTACAAGTCCAGATAAGAATGAATATAATCCACAGCATCTAATATCGAATCCCAGAATCAAAGTACATGTCTAAGAGTTATTACATTCATCCCGCTAAAATAAAGTCTGACTGTCTCAAGTACAATAGAACATAAACTGCTAAGGGTAATGCACTAGGCTTCCTCAGCCTCTAAGTCCAGAGCAACTCCAGCTGGCTCTACTGCATCTTCAGGCTCTCGGCCATAATATGTGTCACACAAAGCCTTCATCTCATCTGCACCATATCCTAGTCAGGAGCGGAGCAAAGTACAGTTCTAGGTAATGAACAAAAACATCATGATATGGAAATGAGTACAGTAGAACATGAAATAAGAGATACAGGAAATGAACATGAAAGTACCTGAATGTAAAGTGCAGGAATTAAAGTACAGGAATGTAACTATGAACCTGAAGTACAAGACATGACATGTGCACAATATTTGAAATACAACTAGCCTATGTGACCAGCTGGGGTGAGTACAGGAATATGTATAGGAGTACATGAATATCGGTACGGCTTAGGACCTGCGTGCACGATACGAGGCCTAAGCTATCTACATAAATATAGTAACCGGGGTTTGGTCACATAGCTAGTGTATTTTTCCTTCCGACACAAGTAAGTACAAGAATAGGAAGTACAGGGGTACAAGATATCATGTCATGACGTGTCACAAGAAAAGTACAAGATATGTAAATGCACAAAAACCATAGAACAGTACTTGCCTTGCTCCGAATAATCATGGGTAGATAGAAGATCTGGATGTTCTCCTGTTAATAGTACAGTTTAAGTTCTAATTAACAACTTATTTAATTATTTATAATAGCATACTAGTTTTACACATTCCTATCTAGATATAAATAATATTACAGTCCAGATTAATTATGTAGACACCCCTACTAGCTCTCTACATATCATGATTAGATAATGTTAGACTTTAGGTAACTTACTAGCCAGCCATTTATGAGAAAAATCCACAGTAATTAATTAAAAAGGATACTTCGGATGAAATGGTAATTAACAATAGGCTTTAGATAATACCTATCTTAAAATATTACCACCAATTTCTTAAGACAAAAACTGAAATAATAGCTTGAAAACCAAAGTAATCCCAATCGACCACAATACTAGAGCTCTCTACTTAACAGCCCAATAGTTGAACAAATTTATTCAGAACCAAAATTTGGGACTCTCTGTCCATCCCAACTGATTTCAAATACTGCATGCTATGACCTTCTTAAACTCAGCAATTTACAAAAGTATATCAACCTTCGGAACAAAAGCACAAATGTGCATACAATCTTATTTAACCCATAGAATATATATACAAAACTTCCATTCATCAATTCATACTCAACTCACAACTCCAACCAAATCCCAGAAAAGCATTTGTTCAGAACGATACCAAACACCAAATTATACAAAGAAATATACAATCTCTTTGAAAGAATATACAATCCAAAATAAGAGTAGAAACCTTAGTTGTAAACTATAAGTAACACAACACTGTCACACCAATCCATCCTTCACTAGCCTGTCTCACAGACACGGACACGAGCTCTACATACAGCTACGGCCACACGATGGTATTGGTATAGCATGCAACCCAACCACGGACACGGACACAGCACGAATTCCCCACCTACACGAACATGACACAAGCTCTTCCAGACACGAACAAACACCCAACCCAACAGACCCTGGCCAAGCCAAACAGACTCAAAGGAGAGGAAAAGATTTAAACTATCTATCGAAGGATAACATAGGTATCTGAGTAGTAATCGAGAGAACTTCCAGATGTCGAATTCTCCAACTGAACTGATGATCCAATCGAACTCGAGCGCAACCTCAAATCACTGCTAGAAACCAAAAAGAAATTCATACGCAATCAATAATACTACAACTACTCTGATGCAACAACGAAAAAGAAATGAGGAAATTAGACTCAATCGATCCATAATAACTTACCGATCCGAGCAGCTGCTCTCGAAACCCCCTCCCAATATGTCTACCGATAAACCAAAGAATGCTGGACAAATGATCATAACGAAACAAAATCAGTCGATCAACATCGCACCATGGTATCGAACCAACAACGAAACCCTAGGCTTACCGAACGATGATCAATCAGGGAAAACACTCAGATCTGATCGATCGGTGATGAGGAAACCCAAATAGATCAACCGGTCTGTGTTTTGTGCACATCGATCAGTGATCAGAAACAGAAATTAAGGATCATGAATTTTCGAGGAATAGAAAGACTCACCGAACCACAGGTCGAAAAACGAAGCCGATCCCACAGTCGCAGAAGAAGAAGTCGATGTTGAGATCGTCCAAGCTGAGATGAACCGCTTTAAAGGAGAACTCGCGAAGGAGAGAGGGAATCACCACCGATTGAAGCCATGCGCTCGTCGAGAATCCTGCGAAGAAAGAAATAGTCGTCGATTCGAAGAGGATTGCTCACTCCTAGTCCTCGGAGAGGAGTTGAACCACTGTCGCCATCACCAAGAACCGCCGGAGAAGGAAATTAGGGTTAGGTCTCGGCGGGAGGAAGGGGTTGAAGCTGCTGAGCTTCCGATTGAGAAGAAAGGAAAAGATATATATTTGTTACGGAGAGAAAAGAAACACAAAAATATTCGGGCATAAAATGTACATATGTTTTTCTTCTAATTTCTTTCTCTTTAAAAATTTTAATCTATCCTTTTTAAAAACATGCATATCTCTATCTTAAAAAATAAGACTTATCTATCTATTTATTTTAAACAAAGAGAGATTTATTTGTTTTTAAACAAAGACACATTTATCTATTTTTAAAAGTAGAGATAGATAAAAAAAAATTTAAAGTATAGATATATATTTTAAAAACAATCTATCTTTACATATAAATATACCTTTAAATTGTATTTCAAAAATTAATTTTAATTTTAATGTTAATCTTAATATTAATGTTGCTATTAATTTTGATTTTTAATTTTAACATTAATTTTAACATTAATTTTAATTTAATTTCAATGTTAAAGTTAATGTTAATGGTAAAATTAAATTTAATCTTAATCTAAATCTATATCTATATCTGTATCTAAATCTAAATCTAAATCTAAATCTTAATCTTAATCTTAATCTTAATCTTAATTTTAATATTAAATTTTTAATGTTTATGTTAATGTTAATGTTAAAATTAATTCTAATGTTATTATTAACATTAATTTAATTTTAGTGTTTTTTTAATTTTAATGTTAATTTTTAATTTTAATGTTAAAACTAAAATTAATATTCAAATTAAAATTATCAACTAAATTAACATTAAAATTAACATTTATTTAAAATTAAAATTAATATCAACAATAACATGAACTGAAAATTAACATGTATTAAAATGAACATTAATATTAAGATTAAAATTAAGATTAATATTTGTAAATATAATTTTTAAAGATAGATTTTTTTTAAATCCATCTCTATTTTAAAAATAGATCAAATTAACTTATCTATCTCTATTTTTAAATTTAATAAGTAAATCTCTCACTATTTAAAAATAAAGGGACTTATCTTTAAGATAGATATATGTATGTTTAATAAAGGAGAGATTTAATTTTTTTTAAAAAGAAAAAGATTTAGAAGAGAACCATACGTGTATTTTTTTATCCCGTAATTTGTCCCGTAAGTTATTTCCGTAAAAGAAACTCTTTGTATATATATATATATATATATATATATATATATATATATATATATATATATATATATATATATATATATATATATATATATATATATATATATATATATATATACTTGCTTTATGTGGTTACACCGAACATTAGCTTCAAATTTCTTAGGCACCTTTTAGATTGCAAAATTATTAGTAATAGATAATCTAGTTACTAATACTTTAATTTATATTATGATAGGTTCTTGGAGGGCACCAATTGCGTTGGGATGTGCACTAATTTGTGTAAGATGCCAACTCAAAAATTCATACAGGACTCATTTGGGATGCCTCTCTACATGGTTCCAAGTAAGCTCTTACAAAACTGCAAATACTCACTACTTTGGTTTCCCTCTTGCTAATCATCGTGGAACCCTATAATCATTCCAGGATGTTAAACATGTTAAACAGAAGCTATGTGTAAAAGCTACAAACCAACAGGACATGGATTAATTGAACATAAAATGTTGAAACCGACATGCTCGGTGAGTCCTCTCGATCATCCGGTCGACCGGCCGATCGGTTTTCCGATCGACTTCCCTTAATTAATTCCAATTATTTTTTCATACATTCTAGTATTCCGGAGCACAGAGATGTTATTTAGCATGGATTAACATATTAGAATCAGAGATCTATAGGTGCGCGTGTGTGTAAATAAGTTGTCGTGTCATGTATCCAAGGAGAGCAAGAAGATACTTTAATATTTTAAAATTAATATATGTGAATGGATCAAGTTAAGGTCTAAAGGACGATGTTAGGATTGTAGTCAAATAGAATTATAACATTATTGAAATCTCTAAAAGAAAAAATAAACATTAAGCAATGATTAACACAAGGGTGTTCATTTATATAATGTAGATCTATGGGTTAAGTTTTCAAGTTAGACACTTGTCTTGGGTTGATTGTGTAGTACTCAATGGCCTAAGCTACGGCAAGCTTCAATCAAGATCTCATTTTGATATTCTCTTATGACTCCCTTATGGCACACCTCCCAATACAACACAATACAGAAAGAGTTTTGCTATGCCTACAATCAAATGATTACAATTCTCTTACAACCGCCACGTGTCGGACTTCGATTGGAGGAAGGAGGGAAGCGGTGGGGATAGATGAAAGCCCATATAGCAGGAATCTTCTTTGATAATAATAAAAAAATACTAGGCACGTAGGGGGCATTTGGGATTTTATTCGTATCCTGTCATGCGTCTTCCATAATAATAGTAATATCAAAAAGATACGAGGCAGTTAGGGGGCGTTTGTATAAGGTTTTTTTTAATTTCCGGAAAAAAAAATAGAATGAGAAATCTATTTCCACCTTTGTTTAGGCTATAAAAATTTATTACTGAAAATTACTAATATCCGAATAAACAAATTATCCACAAAAGGATAGCTTGGTATATTTTTTTTTTTCGAGGCAATTTTTTTTGTTGCTTTTTATTTCTATTACTCTTTTTAATATTTTTTTTACCTTTTGGTTTTTATCCCTTTTCATTACAATATTTTTTTAATTTTAAGTTTTTCGTTCTTTTTTCATTTTAAGGGTTTTTTTTTTCATTTTTAAATATTTTTCTTTTGTTTTTTTCTTTCATTTATTGTTTTCTGAAAGGTTTTTTATTTATTTTGTTTTTAAGATTTTCCTTTTTCAGTTTTTTTTGTTTTCGTTTCAGTTATTTTATTTTTTATCATTTTTAAAGGTTTTTTTTGGTATTTTTATCAATTTAAAGTTATTTTTTTTGTTTTATTTTTCATTTTTAACGTCTTTTCCTTTCAAAGATTTTTTGTACTATTTCATTTTTTGTTCATTTTTCATTTGTTTAAACTTTTTTTTGGTTTTTATTCAGTCTTTCAAGTTTTTTATTTTTATTATTTATTATTTATTATTTATTTTTTTTATTTTTTATTTTTTTCATTTTTAACCCTATTTTTTATATTATTTTGTTTTTATAAACGTTTTCTTTGTATTTTCTCAGTTTTTAAGAAATATTTTATTTTTGTTTTTATAACATTTTTTTGTTTTTTTTTTCCAGTTTTTAAGGATTTTTTTATTACTTTGTTCTTTTCATTTTTTTGAGGTGTTTTTTTTTTCCCAGGTTTTAAGATTATTAGTTCTTTTACCATTTTTTTATCTTTTTTATTTTTTACAAGATTTTTTTCGTTTTAGTTTAGGTTTTTTTTAGTTTTCTTATATTTTTTCATTTTTCTATGAATGGACTTTTTTTTTTTTTTTCATTTTTAATGATTTTTTATTTTTTCTGAGTATTTTTTTCTTTTTTAAAAATTATTTTTGTTTTTTTTTCCCGAAAATATTTATATGTTCACTAAATATTGGAATATAATTTTTCAGAGAATTGTATTACCGGGTATTTCATCCGATACAATATTCCGCATACCAAATCCCGGGAAACGAGGACTAGGGTCACTAACCTAGCAATCTGTTCAGGTCGACAAACCGAGCGATTTCCATTGGTCTTGCCAGATGTGCTTCCACTAGATTGTTGAAAGCTTGGCAACGTCCGGGTTTAGGGTTTTAAAGCACTCATGGGCTGTGGGCTGAGTTGTTTGGTCATTGGTGGTATACTAGGTTCCACTACATCACAATAGTATAAAGTACAAGAATAAGTACGAATACCGAGACACCTCTCTCTCTCTCTCTCTCTCTCCTTGTCTGTTTTTTAGGGGTGAGCAAATACCGATTGATACCGAAAAATCAACGGAATACAAATTAAAAATATTTTAAAAAATCAAGTCGAAATTATGTACCAACACTGAACTGCCGAACTGACTAAAATATGGTATAATGGTAGTGGTCATGATTTGAGTGTAATACCATACTGAAAATACCGAACCGAACACACACACACACACACACACACACACACACACACATATATATATATATATATATATATATATATATATATATATATATATATATATATATATACATTTTTTAGAATGTTGTTCGTGATTAATTTTATGCTACTCATTTTTATTTTTATCTTTCTTTTGGTCAGTTTCTTAGAACTTAGAATGGATTTTACAGGACTTGAAGTTATGTTAAGAACGGTAAGAATTGAGTTTTTGATCTCTTGAGATTATGTTTTCGTAGTGTCATAGAATTTTGAAGTGAATTTTGGTTACTTAAACTTACACTAAAGATTAAACTTAATGACCGCATTTGATCTTTTAAACTCATTTTTAGGTGTTTGCGACTTGTTACGTAGTGTTATAATTTTGATTAATTGTTTGGTTGGTAGAGACGGCTTTAAAATTTAATGCTTCCAAAAAAGTTTAAAAAAATATATTATAGGTTAAGAGGTTCTACAATATTAAATGTGTTGATTGATCAAATGTTAATTGATAAAGTACCGATACCGAACAAAAACCGACCGAATACCAATTTAACTGAAACCGAAAAAATAGATTCTAAATGGTACAATATTGGTATTAATTTTTTAAATATCGATTTAAAAAATTACCGAAAAGTTCGACCAAATATCGACCGATTATACCGACGCTCACCCCTACTATTTTCTAACAACATAGCATATTGAAAATTTTTGAGTGACAACCCACCTTGATTACCTAAATTTAAAGTGCACCCCACTGTTTTACACTATTGTAATTCACCCCCACTTTTGACGGATTTCGTCCATATTGGACGGTCAACTGAGTTGACCCTTTTTTTTGACAAAAATACTCCCATATGTTGTCTTCTTTCCCGCATCACTCGTGCCCCCCAGTTGGGATCGCCCTCCCCCTCCCCCGCCGCCATCGCAGCGCTGCCCCCCCACACCACGAGCTCGTCCCCCAGACCCGCCGCCGCTGCCAGCAACACAGCCCCCTCCCCATGCCGCCGCCGCCGCAGTGCTGCCCCCCCATACGCGCTCGTACCTCCGCAGGATGTCACGCCCGCTCCCGTAGGAGCGATCGTCCTCGCTAAGGCGTGATGCCGCACGAGCCTAAATTGCGCTCGTGCAAGGCAGTTTCATAACGGCCGATTACAGCGGCTGCGACGGGGTCGTCGCACAGAAGTCCCAAGCAGAAATATTAAAACATGTAGCAAAAATTTAGAAGCACCACACAAGTTATTCAAAAGTGCTCTTTTATTGATATTGAACAATGAGATTACAATAGGGTGCAATGCTGTGATTACAAGTCTCTCAAGCTCACTTTTCTTTCATTTTACAAGTCACTCTGCTCTCTCACCTCTCGATACAATACTTGAGCCAACGAAAGCTTCGGAAGGCAGTGTCCATACATTATGTCCCGTATAAGTCTTGTCTCCACGTGGCCGCACGCTTCGAATCACCAAGGAACACCGTGCCTCGATGCATCCAAGCGAGCTCCGCGCCACGAGCTTCTACCTGTGCCTGCAGATGAAAATTGTGTGGGTGTCAGTACTCAACTGTACTGGTGGAGTGAGCTCCTCGTCCACCCATACAAAACCGACACGTTCATTTACTTGTTGCAGCTTAAATCCTTTTCGATTGTCTTTCTAGTCTTTCCTTAGGATCAATTTTAGGACGGTCGTCTTGGCCTATACTTGGCGACGCAACGACAGGGTCGTGCTATACTCTATCCGTGACTTCAATCCATATTCGAGGCAGTGCCTCGCCGAGTAGAACTTATGTGATTCGACCGTGCCAAGACTTTCACTTCTTTCGTGTGCCTCTAGACCATTCTTGTGCCAATGACGTCAAGGGACGACTCGTGCTGGTCGTGCCAATAAACTTGAACGTGCCTTACGATCGAGGCCGTGCCTCCCAAGATTAACCAGACTTAACCAAGTTGCCTTACGGCCCTTCCTGACTTAACTCGAGACGAGACCGCATTCATGCCGAAGCACGTATCCTTGCTATAGCCATCTCTTAGGCTCTGGATTGGTGATGCAACCGTGCACACCCTAACCCGTGCCGACTCAAGACTTTTGCTTGCAATAAGCATGACTTGATAACCCAACACATAACTTGCTAGTACTCGACGCAATCCAAAGGCATACACGTGGATAGCCGCTCTTGCCGACACATCTATATGAGTGGTCACTAGCAATGTCAAGCTATCCTGGATCTTATGCATACGGTGACCATTCTCGTGGCGAGGTACGAGCTCCCGCCGAATGACCCGCATCCTATATTGTAACGGTTCACTTCAACGATTCATACCGTCGATGAAGGCCGTACAATATCTGCAATTTCTCCTAGGCCGATACGAACCCGGCGCGCCGGGATTGCTGGAGGAATTTTGCCCTTGCGCGCAAGTTGTCCAATGACCATGCAAGACTCAAACTCGATCTATCAAGTCCTTCCTTATTCATGACCATGCTTCCCAACTTTCTATCGAGACTCCCAAGTAGCGGGATCGATCTCGCGTGATTCCTTATCGAGACTCCCAAGTAGCGGGACCGATCTTGTGTGTTTCCTTATCGAGACTTGTCGAGACTCCCAAGTAGCGGGACCGATCTCGTGTACGAGACTTATCAAGACTTAGCGAGACTCCCAAGTAGCGGGACCGATCTCGTGTACGAGACTTATCGAGACTCCCAAGTAGCGGGACCGATCTCGTGTGTTTCCTTATCGAGACTTGTCGAGACTCCCAAGTAGCGGGACCGATCTCGTGTACGAGACTTATCAAGACTTAGCGTGACTCCCAAGTAGCGGGACCGATCTCGTGTACGAGACTTATCGAGACTCCCAAGTAGCGGGACCGATCTCGTGTATGAGACTTATCGAGACTCCCAAGTAGCGGGACCGATCTCGTGTGTTTCCTTATCGAGACTTGTCGAGACTCCCAAGTAGCGGGACCGATCTCGTGTACGAGACTTATCAAGACTTAGCGAGACTCCTAAGTAGCGGGACCAATCTTGCGTGCGGGGCTTATCGAGACTTAGCGAGACTCCCAAAGTAGCGGGACCGATCTCGCGTGATAACCGGTCGCGTGGACTTCCTTTGCCCGTGGCATGCTTTTTACTAAACCGACCGTGGCTCGTGCCTTAGACAGACCTTGTTCACTAGGTGACGCTATCGCTCAAGTCACATATTTTATATAACGAGTCTTATTCTCGCGGGACTACGCGACTTGACAACCGCAGATAAAGCGGGACAATGCTAGAATTGGCTTAGATCGACCGATATAACTTTGTCTAACTTATTTGCACAACGACTCGACGAGCAAAGGCTACGCCAAGCTTCGCATCGAGGGAACGTGTCGTGCACGCGTTTGACTTGAACAACCAAGTTCTCGGGTGCCTAGACTTAAGCCACAAGCCGTGCAATACGACTTAACCTACGGTACATGCGAAGGCTATGCCAAGCCTTGAATGACGGGATCGTGCATGCTTTATCAAGCATTCATGCTGCGACGCCTATGACTTAGGCTATTTCGAGTGTTGTGGCAACTTAGCAACTTAGGCCAACTTCCTTCTCCCAAGCCACGGGACGAAGGGCCGAGTGTCATTTTGAAAGCACGCCGAGCCGACTTCTAAGCAGACCGTGGGACAATTTTCCATGTTCTAAGACATTCTGACCCGTCGGAATTATTCCCTTAGCTATATGGATGCGTCTCTTTTATTATCAAGCCTAACTTGTGCAAGTTGAAAACATGCAATTTATTAAGTGAAGGCTAAGATGAGGCAAGTTCATCGAAACTATCCCACCTGAGCGAGTCTTCGAGCAGCCGTTGCAAGGCTAAGGCCGAACGTAGTCGGCGTTTTGATTCCTCCGATCGACTTTGCGGGACGGGGCACTACATCATACACCACTCAGAAAAAGTTTCGTCCTCAAAACTAACTAAGTACTTACTTATCGATATTTTGATCCAAAGACTATCGTACACACTCCGCCTACGCATTTCTTCAATTCGGACCACGCTCGCACTATTATCAATCTTTTCTTAACATGATTTTAGAATCCAAGACACTTTTCCGTTCCTCAGGTCTCACTTGAATTCAACGTATCACTTGGTTGGATTGTGCACGCATTCCAGGCGTCCCCAAAATACATGCATTCAGCCAAGCCGCATGATAGAGAATTCGTTATTCTCACTCGAGTCGCATCGTGCACATATTCAGGCGTCCCTGAAATATATACATGTCAGCCGAGTCTCGTGAGCAGGGTTTCCTATTATTGAATCATTCCATCCATCCATTCCTCAAGATCAATCTTTCGATTGCAACTCTTGAAACAGGGGCGTCTCGCCTAATCGCTAGGCCATTTCTCAAGGCTAAAGTCAATATCAGGATTGGAATCATAGTTCTCCAATAATAATGCCAACACTGACCCTAATCCTAGGGTCAAACCAAGGTCCGTAATACAGGGTTTTCTACCCAAGCTCGCGTCACTTAGATTTCTAAACATCGAGCATGATCACCTAATTCTCATCAAGGCATTCGTTGCGCAGCGCAACGAATTCGAATCCGTTCAAATCACCAAATCGACATAATTCACACATCCATTCTAACCAATTCAAGTATTCGATCCCGAGGTCGTCTATCACAACAATTTGCCACACCCCGATCTCACGCAAGTTCGATTACCTACGTTGGACATGAATCACCATGCCACGTTCTCGCAGGATAATCGTCCTTATCGGAGCGTAACTCTTGCTTGAGTCAAGACTAATTCATTCTCGATACACGGATTGGACCTACTCAATCCTCAAGTTCAATCGACAAGCACACCAAGTCATTCTCGAGTCCAAACTTCGCGTCAAACCACAAATCGAAGCAATCAAATTGCCACGCCATACAAGTTCAATCACTCCCACTGTATGAATCACCATATCAGCGCTCACGCAGAGTGATCGTCCTAATCCGGTGCGACGCATGTGTGAGGCTGGAGTTGCGCTCGCATAAGACAAGAAGGTCGACGTTGGGGTTATCGTCGAAGCAATCCAAACATTTCATTTTAATCCAAGCCAAGATTTTAGTTCGACAGTCTGTTTATCATTCGTTCGACTAGAAAATCCTCGAGCCAAGTCTATCTTTTCCTCGACACATTTTTTAATATCCCGAGTATAGCATCCAATGGAACAATAACATTTTACACGATCATCGTTCCTCGAATCAGAGTACCCCCGAGTTATTGCACATCGATTTTTGATACGCCTCAATACCATCGATGATGTACGTAACCTGACGATCGTCCTTTGTAATAAACTCTGAGTCGTGCAACTGATGCTATTGTCCGAATTGGATATACCATAATTTCATTCGATTCAATCCGAAATCACAAGTGCGATCCTCTAGGCTTCCTCGATCAAGACATTCACTTTTATTCATCGTTCCGAATCGTTCTCTAACTTGCATTGCCCATTCACAAGTTGTCCGGATGACATCTTGTTCGGGACATCGAAGTCACGACCAACTAAGCGTGACGCGTTCTAAGGCTTTGTACGATCGCATCGCCTCGCCGATATACTCGTTGTTACTTTTAATCCTCGATTTTGCTCGAATGATTTCTAAGATAAACTGTCACGACCCACACCCGCTTTTTTGGATACGAGACGTGTCCAAGCCAGCCTACGCCGCAGAATTCAATGAGGCCTAAGTAGCAACCTTAACTACCCAACTGTCAAATTAAACTAGAGACTCCTAGTCCTAACCATTCTCTTAAAATTGATTTACTCCTAGTTGTGAATGAGCATTTCCTAGTCGCAGGCTCATAGTAGTACAACTAATATGGTACTACTACGAGTTCGCACAAATTGCAAAAATGGACCAGCATGGGGCACCACAAAAACTAGTCACGACCCGCACCCGCTTTTTCAGATACGAGACGTGTCCAAGCCAGCCTACGCCGCAGAGTCGGCGGTAGAACACTGTCATGCCCGCAAGAAATAATTGCTCAAAATAAACTGTATTGCTTATTCACATTTCTAAATTTATTACAATATTTACAATATTTAAAATTAACGAAAATACAAAGTTCTCACAATTAATGAAAATGATACAACAGCTATCTATTTCTAAGTTAACTTCAGCATACTCATGCCTTCCCAGTGCTAAGAGTGATCGTGGCTAAACCTAAAAAATGTTGGTTTCCAGTCAGGAATGGAACGAGTACAATCTCACAACAGAATCAATAAATGACGAAATCCATGAATCTGTAAATAATAATGAAATACACGATGAAAAGATAAGAATAGAATCATGACAGAACCGAGCATGGTGAACAAGGCAAGTAAGTACAAAAAATAGGGAAGACCTGTAGCCAGCAATATATACTGTAGAACTAGACACTGTACCTATCTAGTGAGTTAAAATACTACTTCGACATGTAAACGGCTAAGGCTAAATCCGGCACACCGCACATAAAATGTGCGACTGCTATTAGGCAAGAATAAGATCCGACACCCGCACGTGAAGTGTGAGGCTGCTATTAGGCAAGTATAATTTTGGGTTTGTTTACATGTCTAGAGTATTTCTTCGCCCGACCAGTACTCATGGATCCAAACAGGTCACGAACACGATAATAAATTGGTCACGAACAACATGTAAAGAATCCATAACTACTATCTCATGTAACATCGTGTCAGGAGTCAACAGGATATCAATGTAAAATACTACTACATACAAGAGTCATAGAAATAATCAAATATAAAAACTATCAGAGATGTACTAGCCTAAGGTCCTATGCTGGTGAAACCGATAATACCATACCACTCAAAGAGCCACAATCAGTCAACACATGCAGAAGCCTCCGATTGCTGAAATAAACATTACTAACGTTCTAAGAATAGTCAAATTAGCTAGGATTGCCTATCCATAAGTCCAATTCTGGATACAGGGGCAAAACGGTAATTTTGGGTCAAAACGGTATCCGCCGTTGGACCCGCTTTGCACCGAAATGCGTACCAAAGTCTATGGTCTCTAACGTCGTCAAACTATATGTCAACAGGTCCAGTTTTTTGCTACGAATCCAACCGTATGTCCAGAGTTGGATTTTGGCGGGCCGTGCACAAAATCGCCCGTTGAGTCGGACCGTGGGGCCCGTAAAACGGCGATCCGATCAACTGTCTCAGAATCGGACCAAACTTGGCATACATGACCAAAAAAATGATACGGTCATGTTGGCACAAGTTTTGTCTCGATCTGACGAACGTGCACAAAGTAATTGGAAAATTTGCACAGAGGCCGATACAGTAAATTTCGACGGATACGCATCAAATTCGTCGCGCACACGCAACCAATTTGAATTCCGTAAAACCACACACATCCACGAAGCCATTACGCACCTTTTGATGCTTTCGGTTCGCAACCACGTTGCCCGGATTGGCGGGACGCATGTCGTATCAAGGGAATTTCTAGTTTTTAAAACAGATTTTTGGTCAACTTCGGGATTCGATTTCTCGACACGTAGTAGATGATTTCCAAATCCACAAAAAGGGTCGTGAATTCCTATATGTTGTCTAGGACTGCCTTCAAATAGATTTCCGAATAGGTCAATGGATTGGCAGGAATTTTTCTTCCAACTTGGGTGTTTGGGCTGATATGTGCCCTATTTTTGGGCAGATTTTTTTCGAAGTTTCGTTTCAATTTCTACCTCGATACTTCTTAGACTCTCTATTCTACCCGGGGACTCCTAGAGGGATATATAGGCTTTAACAGAACAGTTTACCAATCGTAAAACGGTGGAGTATCAAGAGAGAACTCTTACCGCGAACTTGGGTTGCTGCGACTGCACCTCGCTGCTACTCTCCTGTGCCTGTGCACGCGCGCGCGGCCTTGTCGCCGGCCGACGATGGCTCTCAGCAGCGCGCGCACATGCGTGGGGGTGCACCCAGGCGGCTGGGGCTCGGCCTGGTCGACTAGGGTTTGGTTCTCGAGTATTTACTCTCTCGGTTCTCTCTCGACTCTGTTTTATTATAAACCCACGACTGTTATGAAGAATTAACCGAGCCGATGGGGGGGGGTCTCGGGCCTGTGGGTTCGGGTTTAGGGGATTGGGCCAAGCAGGATTTGGTTTGGCTGATACCTGTTTTAGTTATTATTATTTACTATAAGCAAATATATATATATATATTTATATATATATATATATATATATATATATATATATATATATATATATACACACACAATATATTTATATATATATGTATATATATTTTTTATTTTATTTTATATATATATGTATATATATAAACACACACACACACACACACACACACACACACATATATATATATATATATATATATATATATATATATATATATATATATATATATATATATATATATATATATATATATATAGACATACACCTATACACCTATATATAAATGTCATGTATATTTGTATATACATTAATAAATTCTGAATATACATTTATATGCCTATATAATTAAATATGTATATATATACATATAATATAATACTTCCAAAAATCATAATATTACATCTTCCTAGTATAGAGTTATTATGACAATATGTACACAAATTATAAAATATATTTATTATCAAACATAGGAAATAATCAATAATAATTATATATGTATATATACACATCAATTATTCTTAACAATAATATTAACGAAATATAGGAGAATAGAATACAGTAATTCAATACCGGATGTACTTGAAATTGCTGGTGTATCCTAGATATTGCCAACTGCACAAGGGTAGCTAAGCATGGTGTTTATCCCATTTCCAAAAATAGAATATTAATTCAATAGCAATAAAATATATATTATATATACAAATCCTTTATCTATGAAATGCCTATTTGGACAATCAAAACTGATAAATGCAATATGTACGTCTACATGGATGTCTTTGGCCTCACTACAAGATTACATGGGCTCGGGTTTGGTTCGGGTTGAGTCCTGACTAAATTGGCACAACCTGGTCGTCTAAAAGTCAATAATCAATAATAATCAATAATAATCAATAATAATCAAATACTTAGATTATTTATATGGTCATGTCACAGCTTAGTCTGGTTTTCCTAGTTAGGGTATCACTATGGCTCAGCCTTCCCTGACATGGCTAATACACTGGTCAAGGCACGCCACTGCACTATCCGTGCCATAATTTCTAGTCGCCTTGTACTCAAATTCCTAACTACGACTAAAATCATCTACCGTAATAATTAACTAATTAATTATTTACAAAATTCTACAAATCACATTTAAATCAAATAAATAATATATATTTTAAAAAATTTCGGGAAGGGGAGCTACAAATCTACCCACCTTAAAAATAATTTCGTCCTCAAAATTCTAATTTGTAACTATTCCTAAAAATTCAAAAGAGAGTCTACCTTAACCTTAATCTCCTTAAATTCTAATACCTCAAAAATAGTTTATATCCTCCTCCTAGCCATTTTGTAACTACAAAACCTCTAGGACTTCTACCCACCTTTGGTCATACTACTCCTCAAACAAAAATCTTATAATCATCTGACTAGTTGCTAACAATCCTACCAACAGATATCTAGGCATATGGCATCTATAATCCTCTCCTATCTATCAAGCAACCCAAAATTTAGCAAGCAACAAACTTGCACAAGTAGCTAAGAATTATTGATAAATTCTAATAAGCATGACCATTGGTCGCCCCGAAATAGGAAGGACAGGAAAATAAGGAAGAATAATCAAGAGAAAATATAACGTTTCAAGAGCGGTAGATAGAAAGAGAGTTTATGAACCATTTACTTATTTGCTAGATTGGGCTACACTAGTCTAGTCACTTGCCAAATCAAGGAACTCTTCGTTTCTTAGAAGGGCTTGCAATCCGTGCAATACAAAAGTTCTGTTCTCGAAGTTTAATCAACAAGATTCTATACTAGAACGGAATTTGAGAAATCAGGATTGTGATCTTTGCCGTAGTTGTTTAAACACACAAGTAAGGGATATAAATGCAATACAAGATCGTATCGCGACTTTCCGGTAGATAGAATAAGGGTTACAAATGACTTCACATTCTAAGAGGTGGAGACTACATAATAGGTATATGGACCTATTTTGTCACGACCCAGTCCCAATTTCTTGGATCGAATCGGATCATGCCCAGCCTGCACCGTTGTTGAGACGGCGGCAGTAAGCTGTATTACTCATGCAGGTAATCAACAACACAGAATAATTGCCACAACTTTAATATTTCGATAATTTAAAAGCTTGTCCAACAAAATTACAACTGATAAAATAAATAGTCTTTTTCAATAACAACAACTAAAAATAGTAAAATGACAACAGCTAAAAAGTAGACTCGTCATCTCCAAGTCCAGCATCATCTGGTAGCACAACTGGATATAACTCAGGATCATAATAGCTACTAATCAGTAGCTCTGTATCATCAATAGGACCTAAAAATATAGTCTCCAGTCAGGAGGGAGCAAAGTACAATTCATGATATTTTAATAATTGAAATAATAATGGAGTTATGCATTTTTAAATAAGTTGAAATAAATGGTTTTCCAACAGTTAAAATAGTGTGATGTGAATAGGTAATGAATATGACCGGATTGGGTTGTACAGTTGTATCCTATTGATACGATATGGCTTATCCCCGTGTGTATGAGGGGTAAGCTAACACAGTCATTATACTATTTTGGATGTGGTCATACTCATTACACTACTCCCCCAGTACCCAACAGTTAAACAGTCAATGCTCTCAGAGAGAGTTCCGTGTTGCCTCGTGGTTTAAATTTGCAGTAAAACTATTACTAAATAATTGTAAACTACCACAAACTGTACTTGTCTTGGTTTTGACTGGAATGAGGGTAATGGCTCCGAGATTGAATTTCAGATTTGTCCTCGAAATCCTACAATCGAGAAGTCGGTCTTAGATTCCAAAATTGCCATACTAGATGTGCTAGTTTCAATCTCTAATTTGTCCTAGTCAATTTTAATATTTATTTAGCTAACACAAACAAAACGCGATTATCGGTGCGTTATAATTATGAAACATCAATTTATATTTAATTTCTAGAAAAATTGTATTTATTGATTTATTTGGAAAAACTTAGTATTCTATAAATATAAAACTAAGATTTTTCCTTTTAAATGAGAAATACATGAATTTCTATTTAAAATTTTTACAACTTAACTTCTAAGTGATAAAACATTTATTATTTTTCTTTTTAAAATAAAATAAATAATTATTATTTTATACTACGTTCTCATGACAGAAAATCAACCAGAGAATAAAAGAAAACAAAATAAAACCTAAGCTATTACACTTTCTCACAGCAGGAATAAACAAATGGGCTTATGCCCTTACAGGCCAATTACATAAATTTAAATAAGAATAAAAGTTTGGTTAGTCCTGAAAATTATCCTACCATTTAATTTACAAAATAATAAAATAACTTTATTAGTGAGTCTCAGATATTGGTCCAAACATCATATTAGCTAATGCCTCAACGTCCGGGTGAAACCGGTTTCGTTTGCACTTAGCCAGGGCCCATTGACCAATACGATCATCGCCCAAAAAATCCAAAATAATAATCTTTTTTTTTCTTTTCGAAAACCATTTTAAAGTAATATAATTAAATTTTTATAGAAAAATTCGGCAGCATTCCCTCTATTTTCGGTTCAACCCAAAAACTAGGAAAGTGTGCCATAAACACCATTTATAAATCCCAAACCAGGGAATAACTACTAAGAAATTATTTCCACCATTAATATTAAAACCCAAGAATAATTTCGAACCCGAGCATGCTTCCGGTATTCAAAAGAAACCCGAAAATTCCACAGAACCCGAAAATATCACAAAACAAAGATAAAGAATATATCCGAAATCAACTTGGAATTTTCGAGAAGCCATAGGGACAAAATCCACAGAACCCAATAGTTTCGAAAATTCCGAACAAATCAACAGAAATCAAATTCTCCAACCACAGCACAACCAAAGAAGACTTCGGAAATTTTTCCGAAATCGAACTCAACTAAACCGAATCCCGCAACGGAATCGGAGACCATATCATCATCGACACACGGGAGGGACGAACTACTATGATTATCAGAGATTACCCAAATCCTTTGGTCGGGGAGCCACGGGATAAATCTCGGGAATGAAATCGGAAACGCTAGATAGCGGGATCGGGGTCGGGAACTCGGAGAAGCGTCGCGGAGCTCGGGAAGATCTGGCCCGGAGGGGACAGCGCCGGAAAGCCGCGCGGAGGGTGGCCCGGGTCGGGATCGGCCTGGGTGGCCACGGCAAGGGTCAGGACGGAGGGGCGCCGACGTCGGGCCGTCAGCGGGGCTGGCACGGAGCTGCTGAGGACGGTCGCGGGGACCGAGAAGACGGCAGCGAGGTCGCCTCTTGGAGAAGTCGGCCGCGGGCTGGGCGCGGGGAGCTCCGGCGTCGGGTCGGGCTAGGGTGTGGGGGTTAGGAAAAATGGGTTTGAGAGTGGTGGTGTTGGTGAAAAAGAGAGGAAAGGGGTTTATATAGGAGAGGAGAAGAGAGGTTACGGGAGAGGAAGGGTTCGCCGGAGTTACGGGGAGCCGAAGTATCGACGGCTTTGGCCGTTCGGGAACAGAGGGGCTTCGGCCATTAACACGCGGAAGGGAAAGAGAAAACGTATGGTGAGAGAGTTTTAACAAAAGAGTTTAAAGAAATTAAAGCTTTCTTTTAATAAATATCTTTTCCTTTCTTGAAAATCTTTTTTTTTTTTAAACATAAAATTTATATTTAATAGAAATGATCCGAAAATGGGTTCGGACTCGAAAATGGGTTCGGGACTCGGGTCTGGCCAGACAATCAAAAGTTCAGAAACTTATATTCTTGAAAAATAATAATTTTTAATCTAACTAAAATACAATATTAATTAATTAATTTAGAAAATTACGGGTTTTGACAAAAATTTCTAGATTATTAATTTCTAAAAATGCAGTTTCCTAAATTAACAACTAATAATGATTTAGTAATTAGCTAATTAAAATTTTCAAATAATTATCTAAAAGTTACGGGTTTCAAAACCTTCCCTCCTTAAGAAATTTCGTCCTCGAAATTAAAGATAGGGTTAGGAATTACCTCAGGTCTCAAATAAGTACGGGTACTGCTCCCGCATCTCATCTTCTCGTTCCCAGGTAGACTCGCTTGGGGAATCGTGCCTCCACATAACTCTGACTATGGGAGTCACCGAAGTCCTGGTCCTCTTCTCGCCTCTGTCCAAAATTACCACAGGCTTCTCTGGTACTGTGAGGCTCGGTCCAATCTCCAGCTCCGAATGGTCCAAGATGTGACTCGGATCCGGGATATAGCGTCTGAGCTGCGAAACGTGGAAGTCGTTGTGCACGCCCTCAAGATTAGCTGGTAGAGCTAACCAATACGCTACTTAACCAATTTGGCTCAAAACTTTAAATGTTCCGATATATCTGGGACTCAGCTTCCCAGCTCTGCCAAATCGGATAGTTCCTCTGGTAGGAGAGATCTTCACAAAGACACTATCTCCTTCTTCAAACTCCAGTGGTCGACGACTGCTATCTGCCCAATGCTTCTGCCTGTCTTGGGCAATCCTGAGTTTGTCTCTAATCACCTTCACTTTCTCTGCTGCATCAGTCACCATTTCTGGCCCTAGCAGTACTCTTTCTCCTACGTCGTCCCATGCAAGTGGAGTGCGGCAACGACGTCCATAAAGAGCTTCAAATGGTGTCATACCAATGCTAGCTTGGTAACTGTTGTTGTAGGAGAATTCCACCAAATGCAAGTGGTCTTCCCAAGACCCTCCAAATTCCAAGATGCAAGATCTCAGCATATCTTCTAACGTCTGGATGGTCCTCTCCGATTGTCCGTCAGTTTGGGGATGTTAGGCTGTGCTGAACTTCAGTTTTGTTCCCAAGCCGTCATGCAAACTCTTCCAAAAGTGAAAGATAAATCTAGTATCTCGGTCAGATACAATACTTACCGGTACTCCATGAATCCGGTAGATGTGCCGCATGTACAATACCGCCAACTTCTCGGTGGATAAACCAACTTTGAATGGGATAAAGTGAGCTGACTTAGTCAGTCGGTCCACAATAACCCAAATAGCGTCCTTCCCTCCTTGGGATCGAGGCAATCCTGACACAAAGTCCATTGTTGTATGCTCCCACTTCCACTCCGGAATGTCCAGCGACTGTAGAAGTCCTGCGGGTCTCTGTCTGCTAGCCTTCACTTGTTGACAAATCAAGCATCTAGCCACAAATCTGGATACATCCTTCTTCATTCCATACCACCAAACAATGGTACGCATATTCCGATACATCTTATTAGCTTCAGGATGTATGAAATACTGCGACTGGTGTGCTTCTTGCATAAGCTCATTCCTCAGTTCGTCAGATGGTACACACAGCCTCGTACCATTCTTCAATGCTCTGTCACTGGCGATAGAGAATCCTTCAAGTGTTCCTGCCAGCAGTTTATCTCTGAGTTTGCAAAGCGTCTCGTCTTGAAATTGTGTCTCCTTGACTTTGTCCATCAGACTTGAACGCAATTGCAACTGCATCATGGTTGAATCAGTTCCAGGTACAATAGCTTCTCGCCCCAGTTCCTTCATTTTCTCCTCAGGCAGTACAATCTCCAAACCAAGCTTCTCTATGTCCTCCAACAAGTGCCGTTCCTTGGTCAAGAACATCGCCACTGGGTATCGACTAAGTGCATCTGCAACCACATTAGCCTTACCAGGATGGTACTGCAGGTCGATGTCAAAATCCTTCATCAGTTCCAGCCATCTTCTTTGTCTCATATTCAGCTCCTTCTGAGTGAAAACATATTTCAGACTTTTGTGGTCTGTATATATTTCCACTCTCTCTCCATAGAGATAATGCTTCCATAGCTTCAATGCAAAGATGACTGCAGCAAGCTCCAGATCATGTGTGGGATAGTTCTTCTCATGAATCCGTAATTGCCTAGATGCGTAAGCAATCACTTTCCCATGTTGTTGAAGAACGCAACCCAGTCCTTTTTCAGAGGCATCGCTGTAGATTGAGAAACCGCCGGTACCTGCGGGTAGCACAAGTATCGGTGTTGTTGTAAGCCTCTTCTTCAGTTCCTCAAACGACACCTGGCAAGCTTTCGTCCAGATGAACTCTTCATTCTTCCGAGTGAGCTTCGTCATTGGTTCAGCAATCTTGGCAAAATCCTTCACAAACTTCCGGTAGTAGCCAGCCAAGCCCAAGAAACTTTTGATTTCAGCAACTGAGCTTGGGGGTAGACCACTTCTCAACAGCAGCTATCTTCTTAGGATCTATCGAAATTCCTTCTCCTGTGACAACATGGCCAAGAAAATCCACCTTGTCTAGAAAGAATTCACATTTGGATAGCTTACCATATAACTTCTCCTTCCTCAAAGTTCCCAGAACTTTCCTGAGGTACTTTTCTTGCTCCTCCTCAGTCTTCGAGTAGATCAGGATGTCATCGATGAAGACAACGACAAACTGATCTAGGTATTCATGGAAAACCTTGTTCATAAGGTTCATGAACACAGCAGGAGCATTCATCAGTCCAAACGGCATGACCAAGAATTCAAACTGCCCATACTTGGTGTTGAACGTCGTCTTAGGAATGTCTTCCTTCCTGACCTTGATCTGATGGTAGCCGGATCTGAGGTCTATCTTCGAGAACACCTTGGCTCCACTGAGTTGGTCAAACAGGTCAGCGATCCGGGGCAGAGGGTACTTGTTCTTGATGGTGATATTATTCAGCGCCCGGTAGTCGATGCACATCCTCACAGTTTCGTCCTTCTTGGGAACAAACAAGACAGGTGCTCCCCAGGGTGAAGCTCCGTCTCGGATAAATTCCAAAGCCTTCAGTTCATTGATCTGATCCTTCATCTCCTTGGCCTCCTTCGGGTTGACTCTATAGCATCCCTTAGAAATAGGGGAAGAGCCGGGGACTAAGTCAATGGTGAACTCTATGTCTCGATCTGGGGATAATCTGGGTAGACTATCAGGGAAGACATCCATAAATTCTGCTATGATAGGATGGGGAGGTCCGAGTTCTTCTGTGATAGAGGTGTAGGTAACACACTCCATATCCTCCGGAGTTCAAGATATTTCAAACTCCGGCTCTCCAGGTGGGCTGAAGACTACACATCCTCTGTGATAGTCTATCAGCGCATGCTGCTTACTCAACCAGTCCATCCCTAGGACTACATCATAGTTGGGTAAGGGCATCACCAGCAAAGGTGCTATAAACTGGTGGCCTGATATGGTGATAGGGCAGTTACAGGTCTCAGTGATGGGTAGGGGTCCTCCACCGGTCATGACTCTACAAATCTTCTTGCTAAAGCCCGTAACTATGTGGTGTGCAGAGATGAATTTTTGTGGATATGAAACTATGTGATGCACCCGAATCAAATAAAGCTAAGGCAGGGTAGGAATGCACATAAATGAAACCTGCGATGACATCAGCTGTAGGTTCCTGCTCTGGCTCTTGTTCCTCTGCTGCTAGGGCAAAAGCTCGCCCAGTCTTCTGTTGATGCTGCCCAAATTGTTGTTGCTGAGTGGGCAAAGGACCTTTCTACTGAGTAGCTCCAGTCCGGTGCATCGACGAGGGGCAGTCCTTCACTTGGTGGATGGCAGACCCACAGACTAGGCAGTATCCTAGCCTCTTCCTGCAGATGTTCGACTGATGCCCTGGCCTCTTGTAAAAATCACAGACAGGGATCTGCCTCTGAGGTGCTCTATCATTGTTCCTTGCCTGTTGGTTCTGCTGCTGGTGGTGAGGAGGCCGGTTGTTGTTGTTGTTATTGGGCTTCTTCTGATTACCCTGGAAGTTGTTAGTTCCAGGATAATCCCTCTTTGAGCGAGCGGGTTGGCTCTTCTCTATATCTTGAGCTCGCTCCAGGATTCTTTCATAAGTCTTAGCACCGCCTGAGATCACATGGGTGCGGATCTCCTCTCTCAGCCCATGTCTGAATCTTTCAGCACGGTCATCAGGGTCAGCTACCAAGTTCTTGGCAAAACGGCTGAGTTGGCCGAATTCTGCCGCATATTCTCCAACAGTCATATTTCCTTGCTTCAGGTTCTAAAATTGTCTCTCCATCTCCCGTAATTCTGATGTTGGGAAGAACTTCCTCTGGAACAACCTCTTGAAGGTGTCCCAGTCAAGCTGCTTGTCCTGGAGTCGGGGTTCATTCCGATACCAGGTGCTTGCTACACTTTGCAGTTGGAGTCCCACTGCTTCAGCCTTGAGGTCTTCTGGAAGTCGAGCGACGCTTAGGTGACGCTCCATGCTATCGAGCCATTCGTCAGCATAGACGATTCTCTCGGTTCCCTTGAAGGGTCGAGGGTTCTGCTTCTTGAAACTCTCAATATCGCCCACCTTGGCAATATGATCCTTATTAATTTAAATAGCCTTAATGTTACATAAATTATTCCTTAGATTTATGTTTACCTTGGCAGGCCTTGGTTCATGTTGTGCTGCTTCTCCTCTCTCCAGTGCAACCATAGCCAAACTATGGGCATTCTCCATGTCTTCTCTCATAATCGCCGTCTGCTCGCGATGAGCTTCAGCTTGAGTTCTTTGGGCTTCTAGCACTCCTCGTAGCAGACCTATGAGGTCGGTAGGGTCCACAGGCACCGGTGGGGCAGCTGGAGTGGGTACTACCACAGGGGGCTGCATCTCCGTCTGGGAAGATGATGGATCCGCCGTTATATTATGGGGACGGTCGGCCAGCTGCCGAGGTGTAGGCTCCGGACTTGATTAGGGAGGTGGGGTATGATAGGGTGAAGATACCCCATCGCCAGCAGGATTGGTGGCCATATTCTGGAAGGTTTAGGATATAAACATAAGCAAGGTAGCCTACCAGTCTATAATCAAACAAAAATATTTATTTATAATATATTTCGGTCCTATGTTGTGACAAATTTATGTTCTAGTGTTCTAAATATTTCTAGATGTTTTCCTAAGTTGTTGATCTGACCTGCATGGGCCACCACTAAAAACATGTCACGACCCGGTCCCAATTTCTTGGGTCGAATCGGATCATGCCCAGCCTGCACCGTTGTTGAGACGGCGGCAGTAAGCTGTATTACTCATGCAGGTAATCAACAACACAGACTAATTGCCACAACTTTAATATTTTGATAATTTAAAAGCTTGTCCAACAAAATTACAACTGATAAAATAAATAGTCTTTTTCAATAACAACAACTGAAAATAGTAAAATGACAACAGCTAAAAAGTAGACTTGTCATCTCCAAGTCCAGCATCATCTGGTAGCACAACTGGATATAACTCAGGATCATAATAGCTACTAATCAGTAGCTCTGCATCATCAATAGGACCTAAAAATATAGTCTCCAGTCAGGAGGGAGCAAAGTACAATTCATGATATTTTAATAATTGAAATAATAATGGAGTTATGTATTTTTAAACAAGTTGAAATAAATAGTTTTCCAACAGTTAAAACAGTGTGATGTGAATAGGCAATAAATATGACCGGATTGGGTTGTACAGTTGTATCCTATTGATACGATATGGCTTATCCCCGTGTGTATGAGGAGTAAGCTAACACAGTCATTATACTATTTTGGATGTGGTCATACTTATTACACTACTCCCCCAGTACCCAACAGTTAAACAGTCAATGCTCTCAGAGAGAGTTCCGTGTTGTCTCGTGGTTTAAATTTGCAGTAAAACTATTACTAAATAATTGTAAACTACCACAAACTGTACTTGCCTTGGTTTTTACTGGAATGAGGGTAATGGCTCCGAGATTGAATTTCAGATTTGTCCTCGAAATCCTACAATCGAGAAGTCGGTCTTAGATTCCAAAATTGCCATACTAGATGTGCTAGTTTCAATCTCTAATTTGTCCTAGTCAATTTTAATCTTTATTTAGCTAACACAAACAAAACGCGATTATCGGTGCGTTATAATTATGAAACATCAATTTATATTTAATTTCTAGAAAAATTGTATTTATTGATTTATTTGGAAAAACTTAGTATTCTATAAATATAAAACTAAGATTTTTCCTTTTAAATGAGAAATACATGAATTTCTATTTAAAAATTTTACAACTTTAACTTCTAAGTGATAAAACATTTATTATTTTTCTTTTTAAAATAAAATAAATAATTATTATTTTATACTACGTTCTCATGACAGAAAATCAACCAGAGAATAAAAGAAAACAAAATAAAACCTAAGCACCCTAGAATAAGGGCACGAGAAGTGGGTACGTCCAGCCTACGCCGCAGTGTCGGCGGTAGAACGCTGTCCTAGGTCTCATACATCTAACAGTATAAGGCTAAACAGTTTATACTCCCCGAATGGGGGTGACATAGCAGAATGTAAACTCAATCACATCTAAGGTAGAGCATAATGGAAAATAGACAAAACATGAAATCCAAAAGAGATACAGCAGATAGAAGTCTAAGTGTCTAAGATACACAAATCCAGAAATACATCTCAAGCTCAAATACAGTAATCCATAAAGTAAATACAACTCCAGACAACTGAAAATAGCTAACTAAACAACCTCTAATGTGATCCTCTAGGCTAGCAGGCAATCTCCAAGCTATCTGTAAAATTTATCAACAGGTCCAGTCAGGACAGGAGCGAGTACAGTACATCTCAACAAATCATAACAGGCTAAGAAATATAAACATGCTAGAGAGTAAGATACAGGAAACTGAAGAACAACATGATGTAAAAGAGAGAGACTGTAAGTAAATAGCTACAATATATAGAGAACTATCAGTGACTAGTGATTCAGAGCACAAGATGGTTATGTAAACGGCACGATGTTGTACACGAGTAATCTACAGAGGTTGTACACGAGTAATCTACTAGATTGATTACATAACCACTTCTACTCCCCCGCCCCAATCAATACACAAGGATCTAGCTAAGAGATGTTATTGTACACGAAGTATAGTCGCACACGAGATCATGTGAATACATGAATATAAACGATTTCACACGATTTATACACGAATGTCACGAATACAAGGAGTACACGATGCTCACGATAAAGTACACGAACACAAATACCCGATGTATCCGCTAAGGGGATAACATCGCACAACAAGATCTATATAGTACTAATCCGTGTTTCCAACGTGTCAGCATCATGTAAAGTAATCTAAAGCAGGAAATATAATCCTAAACAAGATATGAAATGATCAGAGAATGTACTCGCCTGATAACCTGAACAGCTGATAGGTATAGGGGTCCAACTGAAGCCACAGAGTCCTATTTAAAGTAACACAGGTTACAAGGTATTCAAGTTATAATAAATGAAACTCTACAAGCAATCTATATTATCCTAGGTTCTTCTAAGTCAAAACAACTCTAGGTCAACTCCGGTCAATAATATAGTCAAACTAGGTCAAGTGTTGACTTATAGTTGACTTTGGGTCAACTGGTCAACTCTGGTCAAACAGGGTCAATTCAGGTCTAATTATTAAAGATGTAAAGTGTACTTCGTTATTCGTACGCCGAAACTTACGACACGCAAATCGAGATAAGAAGATCAACGGTAAAGTCGATAATCTTATTATAGTGATCCACATGTTCATCTTGTCAATTTCAGCGATGTGGGATCACTGGAATTGACTGATCTCAGTTTCGTTGTACTAATCCCGAAATACGAACATTATAAGAATTAATTATTAATAAATAATAAAAAGGTTAAACTCAGAGAAATTATAAACAAATATTGTCGGACGATGAAATAAACATCGCCAACGTGTCCAGAATGGTCAAATTAGCTAGGATAGCCTACCCATCGGTCCGATTTGGACACAAGGGCAAAAAGGTAATTTCAGGTCAAAACGGCGTCCGTGTCGGAGCCGTTTTGCACCGAAAAACGTACAAAAAAACAAGTCTATAAAATATAACAAATTATATGTCCATGAAACCAGAATGACGATACGAACCCAACGGTATCTCCAGAATTGGATTTCGTTAACCCGATCTCAATTTGGTCCGTTGACCAGAACTTGGAATTCCGATTTGCACGGAAATGCATGCCGGAGCCTGTTCTCAAAACTCAGCAAACTACATGTCAACGAGTCCAGAATGATGATACGAACTCAACGGTATATCCGAAATTGGATTCCGATGAGCCGATCTCAAAATGACCCGTTGACCCGGATATTGGTATCCGACTTGCACCGAAATGCGTGCCGGGTCCAATGTCCTCCAAAACCTAGCAAATCATATGTCAACGAGTCCAGAATGACGATACGAACTCAACGGTATATCCGGAATTGGATTCCGATGAGCCGGCGTCAAAAAGTCCCGTTGACCCAGAGTGTGGGACCCACTTTGCACCGAAAAACGTGCCAGGGCCCACGTTCTCCAAATCTAACAAATTTTATAGAAAACATGCCAGAACGACGCCACGAGTCTACTGGTGGTGTCAGAAATGAAATCTGGAGTCCCGTGTTCAAAAATGGAATTTTACAAGTTAGAAATTACGAATTTGGACGGCCAACTTTGGCGTCGAATTCAACCAATCAAACAAGCTCACAATAAAATGAAACTGGAGGGGTAGTAAGAGGGTTATACCAGCTTCACACAGGAACTGGTAGCACACCAAACGGAGCTGCGGTGGAGGAGATACATGCTGACGAAGTTGGCCCCGCGAAACTGTCCAAATTTAATACAATTTAAACGGTCAACTTGGTTGCCGGTTTTGATGTGTGAAACGATAAAATTAACGGACGAAAATTGACAGGAATGAAGGTGGATATACCGATATTGTGATGGAGAAAAGAAATCGCCGATCCAACGGTCGAATTCCCGGGAAAATGCGCGCGAAGTCGCTGCGACAGAACGCAAATTCTGAATCAATCCTGCGCGCGTCACGACGGAACTTCGTGCGAAACGCACGAATCGTCTCGACGGCGCATCCCGGAGGACAGTGGCCGTCAGGGGCTGTTCGCCGGAGTGGGGCGCACGGTCAGGGGGCCACGGCGGCCCGTGCGGCGGCACGGCGGCGCATGATGGCGGCCAGCGCGCGCGCGCGTGCGCGCCTGCATGCATTCAGCTGCTGCGTGGCGGCGCCGGCCCGGCCTGGCCCGACGGGGACGGGCGGCGTACGTCCCAGCACGGCGGGGGCGGTCGGTTGTTGATGATGGTGGAGATGTTGATGGTGGTGGCGGCCATGGTGATGGAGGTGGTGGCAGAATGGCTTGGTGTTGATGATGGTGATGATAGTGAAGAAGGAGGAGGAGGAGAGGTCGCTGTGGGGGAGGCCGACGGCGACGGAGGCCGGTGGCCGGCGGCGAGGCTGGGCCAGGAGGAGGGTGGTGCTCGGGTGTGGAGCTCGGGGAAGGGAGCTGTTGTTGTTGGTTTGTTGTGTGAAAAAAAAAATGAAATGATTTAAGAAGAGAGAGAGAGGGAGAGAGTAGTATAATTGAAGAGAGAGAAAGAGAGAGGGAAAGGAATTTCTAAAAACTAGGGCCGGCCAAAGTATTGGAGGGGGGTGTGTGTGAGTGTGAGGGAAATAAATGGGGATGATTAAATGAGAGAAAATCAAGGGTGGAGATTAATTAGGGGGATTGGATTTAATTGGGATTTAAAATTCAATGAAAGTTACACTCAATATTTGGAATAGAAACTAGGTATTGAATATTATTTTTGGGCAAGCAAAAATGAGGGCGTCATGATGGAGAGTAACATGGAGCTTGGACTGGGTTCGGTCAAACCGGGTTGGATGAAAATCGGACATTGTGCAAAAATCGAATAAAAATAGGTGTTGATGATCATGGATAAATAAGTAGCACATGGGAATTCCAATAAATGGGACACAAGTGTCGGACGGATAGTAGGCTCAATGTGGGCCATGTCCATAATTGGGGCTAACAGGTTTTGGTCGACAGGGTACCCACAAATCAAGTTGGAAAATGAATGCGACACCGTGGGGTAAAATAAAATCGGATCACGTGTCAGGAAAATTGTGTGAAGCAAATGGAGCACAAAATGGCGTGTCTGAGTGGGACACGAAGGTCATGGGTGACGAGCGTCTGGAGTAGATCATGCATGAGAAGTTGGTTTCAAGAAACTGACTGGTCTTGTGCTCCCAAATAAAAAGTCACGGTAACGTGCTAAAAATGATCAAGAAAAAGAGTGAGAAAATTAATTAATGATCAAATGGTCCAATTCGACCAGAAGTTGTGCGAAGCAAAAAGAGTACAAGGGAACAAGTTTGGATGTGATACTATATACCGTCATGAAGGCAATCATGTCCACTACAAAACTCGTGAAGAAGATTTCCAGAGTTGAACATCCCTGACACTCCAAATATCAAAGGCACGAAAAAGTACACTTAAAAAAAATAACAGAATAAATTATTTATTAAAACTAAATCAATCAGAAAAATTAAAAAAAAAACCAGCCCAAAATTCAGCATGCTCACAGTTTGTCCTTAGCCCTGTGCTTTATAGACAACAACAATTTAATCGTGATCGAGAAGTTATTGTTACTTCTCGACGATCAGAAGTCCCCTTTGAAAAATTCCTTCCCTTCACCTAATTTGCCCAAAGAGACTTCCCATTGATCGATCTCCAGAAAAGTTTGACGAAGGCCATTTTTCTGATGAGGGATAAGGATCTCAGCCTAACTCCTCTGTCTTTTTTAGGCCGACACAGTTCCTTCCAACTAATAGCATGCATGCCCCCTCTTCATAGGAAGTCCATACACATTTGTTCAATCTTCTTGATCATGCCATTGGATAGCATAATGGCCTGCAATCAGAACATAACCGTCGAAATGACAACTCTGATGCCTCCAAAGGACAAAATATGTGCCAACAACCCTTCATCCTCGATTGCATGTAGTTGAGAAGGCCCTCACACTCCGCATTAGTGTCATAGTTAATCAAAAAGAGAAGGCCAAAGATTTAACTAGAAGCATCCCTTCCGCAATGCCTATTATGGCCACCCCAACCTCCTTATTCCCACAAGTTTGATTTATGAACATTTGGCTCTTGTTTTGTTCAGCTGCAAACCAGACCATCTTTTCAAAGTATTAAAGATGCCTTTGATCGTGTCATAGGATCTGTTTGATGGCTCTACGAACACCAGCATATTATCAACATAAATAGGGTGAGAAACCACAGGTTCTGACTTTTAAAATGAGGGTGTAATCATCTCATCCACTACTACATCATCCTGTAGGCAAGTGAGTAACTCCATCACAATCACAAAAATATAAGGAGGAAAGGGATCCCTTTTCTCAGGCCACTGCCACTACGAAAAAAACTCCTCCGACTGATCCCTAACAATTATAGAGAAAAAGGAAGAACAAACACATTCCCTTGCTCTGTCCACCCACTATTTATCAAAACCCATGCAGAGCATGATGTGACAAAGGAAGTCTCGATTGACCATATCATAAGATTTCTGGAGATCTAGCTTTAAGCATGTTTTGTTGCCCCTTGCTTGTTAAAATCCCTTACAAGCTCATGGACCAGCAAGTAATTCTCTAAGATCGAGTGCCCTTTGATAAAAGCTATCTGATTTCTAGAGATATGCTCCTGCATAACATCCCTCGTTCGGTCACACATAAGGTGGGTGATGATATTGTATAAAAAGTTGCAGCACGCAATACGCCTGAAGTCTCCTAACAAAGTCGCTTCCTCCACCTTCGCAATCAAGACCTTAAAAGTATGGTTAAGCTCCAAACACAGCTTACCAGAGTTGAATAACTCCCTCACCGCTTCCAGAATATCCTCTTTGATCACATCCCAGTGTTTCTTGAAGAAAATATCCCCAAAACCATGTAGCCCAGGCAATTTGTTAGGATCTGCCTTTTTAACAATAAGCTCTAGCTCCTCTAAGGAGAAAGGGACCCGTAGTACATAGTTTCTCTGCCTAGATACCAGCTTCTTAAAATCAAAGTGCAAAAAATATATAGGTAGGAGTTCTGGTTGTAGAGGCCTAGGTAGAAATGAAACTCATCAACCCGAATACCATCTGCCACAGTAATAAGCACCTTGTTATGATCTAGCAACCCATGAATAACATTTTGATGATGTCTAGCTATTACCGTGGCAAATAGAATTTAAAGCTCCTATCACCTTCTCTGAGCCAGTTGCATTTACCTTATTTTTTGACTTGGACCTCATCCAAGAATATTTTCTTGTGCAGTAGATCTTGAAGAGAAACCTCCTCTTTTACTCGACATAGTTGGAAAGTATCCAACCACCTCCATACAAAGAGTGCGGTCCAACTGAGTGAGTAACATCTCCTCACCATTATCATTCAGTGAGTAACATCTCCTCACCATTAAAGTTACTAACAAATCAGAGAAGGAGTTGGTCTATGTAGTGAGTAACATTTTTTGCTAAACCCTTGTGTCCACTATCACCCAAATACGAGCCATATCGCCACAATCAAAATTATGGACGGAGGACCAGTGCGTGGGGGTACGCTGATAATATTAGTACCTGATCTAATCTTAGACTCCAAAATGTTGATAATATAATACATTGACTTCTTAGCATACTCCATAATATCCCTACACCTACCTATCGAATTTGCTCCTCTTATATTCCATGTGAAAGTACTTATAAATTACGACGGTGGATTTCTTATTGACACGCATTTAAGAGAGGAGACAGATGATCCTACTGAGTATTAGAAGCTTTACCATCTCCCAATTTAGATTCATCTTTAGCCTGCCAGATAGGATTAGGTTAGGCCAAAGGTTCCTGGCTAGGAAGTGACTCGTCCCGACGAACTGCCTCTATTCCGGAGTCATGAGAGGAGCGGTCCACAGGATGAACAATATAAGTGCTCCTCCACGTCCTAGTCTCCTCCGCTATTTGTTGTGGTCTCCTTCTTAGCTAACAGCCTTAGCCCTGAAGATAACCAAGCTCGAATTGTCTTCTTTCCGTTGCTTGTCATGACGAAATGCCACCACCGCATGTTGAACCTCGTTACACCCTCTCTCACTCCCTTCTTCCTCATTCTTTGCTTTCGTTCTCTTTCCTAAGAGAGATGGTTAAGGAGCCTCTTGTAAGACTAGCTCGCCCATGTCCAAGGAACTCGGTTACACAGATATGTCAACCTCCACTCCCGATGTGATTGGGAGAACCATATTAGCTCCAGTTGCTCCTTTGGATGCTGACTTCTCTTGATTGGTGCAACGGACTTGATTAAGAACCTCACGATACACTCATGCATCCGGGCACAAAGAGATGATATGTCCAAAGCTACGACATGAGTGACAGGATGATGAAACCCACTCAAACTCGACCTTCTGAAAAATAATATCACTTATCGGTAGCTCAATCTCCTATTTGTTAGGGAGCGTGTCTTCCACTTTAATCTCAACAAATATCTTTGCAAAAGACAACCATTTCCTTCTGGCCGTGCAATTATATGTACTTAAGGCGTTTCCCACTCCGCTCGCCCATTTAATCTTTGTCGGAACACTACAGAGTTAAGGTGAGAGCCATGATAACCTAATCCTTATAGGTGTGGTAGCCAATCGATCCGAGGATATTTTCTATCTTCCCAGGACTACCAATCTTCCATCAAAGGTCCAAGGGACATTTTGAATCACCCACTCTATGTCTTTCGCCATCCCGAACTTGTGACGTAGAAACCATTCTCCCTAGAGAATATGTCCATGCTTTCTTTTGGCTTCCACATCCGCATAGTGAAGCCCTTGAGTTGACCAAAATATAGTCGAGCTTCTATGATGTAAAGAACAATCATGTTCTTCCAAAATTCCTCCATTTCGATGATGTCGTCTTTTAAGATGGCTATAATCTTTCTTTTTTTGGACGTTTTTAGGTGCTACGAAGTGCATCTCGATGTCCGCCTTAGCCAAAGTCGGCCTACTCCGATCCGCCTAGGTGATAGGGACGTCGCAGTAGGGACGTCGCATATTGTCTTAAATGGATTGTCAGCCCTCACCGACACTTGTTAAACACTTGGGGGCATGTCGCGTCACATGTGCTGTAGGCTTGGGGGCACATGAGCAGCTCGAGAAATAGTAGCCGATTGGCTAAGGGGACCAGCCTTTCCCGAGGGGGACAACCCTATTATAGCTCTCTTGGACACGGCCGAAGAAAACCTCAGTTTCTCTCCTTTCCACGTACGTTCCATTGTGGACCACTCATGGTCAAGGGAGCGGCTGGAGAGGGCAAACGAGTAGGCGGAGGGAGGAGGGATGGGGGGGGGGGAAGGGGGCCTCGGACCCGACAGCGGCGGCCAGACGCAGACGCCAGGGGCAGGAGGTTCCACGCGCGCTCATGAGGAATCGTGCATGGGGAGGGGCCCCACAGACATATATTTTTGGAAGAAGGTAATTGTGGCGAACGTTCCTATCGGGAATCGATCTCCTGATCACTCGGACCGCATGCCTCACTACTACCACTAGACTAGAGAGTATATATATATATATATATATATATATATATATATATATATATATATATATATATAGAATCGATCTCCTGACCACTCGGACCGCATGCCTCACTAATACCACTAGACTAGAGAGTATATAGAACCAGGTAAATTTTTTCTGGAATCGCTCCCACTGGGATTCGAACTCCTGACCACTCGGGCCGCATGCATCTCTCTTAACCACTAGTCTAGAGGTCATTTGCTATATATATATATATATATATATATATATATATATATATATATATATATATATATATATATATATATTTTGAAGCAATGGGTAATTGTGGCGAACTCGCCTCCACTGGGGCTCGAACTCCTGACCGCTTGGGCCACATGCATCTCTCTTAACCACTAGGCTAGAGGTCATTTGCATATATATATATATATATATATATATATATATATATATATATATATATATATATATATATATATATATATATATATATATATTTATTTATTTGCATATATATATTTTTTTTTTGAAGCAATGGGTACTTGTGGCGAACTCGCCTCCACTAAGGCTCGAACTCCCGACCACTTGGGCCGCATGCATCTCTCTTAACCACTAGGCTAGAGGTCATTTGCATTTGCATATATATATATATATATATATATATATATATATATATATATTCACAATGGTACTTCTACAAGCTATTGTGGTATCATAAACGCTAAGGAGCTATTACTTAAATCGCATTTGACTGTTGTGATGTCAGACTTCGAAGACATGAAAAAAAAAAAAAAAAAAAAAAAAAAAAATATATATATATATATATATATATATATATATATATATATATATATATATATTCACAATGGTACTTCTACAAGCTATTGTGGTATCATAAACGCTAAGGACCTATTACTTACATCGCATTTGACTGTTGTGATGTCAGACTTCGAAGACATGAGCTGTGAGATGATCTTTGGCCAACACCCACCTGAAGATGATCCAGCATTGAAGCAGCCATGCTACAAGAAACTATGTAACTACAAAGAAAAAACTAGATAATATACTATGATCAATTGTCAATAAATCATGTGATATGCTGATACTTTCTTTGATGAATTTTGGTTCATAATTTTTTCAGGTATTGCAAAGCAAATACATGGTGTGAATTGCTAAAGTTGATAAGACAAGAAGCAGATCGTATGAACTTTGGTTTCCGGACTTTTAAACTTTATCTCTTTGTTCATCCTTGAACTTGAGGTTTTCAAAATGTTGTCTACTAGTTCATTCCTCCACTTCGTCAATCTATATATGTATGCCAAATCGTAATTATAATTCTTCCCTTCCCAATGTCATAAAAGAGACCAGTTGTTTATATGGCCAGAAATGTAGTATATCTAAAGATAATTCAGTATATTAGGAATAGGCACTATGTTAATCCATAGCAGCATGAATTTAACATATTAGATGCAAATATATTTTATTTAGAATTTTTGTAGTTCTTCAAAATTTATATTATGTTTCAAAATATTTATATATTAAATGGATTAACAAAGAGAGAAATATGCATTTGTATGTGGTAATGAGTTTAAATATAAAAATCCCCAAAGTATGTTTTAAATATAATTTTCTTTATTATATTTACTTAAAACTCTTTTTACTTCTCTAGTAGGATGCTAACCCAATAAATGGATATTAAATCCTACTATTATGTTATATAGTATATACTTTATAGATCCAAATGTTCAATGAATAGGTTCTGTTGGGCGGATCCAACCCAATATGGCTCTAACAGTCCAAACCAGGGGGATCAGAGATATCCGATCAGGTTTAGGAGTGAAAGTTTGAGTTGAACACAACATTATATTTGTATCTATTCAAGGATTTCATGTATTATAACTAAGCTGAAGTAACACGATTCCAACAATTTGGAATTTTGCGCTATATAATATATGTGAAGGATTGAAACAAAGATTAGAATTTTTGAGATAGGGATCCAATTGAGATTTGTTCAAAGCTAGGAAAAAGTAAATATATCCACATGCCAGGGAGCCATTGTGATACAGACAATTCGGTAAGCACAAAATTCGAGAGAGTAAAATTTTGCGGAGCTAATTTGAGTTTGTCGGACTCGGTCTACGACGGATAGAGTGTCAAAGAACAAGAAAGTCTCGTCCACAGATATGGATTTGGCTACCCTTCATATTTGAAGAGTGCTGCATTGTATTCATTGATAGGATAAGTGTTGCGAGTTTTGTTTATATTCTTTTGGATATATCAGAGTTTAAGGAAAATCTTGTATGTTTGGATAAGAGATTTCGAGAGAGCTGCAATTAGATTATAAAAAATTGTGTTTGCTTGTCACGTGACTTTTTATCACAATGGTTTTTCCATGTCAATATTGTCTATATGTTTGAATCGCTGGTTGTTTGTTGGTGGATTCAACCCATGAGGTACATTTTGTCATGCCCCGCTTCTAGGAATACGGGAATGCAAGTCGGCAGGGCCAGCCCTAGGGTAAGCCTAACAAATCATCGGGTTTAGACAATCCTTGCTTAGGGCAACCCCACTAGGCCTCTAAGTCCCCACCTCTCTGCCAAAAGAGCCTCCACGGTCCACCCAAACTCCTCCATGTCAGGAGAACTAGCAATCTTCCATGCCCAAATTTTGAGTTATTATTTCCGAAAAAGATCTAAATGGAAGAACAATCAGAAACAGAGACCTCAGTGCAAACATGTTTACTCTCTGTTTTTAATAGAAAGATCAGAGACAGAGACTTCAGTGCAAACAAGTTTGTTCTCTGTTCTGAGAAACGATCAGAAACAGAGACTTCGGTGCAAACAAGTTTGCTCTCTGTTCTGAGGATTAAGGACTTCGAAGACTTCAGTGCAAACAAGTTTTCTCTCCAGGAGAACCTGTAGCCCAAGAAAAAGAAGAAGAAGAAGAAGAAGAAGAAAGAAGAGATATCAACAACCCTACTGGGGTGATGAGAATCATCGTTTCTCAAAGCAAGATTCGCCTTATACGATCTGCTTCCAGAAACCAACAAGTTCTCAAAGAACCTCTAGAACGCTCATTAGTCAACTTTTTGTGACTCGAACGGGCTCCCTGGACTCAATGGGCTCCCTTTCATTTCTTAGTTTGATGCATCTTACGAAGGAGGCTTAGGGGGCTCTATATATAGAGTGGAGTGAGACTTCACTTCTTCTCCTATCCGATATGGGACTAAAATACCAATACTCAAAAGTAGAGTTTGATATTTTAGATCATCCCGTAATCAGCGTAGTCGTGTGCCAGTCCACGCCTAACCCCCATACGCGCCCGTGCATGCACGAAACATCCTTGAGCCCATGTCTGAGTTCGAGTCCAAACAATAAAAAGCAACATGCTTCATTGTTGGAGTTAATCCTTTTTCTTTCTTGAAAAAATTCCCACATGGCACCCACATGTGCCCCACCACAACCCATGAGCACACCTCAACACATGCACAGCATTATATTGAGATACCCACTTGGTGGTGTAGCTGATATGGGACTATTTTACACTAGTCCAGAGGCAAAAACACCAACAATCTCCCATATATCTCAATAGATGTGGGTTGAGCATTTTCCACATTGACTGCCCATTATGCATAAGGATAGACGTTGCTTTGACTTGAATCTTACCGCATGATTCAAACAACAGTATGATACAAGAATGAACTAAGCCTTGAATTCTGTACCATAGCTGCAATTCTCTCCACCAACACATGACATCAGCTGTGCTTTCGGTTGCACATTAAATGCCATGTGTCCGCCTGATTTTGGTGTATGTATTATTGGATGCCTACAAGCTTTCCCTCAAGAGACGGTCTATATCTCTTTCCATAAACTCTAGGTGAGTTCTTTTAAAGAGTCTTGGCATGAAGCCTTTCGCTTCTTTATGGTACTACGTCGCTATGACATGCCCCAAATCCGAGGCTATATCTCATTATGGTGTCATACCACTGTAGCAATAGGACCCAGCCTCTTTGTAGTGTCAACCTACCCAGCATGAAGCCTTTCGCTTTCTTGCGATGTTACGCTGCAGTGATATAGCTCACGAAGTCGAGGCTTTACGCTTTCTAGGTACCACTTGGTGGTGTCACACCATTGTAACATGGGATCTCACCTCTTTGTAGTGCTGCCCACCACTTTTTATTCTATAACCTTAGGCTATTTGCCTATGTGCAGTGCTACGTCGTTGTGAGATGGCCCGAATTCGAGGCTTTACCCTCATGAGCTACCTCTTAGTGGTGTCACCCCACTGTAGCATGGAGTACTATGCTCCTTTGTAGTGCTGTGCTACATGTGTTTCCTGTAAAGCACGTAGGACATTCAAAATGTTCGAGAACTTATTAAGGCTTCCAAGCCATCCTCCTACATGACTTTTTTCTATACTAAGAACAAACAGTAGACAACAGTCATTCTGGGTCCGTAATCCCTCAAAGTCTCAAAGGACTATCTACTGTTCCTGATATTCTCTCAGTTAATGGTCCTCCCTTGAACCAAAAGCTAGATGCCTGGTAGATTTCTCTTTGAACCAATCAACATAAAACTTTATGGTAGGATTGCAGAGACATAATATCAGAGGTCTTTCAATCCCATTTTCTTACCGAGTCCTTGACCAGCTAGCACTTGAGGCCTTGATGAACGGATTCGTCATATTCTTCTGAATCCGAACATCACACACTATAGTAATCCATGCTTGACATGCTCATTCAGTGCCTTGTGCCCTAAACACATAATTAGCTTCTTATAATTGAAGATATCAGCCGATGCTACTACTACAACCACTAGGTTGTTGCAATACATCAACATCATCCAGATTTATGCACCAACCATAGGAAGATCAAGCCTGGTTGTCTTAATACATCTGCATCACCCGAATTTGCGCACCAACCACAGGAAGATTGTTCATAGGCTCCTGAAGCCATTCTACTTCATACCCGAAGTAATTTTACTTCATCCGCTGTAGCTGACTGAACTCAGATGCTACTGTGAGAGAAAGATCTGCTTCTCTGACTTTCTCGATATAGCAGCGTACCCACGAATCTACTTTTTTGACTTCCTTAATATAGCAGATCCACTCATATAGAAGATGTAACCTCTTCTTTTTATCCTTCTAAGCACCAACTGGCATCACTAAAGCCTTCTACTCCTGCAGGGTAACAGCTGTAGTGCATCCTTCTGAGTTCCTGAGAGATATTCCACCACTCTCTTCACAGCTTTCCAAAGATAAATACTTGGATTGCTCATGAACTGACTCGACATGCCTACAGCAAAAGCTATATCAGGCCTGGTGGTACTTGTAGCCTATATCAAACTTCTGATGATGCTCGAGTACAATAATTGTCGGACACTTCTCCAGGATCTGGTTTCAGCTTTCGATCACACCTGTAAGGAGTATCGATCCATGGAAGATCCAGATATCTATAGCGAGTGAGCAACTTTCGATGTAGTGAGGTTGTGACAGAGAAATCTCGAATTCCATCTGGATTATTTTATTTCCCAGGATAATATCTGTATCCCCCATGTCCTTCATACAGAATCTGGATGTGAGGAACATCTTTGTTCTAGTGATCCATCAGTATGTCGTCTATAAAGAGACAAACGATGACTCCTCTATCATCAGCGAACTTAGTATAATCACACATATAAGTTTCGCTGATCCTGTAGCCATCTGACCCGTTGACTAGGTCAATCTTTTCATGCCACAGATTGGGAGCTTGTATCAGGCCGTATATGGATTTTTCCAATCCTGCAGTCATTGTCTTCAAACTGTTGCGTGAGAATCCCTCCTATCAATCTTCTCACGCCCCTAGATTTTTAGAGTTATTTTTATATTTTTTTTATATTTTTTTGTTTAATATAGTTATTAATAAATTTTTTCCATTTTTATTTTTTATCATTAAATACATTTTTTCGTAGATTTGATTTTTGGAGGACAAAAAATGTCAATCTCTAGAAACTTCCTTATGAGTTTTGATCTAGACAAGTTTATCTTCAATTGATATATAATATCTCACTCAAATATGTTCTCTTGTATTCTATTTTTGTCGCACAACTTTTTCGTCAATTTAGGCCAAAAGGTTATCTACCGTAAAACTTGTCGTACTTTCCAACTTGATTTTGGGACTCGACATCGATCCAACCAAAACCATCCAATATATGATTTTAACTTATTTTGATCCTACTATGCGCATATATACGGTGTCCCACTCAATTGAGTTCCTATGTGCTATTTATTTGCAAATGGCACATAAGACCCGTTTCTAGTCATTTTAGTGTTTATTCTTATTGAAAATATTTCTGGGACCTAACCCTATGTCACGACCCGCTCCCGAATAATCGGACACGAGTCGGACACGCCCAGCCTTCGTCGTTAGACACGACGAAGTAAGCTGTACCAAACTAGGGAAATCTAACATATAAGCATGAAAGTATACAATCACAGCATCTATAACGTATCCCAGAAAGATCACCACAATCCACAAATCCAGATATCATAATGTACCAGAATCAACATGAATGAAATGTGCTATGAACTCTAAAGTCAATATCTCAAAGTAAAGCTAAGTAATCTAAACCTGAAGCCTCAAGCTAAGCTTCATCCTGCTCAGCTAAATCCTGGGCTCTGGCCCATAGAGTAGAATAATGTCCTGCAAGCATACCTGCAATATATCCTATTCAGGAGCGGAGCAAAGTACAGTTCTAGGTAATAAAACATGAACATGATATGAACAGAGTACAGGAGTACAGGAAATGAAATATAGGAATGAACATGAAAGTACAGGAAAGTAGTACAGAAAATAAGTACAGGAACTATAGTACATGAATGTAAAGTACAGGAACATGTAAAGTACATGAATGAAACTATAATCCTGAAGTACCAGACATGACAAGTGCACAATATCGAAATACATCTAGTCCATGTGACCGACTGGGGTGAGTACAGGAGCATGCACAGGAGTACATGAATATGGTACGACTTAGAACTCGCGTGCACAGTGCGAGGCCTAAGCTAGGTACAAAAATATATAGTAACCGGGATTGGTCACATGGCTAGTGTATTCTCCCACCGGACACTAATAAGTACAAGGACAAGGGTACAGGAATACAGGAGTACATGAATATCGTGCCATGACGTGTCACAAGAAAGGGTACAAGAATATAAATGCACAAAACCGTAGAAAAGTACTTGCCTTGCTCCGGAAAAGTACGGGTAAAGTATAGAGCTGGATGTCCTCCTGAGTAATATTTGATACAAGTTGATTAATAAACAGACTAATTCTAATTGGTTATCAAATGATTCTAATCAAGATATACTTTATTTAGTCTCTTCTTAATCTATCTTACAATCCAGTTTCCATTAGCTACACCATAATCTACACACCTTATCATTAACTACCTCACCTAGTTACCATATATATACTTCAAGTAATATGATGTCCTCCCTAAGCTATTAGCTTAGCAAATCAATATTTAAATGAACTCTTTATGTTAACATCTTAATATTGAAAGTAAATAGATGAGGGGAAATCATATTATTGATAGCCAACAACTCCTAGTGGTTTAACACTAGTTAGTCAAATTACATAACCTATGCATTTGCTCCTTACTGTTAAGACTCAAGGGTTGTTGGTATCTAAACTTGATAGTGATACCAAGATTGGAATGTTTGGGTCATAACCAAAACAATACACATGGCCATACAAAGACTGCCACTAAACCAACTTAAATCCTAAACCTTTGCTCCCAGGCCAGAGTACTTCATTCCAGCTCAGTACAATTGGTTACTGAAAGTAGCTCAGTTCACAATTGAACTGATAATTCAGTCCAGGATATGGTGCTTGGACTGTTGGACAGGAACACATCCTGTTTCCAGGAATTCGAGTATGCTTCCAACCTGCAAGCATGGACTCACAGCTAATAGTCTCACACCAAGTACTCCAGGATTTGGTTTCACAAAACCCCCACACCCTCACTTAATATCCTGCAAATCCAATCATCCATCCTACTGCAAAATTCATGAGTGTTCTCTAGGTCGACCAGCCAATACCATCTAAAACTCATCCAGGACTTAAACTAAAAGTGAGGCAATGACTTCAGTCTTAAATTCCTGGTTTGGAACACCATCACCAAATGAATGAATCTAGAGAACTTACACATCCAGGCATCCTTACATCAGTCTACATATAAATTCACATATCAGTCCTATGTCCAATATCAGGACAGTTATTCAAATCAGTTAAACCTTTGAGACCATTGCATTCCAACCTAACATCAATCAGGATCTCCTTTGAAGGTATTCATCAGTGGCATACCAATATAATTCAACAGGAAAATATACTTAGACAAGCAATTCAGTCTGGTATTGAGAAAACTGTAAATTCCAAAATGGCATCCTCCCTCATTACTATTTAGTAACAGAGATCAAGGTAAATCCTCACTGTTTAGGACTCGATTATACAGTAATCCCAACTTCATTTAACCAACTCCTTATTGCATTTAGTCAAAACTGAAAGCAGGACAGCCCCCTGGAACCTGTCCTGTATAACCATAAAGGAAATGTATTGATTTGTAACCAAGACTTCTTAATCATCAGGTATTACTCAAATGTCAGTTCTGCAGTAATGCAGGACACTGTATTTTAATATATCCAGCCATGGCACAATGTATTAGGTACCACTTAGTCCCAGTGGACTGAACAGTTTATAACAAAGTGTCTCAACTTCAATACATCAATAATTTAGTTGCCAACCTATAGGTAACTACCTATCAAGGATATTCCTACTAATTAGTCCTAATGTAATCCACATACCAATTCCATGGGATTTCACATAGCAGATTGATCAACAAGCCTAGTCAAACAGTCTTAAAATGAAACCATTATCCTAATGACTCTACAGTCCTGCACCTAAATATCACAACCAATATGATTAATTCAATGCATTCACTGACACAACCGGATACAGCTGGTACAACTTATCAGGAAATGAAGTTAAAGAGCAATAGAAAATACCTGTAGAGATTTTAGGATATTCCCACAAATTGGACACTACACTTCGTCCCTGACTTCAACCAATCCTGATACTGTCTCGAAACCTCTTCAACCAAGAACAGAGGAAAATATTGAGGGTTCACCCGCACAAGCACACAAACAATATACTTAGATCAAAACTAGGAGATCGAGACTCACCAATGTTTCTATATGCAGATTAAATTGTTGGTTAATACGACCCAAATCCTGATCCGATCTTCAATACCAAGACACAGGATATGAGTTGTAAGAATAAACCTATCAGGAGGAATTGATCAAGAATCGATGCTTACCAGTAAATACTTGAACACTTCCTTAATCAAAGAGTCGATCGATGGTTCAAGGAATATAGATCTGGATTCAGAAATCAAATAAGTGAAAGGATTTAGGAATTTGGACCAATTCTTACAAATTGCAGTATGATGATTACTTACCAATCAATGGAAGAATCGATGGAGAGAAACACCATGGAATGGGATTCTTCATAGATGAATCAATTCGTCATCGTTCCCGCCGTCACCGAGCCTAGCTGCCAGTGGAGGAGCTCGCCATTGCTGCCAGAGTTTCCTCCATTCAAGAGGTCAACGATTTAGATCTGGATTAGTGAAGGGGGTGAAGAATGAGAAAGGAGAAGAGATGTGCTGCTTATAAAGGGGGTTGAGCGTGGATAGCAAGCAAGACTTGACGAAAAAGTTAGTTTGTTGGGATGCACATGGGATGTGCAACCCGCCCTGAGCCAACGTTTGAAGAAATAGCTGTAAGGAAGAAGAACTTCATTCCTTAAAGTTTTTGAAATAAAGGCTGGGTTTTTAGAATTTGAATGGAATGGGCTGGGCTTCCTGATATGGCCTGCCCTGATGAAGTTTGTTAATGAAAGATTGGTAAACCAAATTCATGAAATAAGTAATTAGGTTGGTAGCTTGAAGTTATTGGTTTTTTTTTTATAAAAGAATCAACAATTTGGCTGAAAATAAAATGATACACATATAGATTTACATGTAATTTAAATTATATGTGAAAAATCCCAAAAGTGATTAAAATTTTAAATACCAAGAGGGTGGAGTTACACCCTAGCCAACCTGACTTAGTGGGGGCCACCCTAAGGTGCCAAAACATAGTAGAACCCTATTAAATTGATTTAATTCAATTTAATAGCAACCATGTGCTCAAATCTCCACAACTTTGACGAAAGTCAAATGTCCTAATGAATAAGGAAACCACTACTACTCCTATCCAAATTGATTGATTGGAAGACCAAATCAACTCCAATTCAGTGCAAACTAAAACATAAATTTCCATAATAGATAGAGTGACAAAACCTTATATATAGATACCTTTCTAAGCTACCCAGCTCCTTTCCATTAATCTAAATCCGCCCACTTCTTCCTCTTGGCCGACGGCCACAAGTCTCTTTGGCCGAATACTTCCAAGCCCCATCTTTTCGAGTTCTGAGCCTTCCATCACGAATTCCATACCCCTCTTGACTTCCTCTACCACCCTAGTATCTCTCAGGAGCACCATGTTGCCTTCGGCGAGAGATCCAAGCCTTCGAAGACACCAAAAACCGTCATTTTGGTCTAAATTCCAACAGCAGGTTAGTGACTTGTAAAATAAGTTAAAAATAGTTTTTCTCATCTATTTTGCCTCAATCCAAGTTTAATGGACACTCCTACATGTCTTCTTTCATTTTCAATTGCTATCTCACACCATTCCACTTTGTTTGCCTTTGGCGTCCGTTGTACCGAAACGTGTCCAGAATTGACCAATTTCGATGCTGCGACTTTTCAGGCGACCTCGAACCCGTTTGATCTCAAACAAAATCTTGGTAAAGTCTCTAACATCTATATCTACCTTATAGAATCATTGTTTGTGAATGTTTATAAGAATTTTATATTGATATATTATCACTTTGCTTCTATCAATTTTTGGACATAGACACACCGATCAAAACCTATTTGTTTGATTCTAAAGTTTCGTAGGATTTAAATAAATATAAATATAATAAATTTAGATGAAATATCAAATTCAATATTAAATTCTCATTTATTCCATAATAAATAATTTTTATATTTTTTCCAAGATTTATCATTTCTGAATTGAAATTCTATGTGGCATGTTGTGTTGATACATAAATAAAGCAATTTAGCATATTTTTCTAAAATATATTTAGAATTTATTATGATATTTTCTAGAAATTATTTGGAATATAATATTATATAATATGTTGACATATATAATAGGTTGACATTTATAGATTATGGTATCTATAAATAATATAGATTAGTTGACTATTTTGTGACTAGTTTAGTTTAAATAAGGTAAGTATATATCTGGTAAGTCTTGCGACAATATTTATTAGTTTATTTTATATTTCTAGGGGATTGTGATTAGACGGTTGCAGCAGTGGGAGATGGACCGATACTTTATTTTTTGCCGGCTTTTCAGGCAAGATAGCTTGCCTTTGTTTACTGTTTAAATTATATTCTCTATTTTTGTTCTTTTATTGGTTACAGTTATAGTGGTGTGCCCATATGATTTGTGCCTCGATGTTGTCATCGATGACTTGTGGTGCACGTGTTGACTTAGAGTTAGTGGACTTACCTTTAGTGGTAAAGTTATTGATATAGCTTCTATGGACTTGAAACATATTACTATATGACACCTTAAGTGAGATTTCATATGGATGAGTTGCGCATTGACTGGCCATCAGTGTGTTAACTTATTGGATAGTTAGATTGTGTCTAGGTAGTTTGACTTGGCATTGAGATATGGTATGTCCGAGTCATGGGTATGACTTGTGCAAATCCATGGACGGGAAAGACTACCAGAAGACGTATGTGATTACCTTATTAGATTCTGTAATCTTTGGAGGAGATTACGAGATCATTCGCCTTTTAGATAGGTTCATAGTTGTCTGTGTGGTTTATTGTTCATAGATGTCAGCTCGTGATCCGACGTCGACCTGTGATTCGGTGCCATATCCTTATCACCCACCCATATGTCCAAAGTTGTCTTCAAATACAATCTCATAGCCATGGGACGTTATCTTTTCATAGAATAGTGTGCCACCCTTTGCCTTGTTTGGTTGTAGGTGTGATTCACAGTTTGGATGATGGGTTATTGGACCGTGTTGTGACATAGATTATTCCCTTATATTTATTCAGTTTATATTGGCATGTTCCTTTTGTATCTTGTTACGTCCCTCTGTGGACCAGTTCTTTTCCAGATCCGGATGAGCATTTGTATCCTACTGTCTACGGACCGAGGATTGAGACAGATCATGTTGCTGAGGACGTAGAGGTGTCGCCCGAGGAGTTTCCATGAGCTTGGAGGATGCTTCAGTTAGAGCCTTGAGCATTATTATCTAGTTAGTCGATGTTCTAGCTCGTTATCTTTTATTTCAGTATTTCTTTGTTACATCATTGTATTTCTTTTCCATGGATATTTCCATCAGACTATGTTTTTATAGATAGATCGTTTGTATTGGATATTCAATTTTATTATATTTTATTTTAGTTCATTTATTATATCTTGTCTGTGTTATTATTGCTTGATTCTGTGGATGAGATTACCGAGATTATAGATTGCCTATGACTGTGTAGTTTAGGTACAACGTACTATGACTGGAGTAAGTCCGTTAAATTGGGTAGCTTATTCTACTTCATAGAGCTGGCATGCTCATGTCTTAGTTCCTGAGTATTTTGGAACTGGGATGTGATGAAGCATCCTCCTGACAAGCTTTGTCCCGTGCACAAAATTCATAATCCTCTACCCCCTTACCCCCACATTCTAGAGATAAGGTTTAGACTAGATACGTTGTGTAACACCCACTTTTCTAAAATAAGGATAATTTTAAAATTTTGTATTTTAAATCATTAAAATATTAGATTTTAGTAATGATATGATTTTTTGGTGATTTTTAGTTATTTTAAAACTTTTTAAAATGGTGATATGTGAATTTGGTGTTTTAATAGTGTAACCTTAGTCATGCATGACCTAGAAGACTAATCATGATCATGGAAACCTAATCATGTGTTTAGAATATCATATTTTTACTTTCTAGCCTAAGGGTATTTTGGTCATTTTGACACTTTTGTAAAATTGTAAATTATATGAATTAAATATGTGCTAGTTAATTATTGAGACTTGACCTAGAAGTTTAGCCTAATCTAGATGTTAGTCATGACCCTAGAGACTAAGTTAGAGAGTTTCAACTAAGTAATCAAATTAGATTAATATCTAGATATTTTGTTAATGGGATATTTTAGGCTAAATGTTAAGAAAGACTACTTTAGTTGTGAGCCTTTAGATTGGCTTGAATTTGTTGGAGAAGCCTTAACCACTCATCCTAAACCCTTACCCTAACCTAATGGAAGCCATCAAACACCCCCCCTCTATAAATACAACACATTAACCCTTTAGCATCATTTTTAAATCATTTTAATTGCCTCCTTTTGTGTTCTTCCCCAATTCCTTCCCAAATACCCAAATCAACTCCAAATTGAGCCTAGTCTTTTGCATTGGACTCCCCTACAGTAGAGGTCACCATTAGTGGGTCGCTAGCAAGGATTCGGAGGCTCGGAATCGTCGCAAGTTAAAGAAGAGCCCTCATTCAAATAGCTCTAAATTAAGGTTTCACCATCAATAGGTAAAACCCATCAAACCTATTCAAATTCTAGTTTTCTTTCCATGGATGCATCCATTTAGGGTTCTCCTAGGTGTAGCCTAAGTTTGGTAGGAATTCGTGTCCATTACGTCTCCGTATCGGACACGTATCGGTGTGTAGGAATAGGTGTTCGATGAAATGCTTGTTAGAAATAAATATTGCTAATTTCAAATTGTGTTTGAACAAATTTGTAGGTCTTTAGGTGTTAATTAATTTTAGTGAAGACTGAGTCAACTTTTGTGTCGTGTTCGTATCCAAAACGGACACGAACTCACTGCACGACACCCCCGTACACATGCCCTGCTACCCGACCCTAAAATCTCTCTGTGTAGGACACGTGGACACGTGCAACTTGACACAGAGGTGGGGGCCATTACTGACAGACCCCCTCGAGTTTCACGACATGTTGTGTCGTGTCGGACACGAAAATCGACTCATACTGATTTTATACTGTACTGTGCACGCGGGAAATCAGTACTGACACGCACTTTGTGTCGTTTCCTGTCACCATGAGGACACGATTCAGGGTGATGTGTGTGTAGCCCTATACCCCCTCTACGTGCGTGCATGAGCCCATGGGTGTTCGTGCCCTGTGTTGTGCGTAATCGTGCACGACCCGGCCGCACGAGGCTGTGTTCAGTGAATTTACTGATACTTATACTTTTCTGTTTAGGACACTTCGTGTCCCAATTTCTTGACACAAAAGGACATATGGACAACCTCCACATGTGCACACACATGTGGGACACCACTGTACACAAATGCATTGGTTTTCGATTTGTTTTGATATTGAATTTTGATTGGGATGAATTGTAAATATCTGATACATAGGAACTGAACCTGGGATTCAATGAGAGTCGGGTTTCCTTGATCCTGGGTTTAGTTTTAGGATTCTAGGTTAGTTTCATGTTGAATTGAGATGGTTATGGCTTGTTCAAAACTGAGAATTTTCCTTGTTTGAAACCAGTGAACTGGAATCAATTTCTCTTAAAAACTGTCAACCTGAGAACTCAATGAGAAATGTGATTTCCATTTGTAATACCTGAGAGTCAGTGATTGTTTAATTGTTAACTGTAATACAAGTTGTGTATGTTATACTAGAAAGTGATGATTGATTTCACCAGGATTGAGATGTAATGAATGCATGGTATGTTATATGTATTGAAAACTGAAATTGATTTTGGAATATAGGTTAAAACTGAAATTCAGTTTTGTTTACATGTATATTTGTCTATCAATTTCTTTCCTATATGGTTATAACTGAGTTCCCCTATTTTAAAACCTGGGAACATGGTTAGTTGATGTTGTTTTCAAATTACATTATTAAGGGCTGAACTGAAAACTGAAACTGAGAAATTCCCTTCTTTGTATGAACCTGAGAACCTTATCATATGAAAGCTAGGCTTAAAATGAAACCTGAGATTGATATGGGATTGGGTTATGAGGTTTTGGAGTTTGTAATCAATTGAACTGAATTTCATTGTATGTATGAAACATGAGAACCTGTTAATGATAAACTGTTATGCAAATTCCTGAAACCTGAGAACCATTAACTGAAATTTGAAATGGAATTCCCAATTTCATGTTTACACATGTCCACTTAACTGAATTTCATTGTATGTAATGTAATCTAATGTATACCATATATATGCAATGCATGAATGATGTAGGTATATAAGTAATGAACTAAATGTAATGCAAGTTAAAACTGAAAATTGAAATTGGGTTTATATGTTATGAAATCTGGAAAGAAAAACCAAGATGAATGTATGTAGATAAATATATATATATGGATGTATGAAGATAGGTATGTATGAAATGTATACATGCAATGAAATATATGAATGAATACATATATGTTAACTAGAAGTACAACCTTGCCTAATGCTACACAATGTTTATACACACACACAACCTATATATACCCTATATACATATATTGTTATACATGTGAATGAAATATAAATGTGAATGTGATACTAGACTAGATTACTTGGTTGTGTGTGCCTAGCTAGTTAGATGTAATGCTAGACTATGGTTTAGCTTTGTGTGTAGAATAGCTAGTTGCCTAGGCTATGTGTTGGATAGTTGGAGTTGACTTGATTAAACCTAGAATTGACTTGATTAAGCCTAGATTAGACTAATTTAGACTAGTTGACCTAGATTGACCTAGAAAATCATGTAGATGTATTGTACACTTCATTTATAACCCCCTTGTATACATCATGACTTGTGTTGCTCTAAATAGGACTCAGAAACCTCGTTTCGGACAGTGTATTCTCACAGACATTCAGATCGCATGCGAGTACATTCTCTAATCGTTTTATACTTGTCACGACTTATATTCTTGCTCTAGATTACTTTACTTGATGCTGACACTTGTTATCACGGATTGGTACTCTATGGATCTTTTCTTGGGATGTTATCCCCCATAGCGGGCGCATCGGATACTTCATGTCGTGTGTTTCATGTACATCATGTATACCTTGCTCTTACGTTATTCATGTAATCTCATGTTCTCTCATGTTCTTTCATGTACGCTCATATACTTTCATGTGCTCTCGTGTACGTTTATGTTTCCTCATGTGCTTCGTGTGTAACCAAAACATCATGTTCGTAACGTAACTTGACTGGATCCTTGTGTATTGATTGTGGGTAGGGGTGAGTATAAATGGTCATGTGATTTACCCATCATGTTCACTCGGTTACTTTTCGTGTGCAACACAGCCTTCTTGGCTGATGTCCCTATTGTTCACTCATGTACATCATGTTCAACCCAAGCCAATTACATGCCATCTCGTACTCTAAATCACTAGTCACTTACAGTTCTTACTTATCATGTATATATTTCCAGTTATCAAATATCTCTCCTGTTTTCATGTACATCTTCTTACAGCATTTCATGCATCTTACTCTATTGTTTACTTTATATTTCCTGCCATGATATGAACTGCATAAGATATACTGTGCTCGCTCCCGTCCTGACTGGACCTGTTGAAAATATTACAGATGATACCGAGGACTTCTGCCCAACTTACTATGGAGCCCATCTAGACGATACCTGTGAGTTGGACCCACAGGAGGATCCAGCTCTAGCTGAGGACGTCATCCATATTGCTTAGACTAGATTACCTAGGCTTTATCTTATTTTTTATGTCATTTGTATTGACTTCAGAGTTGTATTATTTTCGGGATGTTGTGATGTTGTGTCGTTTAGACACTTAGACTTTCCTTCTGTTTGTATCTTCATTTGAGATTTTTATATCTATGAAATCGTGCTATTCCTGTCTTAGTTGTGATTGAGACTGTATTCTGTATTGTCACCTCCACTCGGAGTGTATATACTGTATAGGTACCTTATATTGTTAGATGTTGTGACCTAGGACAGCGTTCTACCGTCGACACTGGGCATAGGCTGGACGTACCCACTTCTCGTGCCCTTACTCTAGGTGCGGGTCGTGACACGTTGAGTTTGCTATTACATAGCACATGTCCTAGTCCATTTGTCACAACTCAATTAAGAAACTGCATCATCAGAAAGAAGTTCGAACGTTCTCTTGATACTGAACATCTTTCCAAAGCATGGTCCTGGCCAAGAAACCAACATCTTGCCAGCATGAATGTCCATCTTCAAGTTCGTATTGAACAACAGACTTTTTGAGGTCAAGCCCTCAAAAATAACTAGTACGTGCTATACGTACACCAGTGTCAGCTACTTTTCGAAAATCTAAGACTATGATCCCGATTCCCAGATCTTCTGCTAGTAGTATGTTTTTCATTGAGACCTTCATCAAAGCTAGGATCATCCTAGGTGAATAGCTCCTTCTAGAGCATGTGTGGCTAGATGCACCAGTGTCTACCCACTAGTCAGCTACGAAACTAGATGACACAACCTGTGCATACATAGCAACCAAATTAAGTAATCAAATTAATCAAGTTTAGCTTTACCTTGCTATACTGGTTTTGAAATTCTCCTTTAAATGACCCTCCAAGCCACAACCTTAACTAACCCTACCAAGATAAAACTATCTTCATGTAGGGTTATTACACTCTTGGAGAATCTTTGCGCTTATACAGTCAAAATAATGCGCATATTGGAGAAAAACCTATGCACCAATCCATGCGCATCATCCGGGCTGTCCCATGCACCTTATCCGAGCAGACCCATGCACCAAGATATGCAACACCCTACATGCATATACAGATAGCACATATATAGTCAAGTGCAGACTCTACCATAAGCGTCTACAGTCATGTGCCGATATCGCCATGCACTACCATGCTCATAGTTGAAGGAAAACCCATGCGCCCACCAATCCATGTGCATCATCCGGGCTGTCCCATGCACCTCATCCGAGCAGACCCATGTGCCAAGATATGCATCACCCTACGTGCATATACAAATAATACATATACAGTCATGTACATACTCTACCACACATATATGCAGCATGCGTCGAGATCGCCATGCACTGCCATGCTCATAGTTAGAAAAAAAACCATGTGCCACGTCGAACAAAAACCATGTGCACCCATACGCATGACCTGAATAAAACTTATACGCATTATCTGAGCAGACACATGCGCATACATACGGATAATCTGAAAAGATTTATGCGCATGATTGAGCCATGTGCACAAATACCTTAGTCTTCTTCTTATTTGTCTTGAGATGCTCCTTGAGAGACTTCTCGACCACTCTAGCATAAGTTGTAATCTTCATGCACTATCAACAACTCCGATCTGCCATGTAATGTGCATCATCCTTCTTAGATAGGCCCAACATTCATTCAACCATTTGACAAAGAACTCTTCCTCATATCCAAATATTGGAAGTGATGTCCGTCAATCTTCTCAAGTTTGTTGAAACTTGTATCGAGAAGGATTGTATTGCAGTTCTCCACCTAATCCGGATCTTACTTTGAGATTATTATTCCTAAAATAGACCTAGATAAAAGAACAATCAGAAATAGAGACTTCAATGTAAACAAGTTTGCTCTCTGTTAAGAATGGAACGATCAGAGACAAAGACTTCAGTGCAAACAAGGTTGCTCTCTGTTACGAGAAACGATTAGAGACAGAGACTTCAGTGCAAACAAGTTTGACCTTTGTTATGAGGATTAAGGACTCCGGAGACTTCAGTACAAAGATGATGAAGAAGAAGAAGAAGAAGAAGAAAAAGGAAGAGATATCAACAGTCATACTCAGGTGATGAGAATCATCATTGCTCAAACCAAGATTCACCTTATATGATCCGCTTTCAGGAACCAGCAAGTTCTCGAAGAACCTTTGGAACGCTCGTTAGTCAACTTTTTATGACTTGAACGGGCTCCCTGGACTCAATGGGCTCTCTTTTCTTTCTTATTTTGGTGCATCCTTCAAAGGAGGCAAGACGGCTCTATATATATATAGTGGAGTGAGACTTCACTTCTTCTTCTATCGATGTGGGACTAAAATATCAATACTCAAAAATAGAGTTTGATATTTTAGATCATCCCGTAATCAGCTAGTCGTGTGCAAGTCCACGCCTATCCCCATACGCGCCCGTGCACGCACGAAGCATCCTTGAGCCCGTGTCTGAGTTCGAGTCCGAATGACAAAGCAACATGCTTCCTTTTTGGAGTTAATCATTTTTTCTTCTAAAAAATACCACCACATCGCACCTACATATACCCCACCACACCCCATGAGCACACCTCAACACATGCAAAACATTATATTGAGATACCCAGTTGGTGGTGTAGCCGATGTGGGACTATTTTACACTAGTCCAAAGGCAAAAGCACCAAAACGAGTTCCTCCGGAGAAGGCCATGAGTAGTTCATGAATCAAGAATGTAACTTGGAATCTGAGCTCCACGTCGCCGTCAGGACTAGCGATATATTTTTTTAGAGTTGATATCAATTCAATTTTTATAGCTTTCATCTTGTTATAATTTTTTGATATCTTTTTTTGGATTCGAAGACAAGGGGCAACCAAAATTAGCTCTGGCTAGGACAGCCCAACCTCTGAGGACGGCCCTGTAGTTAGGTAGTATGACCAACTATACACGACGTGAACTTTAGTCTAACGTGATACATATTAGTTGTATAAATATATTGGTATATATAGCATGCATATCCTATGGTTTTGACCTAAACAATTCTCTCTCATGTTCCAACAAAAGTAAATAACAAAGATAACATAGTAAAGAATATAGTCTACAACCTAATTAATGTCTAAGGCTTAAGTTGAATACAATTTATAAAATGATGTAAGCAAAAACTCGAACGAGACAAACTCCTTAAAAAGTATTTCGTGGATGCATGGTGGTTGTTACAAAAATTCCCATGTAGCAGTATCTCTCTGTCACTCTCTTATGAACAAAGAATATCATATATATAGGAAAGCTAATGATAGCCTAATCTGCCGCCACTCTCCTAACATCTAAAGATAAGTAGTAGTTTAACTGAATCCCAAAAGATAATGAGTGATTTAAACTGAATATTCACAACATCATTCAATGAGTGCAATCTGCACGTGGAAAACCAATGCACACAAATTTACACACAAGGCTGCATCTCTTCCTGCGTCCGAGCACAATTATAGCTCTTCCTGTATGCGGCGCTCCCCTGGAGCGCCACACGCTTGCACGCCTATGCTGAACCACTGTACTGTACAAACTCACAATTGCACAAATATTCAACAGTGTACCAGCGCAACTGTGTACCCCACAAACGTACAAACGCACAACCGTGAACCCACTGCACCATGCAATCCGCACAAGCCGCTCATCCGTGTATTAACTCATACAAAAACAAGCATAAGAACCTGCACAAGCACCATCTCACACCCGATACGTGCGTGCAAAGTGCAAAGTTTGCCAGCAAATTGCCACTTTATGCCATTCGCCCGAGTCCGAGTCGCTAAGCCCCTTTAGGGCTTAGCTCCTAAAGAAAGTTTCAAAGAATGAGTTACAAAAACAAAGATTATTTCCATGGTGTCTTGGTCCATCCCTCTAGGAAAATACCCTACTAACCATATGGACTACCATACCCTATGTGCACAAGTCAATACAAAGAGGAGCATTATATTGAAATATACACTTAGGATTCTAAGTAATGTTGGACTAAAGTTCTTGGAGTGTAAGCTCAAAAACCACAATAATTTCCTACATATTTTCATATATGGGATGACCATTCCCCAGAGTGACTATACATCATGCATTAGGATAGAATCTTCACGCATGTGTCAAACAACAGTACAGCACGGAATGTACTATGCCTTGAATTCAGTATCGTAACTATTATCCTTCTCAATCACACAATGACATCCGTTGTGCCTTTATTCGCACTTTAAATGCCTTGTGCTTACCTTGTACCTTTGTTTATATTTTGTTTGTCCTCAAGTTTACCCTCAAAAGATGACCTACATCTATGTTCATACACATATGTGAGTTCCTTATAGTGTTTAACAATCCCCAGGATGAAGCCTTTCGCTTTCTTACAGTGCTACGCTGCCATGACATGGCCCAAAGCCGAGATCCAACCTCTTGGTTGTGTCATATCACTGTAGCATGAGGTCTAAGTCTGTTTGTAGTATTTTCTACTACTCTCTATCTTTCAGCATTAGGCTACCTACCTCTATGCAGTATTACGCTACTGTCATATGTCCTGAGGCCGAGGTCCCATCTTGTGGTGTTACGCCATTGTAGTATATGGTACTAGCACATTTATAGTGCTAAGCTACCCATGCTTCATGCAAAGCACGCTACGCATTCGAAGTGCCCAAGAATTCATTAAGGCTTAAATTCATCCTCCCATGGGACTTGCTCTATACTACGAGCAAACAGTAAACCACAGAGGTTCAGAGCTCCAATCCCATCAATGTCCAAAGGACTAACCTTTGTACCTGATATTTTTGTAGTCAATGATCCTTCCTTGAACCAAAAGTTAGATGCCTAGTAAATTTCTTTTAGAACAAATAATATAAAATTTTATGGTAGAATTATAAAGACATAATTTAAAAAATTCTTCAAGCCCATTTTCTTTGTTGTATCTTCAACCAACTAGTGCTCGAGGCCTTTGGTGAATGGATCCGCAGATTCTTCTGGCTCTGAATATCAACCATTGCAATGATGCAACCCTTGATGCGCCAATTTTGTCCTATGTGATGAAGTCATACAGTCTTTTTCTTACCATTGAAAAGATCATTTGATGCTACCGCTGCAGTCATCTAGTTGTCACAATAGAGTGATATTGCTGGAATTTGTGCACCAACTAGAAAAAGATCATACGTGAGCTTCTGAAGCCATTATGTTTCAACTACTGCAGCTGCCGGAGTATAAAACTCAAACTCCATTGATGAGAGAGGGCGAAGTCTGCTTCTTCAACTTCCACAATATAGTAGCTCCACCCATGGAGAAGACATATCCTTCTGTGGATCATTTGCTCTCTTCTTCTGAGTAGCTACTTGTATCACCAAAACCTTCTACTACTTCTTGGAAACCGTTGTAGTGCTATGTAAACTTTTGAGTCCTCTTAAGATATCTCATAACTATCTTTACAACTTTTAGTGTTCTACACTGGATTGTGATGGAACTGGGGATTTCCATGACCCTTTTTTTGGTGTGCGTATTGATCGATAGAAAGTTAAAAAGATCTAATACGTGTTCTAACCCTTCATAGGCGGAAACTAGGGTTCACGAATTACACCTGCGGAAGAAAGGAGACAAGTAATTCCTGGCAATCTCGAGCGGACGACCCCAAGATCTTCTGCACGTATTCCTTCCTCGAGTTGGACGTCGTATGGGCGACGATCTCCCAACCTTTTCTTCTCCTTGGCAGCCCTCTCTTTCTCTTCTTACGTGAATCACGAATTTAGAAAAAATATTTGATTTCTGATCAGTAATCTGGCGGCCAGAGAATAGAGGATATATATAGGCTATGGCAGGGACCATGAGGAGAAATTAGGGTTAGGTCTCCTAACGGATCTGGATATTTCGTGTTCAGCCCGAACACACAATCCAGGCCCATTAACAATAGCTCGGTCCACTAATGAGCTATTGTTGCACTACCTCTCTAATCCTAAATTTTGTTTGTGGGCTCCTTTTATTATATGCTCGTTTGGCTCCCCATGTTAAGATATCGTATGTCCGTCGATCAAATTAAGTTACTGACAACTATATTGATTCGACATCTTTTATTCTTAAGTAGTACCGCTCAACTTTATTTGTCATGTCGGATATAATCCACCTGCAGGTTTTACATGACAATCCTTATGAGCTCCTTAAGGGGATATCATCAACCCGATGTATTGGGACATGGATTCCATTTATAATCAACAGCCCACCATACATACAATATTAGTACCCAATTCATAGAGTTTGTTGATCCAGAATGAATCTCACTCTTTTATGAGTCAAAGTAATGCACACTGCATATACATGTCTGTTATTATATTCGGATTAAGAGCACAAGCATCCATAATAACAGAGATGTTTGTTCTCTTATGTAGTCAGTACAAAGAGAACAACCTCAAGTGGTCCTTTTCAATACACACAAAGTGTACTAGTGTAAACCTATAGTCAAGATAGACTAATACCAGATTACACTACAACCTTTCCATTAGATTGTCCAAGTCCATCTAGGTTGTGAACTATTTATATACTCCATAGGAAACTGATAATATGATCTTCTGTGTGACACCACACACCATATTATCTACAATATAGAATATCAGACATTTGTATTAACACTTGCAACAAATACAATATGCAAATATTTGCCCATATGTTTTTCATTCAAAATTTAAGGAAATAAGGTTACTACAAAAGTGATGCTTTTAGTATATAACCCTAACAATCTCCCACTTATACTCAAAGCATTGCTTTTCAGTATACTGTTACAAATCTCCCACTTATATTTAAAGCCATGCTGCTACAAATCTGACTCCCATTCCCTCAACATGACTATCAAAAGTCTTAGCTGGTAAGCTCTTTGTAAAGGGATCAGCTAGGTTGTCGGCTGATGCTATCTTGATCACAGCAACTTTTTTTTTCTTTACGAAATCTCGTATTAGGTGGCACTTGCGCTCAATATGTTTGCCTGTCTTATGGGCTCGTGGTTCCTTCGAGTTTGCAACTGTACCACTATTATCACAGTAAAGTGTAATAGACTTAGGCAAACTAGGTACCACATCCAAGTCCAACAGAAAGTTTTTGAGCCAAACCGCTTCTTTGGCTGCCTCAGAGGCTGCCACATACTCGACTTCCATGGTGGAATCAGCAATACATTTTTACTTGATACTCCTCCACACAATGGCTCCACCTCCTAAAGTAAACACATAACCTGAGGTAGATTTCCTGGAATCCCTATCTGACTGAAAATCTGAGTCTGTATACCCCAAGGAAACTAAACTATCTATCTGGTAAACTAGCATATACTCTTTAGTCATTTTCAGGTACTTTAAAATATACTTTACGGCAGTCCAGTGCTCTTATCCTGGGTTAGACTGATATCTGCTGACCATGCCTACGGCAAAGCAGATGTCTGGTCTCGTACATATCATTACATACATTAAGCTTCCTACTGCTAAAGCATAAGGAACTGCCTTCATGTTCTCTCTCTTTAGGTGTCCTCGGACACTGCTCCTTTGATAGAGCAATTTCATGTCTAAAAGGTAAGAAACCTTTCTTAGAATTTTCCATACTAAAATGAGTTAGTACAGTATCGATATAGAAAGCTTGGGATAAGTCCAACATCCTTTTCTTGCGATCTCGTAGAACTTTGATCCCAAGGATGTGACCTACTTCTCCCAAGTCCTTCATATCAAACTGTTTGGATAACCATACCCTTACATCAGATAACACCTTTACATTATTTCCAATGAGCAAGATGTCATCCACATAAAGTACTAGGAACACCACCATATTTCTGTCACACTTTCTGTATACACATGATTCATCCAGACATTGATCAAATCCATAGGATTTTATCACCTGATCAAAACATATGTTCCAAGATCTGGAAGCTTGCTTAAGTCCATAAATAGACTTCTTGAGCTTACAAACAAGATGCACTTGGCCCTTTTCAATGAACCCGTCTGGTTGCTTCATATAGATGTCTTTTTCAAGACTTCCATTAAGGAAAGCTGTCTTGACATCCATTTGCCAAATCCCATAATCGAGATGAGCTGCAATAGATAAATAAATCCGGATAGACTTAAGCATGGCTACAGGAGAAAAGGTTTCCTCATAATCGATACCCTCTCTTTGAGTAAAACCTTTTGCTATAAGCCGAGCTTTAAAGGTTTCAACCTTACCGTCTGATCCTCTTTTTCTCTTTTAGACCCACTTGACCAATAGCTTTTACACCAACGGATGGTTCTACAAGCTCCCAGACCTGATTAGAATCCATAGATTCTATTTCAGATATCATTGCTTTTTGCCAAGACTCTGTATCTTTATCATGGAGTGCTTCATTGTAGGTACAGGGATCATAATCTTGTTCCTCAGGGACAAAGTCTGACGACTCTCCCAAGAACATATATCTATCAGGTTGTATCACAACCCTCCCACTACGACGAGGCACTATCGGTTATGGTATAACATTTGTGACACGTTGTGCAGTTATTTGTGGTTCATCCTCTTGTACTGTTGGTACTGAAGTACTTGGTGTCTCACGTCTCAGTTCTTCTAGAACAACTCTACTTGTGGGTTTATGGTTCATCACATACATAGTCTTCCTCTAAGAATCGGATATTGGTGCTAACAATGACCTTCTGATCCTTAGGACTATAAAATAGACCTCCTTTCGTTCCTCTAGGATAGCCTACAAATAAGCGTACTTCTGTACGAGATTCCAACTTATCTGCTTTCCCATTCAGCACATGTGCTGGACTACCCCAAATGCGAACATGTTTCAGACTAGGCTTACGCCCAATCCACAGCTCTGTGGGAGTAAGAGGTACTGACTTAGAAGGAACCAAGTTCAAAATATAAGCTGCAGTCTCTAAGGCATATCCCCAAAACGAATCTGGCAAATCCGAATAACTCATCATTGATCTAACCATCTCCATAAGAGTTCTATTCCTTCTTTCGGCTACACCATTCTGCTGGGGCGTTCCAGGTGCAGTCAATTGGGATGCAATCCCAGCCTCTGATAAATAATCCCTAAACTCTCCAAAGAGGTACTTACCACCATGATCTGATCGTAATGACTTGATACATTTTTCATGACGTTTCTCCGTTTCAGCCTTGTACTCTTTAAATTTCTCAAAGCACTCAGACTTACGGTGTATCAAATAAATGTATCCATACCTTGAATAATCATCAATAAATGTGACAAAATATTCAAAGCCACCTCTAGCTTGGATAGTCATGGGTCCACACAAATTAGAATGAACCAATTCTAACACATCTTTGGCCCTATACCCCTTTGCCGTAAAAGGCCTTTTGGTCATTTTACCTTCCAAGCAGGATTCACAGACTGGTAGTGCCTCCACTTCCAATGAACTCAAAGGTTCATCTTCAATCAGTCTTTGAATCCTTCTTAGGTTAATATGCCCCAATCGCAAGTGCCAAAGATATGTTTGGTTCATACAAGAATGTTCTTTTCTCTTATTTAAGTTAGATGACATATTATTCATTTTTATAAGTTGCATTATGGGCAAAATAGGATTAATAACATACATATTATCAACCAATACACCAGAACAGATAAAATGTTTATTCTTTCTAATAACAATATTGTCATTAAAATAAACTGAATATCCATCCTTAACTAACATAGAAACAGAAACTAAATTCTTTCTAAGTGAAGGTGCATAAAGACAATCTCTCAATGTCAAAGACTTATTTCTACCAAAAGATAAAGTAACATCTCCTAATACAACGACCGATACTTTTGTAGCATCATCCATGAACAAGCATATATCTCCATCACTGAGCCGTCTGGTTTCCTGGAACCCCTGCAATGTATTGCAGACATGATTAGTGGCTCATGTATCCACACATCAGGTGCCGGTAGATAACACCGCTAAACATGTTTTAACTACTAGTAAATGAGATATACCTTCTTTGTTCCCTTGTTTGAGAAGTGGACAATCAGTCTTCCAATGACCTGACCCTTTGCACTTGAAACATTTGCCTTTCGACTTTTTCACCGCGCCTTGAGGTCCCATGCCCTTCTTTGCTGAGTTTGCATGTTTTTGAATGTTATTCTTCTTCTTACCGTCTTTTGGCTTAGAAGTAGAAGCCTTTTCAGAAACAAAAACATGACCACTATGCCTAAAGAGAGATTCAGCATCCTGTAGCTCGTTTGCAAGTTCTGCCAAACTATACAACCTTTTGTTCATGTTGTAATTAAGACAGAAATTATTAAAACTTTTAGCAGAGTTCCGAGAATGATATCGACGTGGAATTCCCTATCGATTTCAGCTCCAAGGATCTCCATCTCATTCAGATGACCCATCATCTTGAGAACATGATCCCTTACTGGTGTACTATCAGCCATTTTTGTATTCATCAAACATTTCATAGCAAACTGCCTAGCTGCTCTACTCTGATGTCCGAAGAGTTCCTTGAGGTTATACATCATGTCATAAGCTGGGGCCATGGCCTAATGCTGATGTTGCAGTACATTTGACATAGAAGCCAGAATATAATACCGCGCCATCTCATCTGCCTTTCTCCACTTCTTGTAAGCCTATTTGACCTCTTCATCAGAGTTAGCATCAGGCTTAGGTGGTCATTCCTCAACAAGTACATATTTGTACTCCTCAGCAGTCAGAACAATGTCTAAATTATGTTTCCAGTAATATAATTTGGTCCAGTAAGTTTGTTTTTTTTAAAAATCACCATAAGTGGACTGAAAGAACCCATTTTTGAAATCCTGAGAATCACATAAATAAAATTATGTAGGGCAAAAAAAACTTTTTGAATTAACTAAATATTGATTCCCTCAAAACAATAATAAGAAATTCACCAACACCTTGAACACCATGAATTTAGCATGCCACGATAGTGTGGACGTATACAAATTCAACTTTGTTCAAGTAGGTTTTTCTTATTAATTTTACTATCATGTCAATATAACTTTATGACAAAAATAAAATTAATATGCTGGTCTTGCTCTAGTCATACAAATAATAGCAGTGACTCCGATGGAGAGGATACCATTATTTGTATCTAAGTGTATACCATTACTTAATACTAAGTCCATTACCTTGTAATGAGTTCCTTCAGATGGAGAAGTGAACACATACTAGGTAACTTTCTAAAATTATTCCTAAGGAAGTTTGTACTGGTGATCCATAATTATACTCATCCGATATGAAGGAAAGCACTAAAGCCAACGTGCAAGTATAATTACATCACCTACAAACCAGTAATGGAGACCATACGATTTATACTAAATAAATATCTTCTCTCACTTAGTTATTTAACAATAAGCATTTTTTTACTAGTTGATATTATGTCCATGTTGTCCATTATTAATGTAGGATTAGTTTTTCAAAAAAAAAAACATCCACACAATAATAAACATGCATAATCAGAAAAAAGTAAAATGACAAAAATAAGAGAAAATATCCAACTACTATGGTCATCGTTGCTGCTCCGTCCTCAACTATCTGAATCCAAAATCTGGCGTTGCGCAGATCTATTCGGGGTTCGGCCTGCCCAGTCATGTCGCGGGGTTCGGGGCAGCGTCCCAATTTTTTTAATTTTTTTTAAGGTTTTGGCTGTCGATTCCTTCATCGAAAATCATTTGTCTGCCTCTGGACTGCTTAGAACCAGCATCTCGTCCAGCGTCAGAAACAGCCACCACCACCATCACGATTGATCAAAAATAATTAAAATTACATCAATCCTATGCCTCCCGAAGGAGTTGACACAATCTAAATTGAAAAATTAAAATAATAAGCACGATCAACCCTCATGATTTTAGTTACATCCACAACAACAACAGCATCCACGACATGCCCGTGGTTTAAACAACACAATCAAAAACATGCATTGGACCATAATAGTTGGATCTAAGATGCCTGCAAAACCGAGTTAGAACAGATCTACATCTACCGACTATTATACAGCGTATGTTTTATTGGACAACATGGACGTATCAATCAATACGTAGATCCAAAGTGGCTCTGATACCAATTGATGGAACTGGGGATTCCCAGGACCCTTTTTTTGGTGTGCGTATTGATCGATAGAAAGTTAAAAAGATCTACTACGTGTTCTAACCCTTCATAGGTGGAAACTAGGGTTCACGAATTATACTTGCGACTGAAAGGAGACAAGTAATTCCTAGCAATCTCGAGCGGACGACCCCAAGATCTTCTGCACGTATTCCTTCCTCGAGTTGGACATCTTGTGGGCGACGATCTCCCAACCTTTTCTTCTCCTTGGCAGTCCTCTCTTTCTTTCTTTACGTGAATCACGAATTTAGAGAAAGTATTTGATTTCTGATCAGTAATCTGGCGGCCAGAGAATCGAGGATATATATAGGCTACGGCAGGGACCATGAGGAGAAATTAGGGTTAGGTCTCCTAACGGATCTGGATATCCCGTGTTCAGCCCGAACACACAATCCAGGCCCATTAACAATAGCTCGGTCCACTAATGAGCTATTGTTGCACTACCTCTCTAATCCCAAATTATGTTTGTGGACTCCTTTTATTATATGCTCGTTTGGCTCTCCATATTAAGAAATCGTATGTCCGTCGATCAAATTAAGTTACTGACAACTATATTGATTCGACATCTTTTATCCTTAAGTAGTACCGCTCAACTTTATTTGTCATGTCGGATATAATCCACATGCAGGATTTACATGACAATCCTTATGAGCTCCTTAAGGGGATATCATCAACCCGATATATCGGGACATGGATTTCATTTATAATCAACAGCCCATCATACATACAATGTTATTACCCAATTCATAGAGGTTGTTGATCCATAATAAATCTCACTCTTTTATGAGTCAAAGTAATGCACACTGCATATACATGTCTGTTATTATATCCGGATTAAGAGCACAAGCATCCATAATAACAGAGGTGTTTGTTCTCTTATGTAGTCAGTACAAAGAGAACAACCTCAAGTGGTCCTTTTCAATACACATAAAGTGTACTAGTGTAAACCTATAGTCAAGATAGACTAATACCAGATTACACTACAACCTTTCCAATAGATTGTCCAAGTCCATCTAGGTTGTGAACTATTTATATACTCCATAGGGAACTGATAATATGATCTTCTGTGTGACACAACACACCATATTATCTACAATATAGAATATCAGACATTTGCATTAACACTTGCAACAACTACAATATGCAAATATTTGCCCATATGATTCTCATTAAAAATTTAAGGAAATAAGGTTACTACAAAAGTGATGCTTTTAGTATATAACCCTAACAGATTGCTCATAAACTGACTCAGCATCCCTAAGATAAAAGCTATATCATGTTTAGTGGAACTCGTAGCATAAATTATACTTTTTATGGCACTTGAGTACTACAATTGCCTAATGCTTTCCCTTAGTGTCACGACCCGATACCGAAATTGTTGGGCCGGGCCGAGCCATGTCCAGCCTACGCTTGATTAAAGCGCAGTAAGCTGTTCTAGAATAAACAATAAAGGATCTAAGCAGCTAACAGTTCTAAAATCATATTTAAAGTTCATCACAACACAACATCTATTAGCGAAGGTAAACAAGTACAGACTTAATAATACACTTCCAAAGTATCTAACTGGAGACAAAGTCCAGTATCCAAATATAAGTACAAGCCAAAATCTAAGTCTCAAAACACATGAAAGATAACTAAGCAAGGTTCCCCGCTGGGGCCTCTTCTGGAGCTAAGGCCAGGTCCTCAAAATCAGTGCCATAATATGTAACACATAGCATTTCCTCCTCGGAAAGTATACCTACAACGTTATCCTGTCAGGACGGGAGCAAGTACAACCTCTACAACTAAAGTACTGAATATATAATGAAAGAGATGTACAACAAGAAACATGGTGTGATAAGTCTATAAAACAGGAAATACTGGAAACATGGCCTCATGGTACAACTGGGATCACAGTATCATAGTAACATAGGGAACATGGCATATCTGGAATCATGGTATATCTCATAATCTATCATGGCAAGGATACATATGTCATAGAGACAGATGTATATGTAATGTTTAAAACTGTAGCAGGTATGTATTCGGTCAATAGATGTACAATGTGCTGGGGGCACATAATGAAATGTACTTTCATACAAGTGTAAAGGCGATAGATGTACATACGTACAAATACAGCTTTGAGATAAAGGCCTGCGGCAAGGTATGCATATAAAATACGACCTCGCTCGCTACTATGAGGGGGGAATGATCACGTACTCAACTGTCAGTTTTCCCATAACCCATATATATAACATGTGAGAGATACGAGAACAGTAAAAACATGTAAGAGATACGAGAACGATATAGAACATGTGAGAGATACTGGGATCGGTATAAAGCACGGTAGGTACTGATAGCAGTATAAAGCATAGTGAAACATGTACTGAGAACCAGTAAGATACATGTGAAGATATAAGAACTGTCCTAAACATGGCAGGTACTGTAAGTAATACAACATGTGAAGATTTAACTTGCTACCTCAAAGATCAGTATTTTAACAGGGTTAATACATGTTCTAGCATTAAAAGACAGTAAATGAGTTTGTAGATGTACTTGCCTCGAACAAAATAAGAATACTAGTACGAAGATATAGATGTCCGGTATCCTGTCAATAGTGATATACAAACTCAGTTCTAAGCTATGATCAAGATTATACTAGTGGTGTGACACGACTCCTAAATGGACACTAACTAAGTGGGGATCTAGCATAAAGTCTAATGTAGGGTGACACAATACCCAAAATAACTTTCTAGGGTCTTTACACTAGTGTAGGGTGAGGTCCAATCCTATAATAACTCAAAACAACACAAAACATTGCAAGTCGTAACTATTCAATAAATAAATTAAACTGTACACTGAGTTCCAGTAATTTTTGAGATAGACAAAAAGCTCAATTATATATAAAATAAAGTACCAAAATGACCCTTGTTAATTATAGAAATTTATACTAATTTTTCTGGAATTTATAAACCCTCATAAATATTTATTAAAAATTAGTAAACATAAATATACTAAAAATGAGTTCTGTTTTCCTATTTTTATAAAATACCAAAAGTACTTATTAAATGCTGGAAAAATTATAATAAATTAGCTAAATTAACATAGTATTTAAATACAATTTTTCCCAGATTTTTACAGAAATTAAAATATATATAAAAATTCAAAAACAGAAAGTAACAATTTTTGGAAAAATAATTAATTACAAATTAAGGATAATACATAATCAAAATCTACAGATGTTGTCGGATGATAAAATAAATATCACCAACGAGTCCAGAATGGTCAAATTAGCTAGGATAACCTACCCATAAGTCCAATTTAGACACAGGGACAAACGGTAATTTCGGGCCAAAATGATGTCCGTCGTTGGACACACTTTGCACCGAAAAATGTATCAAGATAAAAGTCTACAAAACCTAGCAAATTATATGTCCACGAATTCAGAATGATGATACGAACCCAACGGTATGTCCGAAATGGAATTCCGATGTGCCGATCTCAAAATGATACGTTGACGCGAACACTTGGAATCCAGTTTGCACCGAAATGCGTGCCGGAGCAAATGTCTTCAAAACTCAGCAAATTATATGTCAACGAGTCCAAAATGACGATACGAACTCAACGATATATCCGGAATGGGATTCCGATGAGCCGATCTCAAAGTGACCCGTTGACTCGAAAAGTGGGACCCGCTTTGCACCGAAATACGTGCTAGGGCCCACGTTCTCCAAATCAAGTAAAATTTATATGAAAACATGCCAGAACGACGCTACGAGTTTACTGGTGGTGTCAGAAATTGAATCCGGAGTCCCGGGTTCAAAAATGGAATTTAACAAGTGCAAATTAAAGAATTCGGACGACCAACTTTGGCGTCGAATTCGACCAACCGAACGTACTTATAATGAAACGAAACCTAAAGAAGACAGGAAGATGGTTATACCAGCTGCGCACAGGAACTGGTAGCGCGCCAACCGGAGCTGCGACGGCGAAGATACGAACCCGCGAAGTTAGCGTCACGAAACTATCCAAAAACAGTTTAATTTAAAACGTCAACTTGGTGGCCAGTTTTGATCTATCAAACGATAAAATTAACGGACGAAAATTGACAGGAGTGAATATGGATATACCGAGATTACGACGGAGCAAGGAGTTCGCCGATCCAACGGTCGGATTGACCAGAAAATCCGTACGAAGTTGCTGTCCCGAGACGCAAATTCTGAAGTTTGAAATCGCGCGTCACGGCGGGATTTCGACGTAAATGCACGAATCGCCTATTTGGCTCGTCGGGGAAGGTGGCGTTGGACTCGGGGTGGTCGCCGGGGGCTTGCGCGCCGGTGGGGGGTCAGCCACGTTGGTGCGGGCCGGCCACGAAGTGGCACACGGCGGCGGCAGCGCACGTTTGCGCGCGCACGCATGCGTACGGCTGCTACTGCCACAGTTGCTGCTGCTGTGGCCGCGCGGCCTGGCCTGGCGGCGGGCTAGGTCGGAGCATGGCGAGGGCACGGTGGCGGTGGTCGTGCGGGGGTGGTGGTTCATGGTTATGGAGAAGATGGTGGTGATGATGTTGCTTGTGGTGTTGGTGATGGAGTTGTGAGGATGAGGAAGGAGGAGAGGGTGGTGGAGTTCACAGTGGTGGTGTCGGCCATGGAGGAGGAGTAGGTCGGCCGAGTGAGTCTGTGAGAGGGAGAGAGAGTGGAGATGTGTGTGTGTGTTGTGTTTTGTAAGGAGGAAGGGAGAAAGAGTGTTTTTGTATGTGTGTGTGTGCGAGAAAATATAAAGAGGAAGAGAGAGAATGGGAGATATTAGAGAGAGGGGGGGCTTGTACTGTCGGCTGCAAGGGGGGGTGAGATGTGTGTGCGTAGGTGTAAAGTGAGATTGAGAGAGAGAAAGATGTTTATATGTATGTATGGGTGTTTGTATATATATATAAATAGAAAGAGAGAGAGAGAAAGAGAGAATGAGAGAGATATTTAGAGAGAGGGAGAGAGAGGAGTCGGTTGGGGGGGTGTTCCTGCTGTAAAGAGAGAGGGGTGAGGGAGTGTAGTAAATAATAGAAGAGAGAGAGAGAGATGTTAGATATATGTTTATATATATATATATGTATATATATATATATATATATATATATATATATATATATATATATATATATATATATATGAGATATTTGTAAAATAGAGAGAGAGGGAGAGATATTTTCAAAATAGGAGAAATAGGAAAATTATGTAGGGTATTTGGGCAGTCATGAAAGGGCAACGTGGAGCTTGGGTTCGGGTTCGGTCGAGCCGAGTTGGGTAAAAATCGGACATGGTGCAATAATTGAATTAAAATAGGTATTTATAATCATGGGTAAATAAATAACATGTGGGGACTCCAATAAATGGGACACAAGTTTCATGTGGGTAGTAGGCTTTATGTGAGCCACGTCCATACTTTGGGTTGACTAGGTTGGATCGATGTCGGGCCCCAAAATTAAATTGGAAAATAAATCAGGTTTCACGGTAGAAAATAAATCGGCCTAAATTGACCCAAAAATTGTGCGAAGAAAATGAAGCACAAAGTGGAGTGTCTGAGTGGGACACGAAGGTCATGGGTGAAGAGCGTCTCGAGTAGATCATTCATGAGAAGTTGGTTCTGAGAAAACGACTGGTCTGGTGCTCCTAAATTAAAAGTCACGGTGACGTGCAAACGAAGATCAAAAATAAAAGTGGAAATAATTATTCAATGATTAATTGGCCAAACTTGACCCGAAGTTACGCGATACAAAAAGAGCACAAGGGAACGAATTCAAGTGGGACAGGATATATCAAAACGAAGATAGTCTTGTCTACTTTAAAACTCGTGAAGAGAGTTTACAGAGGTTGGTATCCCTGACGCTCCAGAAGTCAAAGTCACGGAAAAGGACATTAATGATCTAAACAATTAAATAATAAAATATTTATCGAAAATAATTCATTCAGAAAAATAAAAATAAATCCTGAAATTCAGGGGGCTTACACTTAGATTTGGCTTCAGCTTCTTATCACACCTATAAGCAGTATCGATCCTCAGAAGATCCTGATATCCATAGCATGTGAGCATCTTCTCTATGTAGTGAGATTGTGATAGAGTTAGCCATCTTTCGTCCAGATGATCTTTATCCCCAAAATACATCAACATCTTTCATGTCCTTCATACTTAACTTGGACGAGAGGAACTTTTTCTTCTTTGTGACGCATTCTAGATTTGCACCCAGGATTAGCATGTGATTCATATAGAGATACACTACACATCTCTGGTATCAACAAACTTAGTGTACATATACTTATCAGTTTTGCTGCCCCTGTAGCCGCTTGATCTGATGGTCTTATCACACTTCTTATGCCACATCTTGGGAGTTTGTTTTAGATCGTACATAGATTTCACCAGCTTGCAGACTCCGTCTTCAAGACCCTTGACAAAAAATTCTTCTAGTTATTGTATGGAAATCTCTTCATTCAGATCTCCATTCAGGGATGCTATTTTGACATCCATTTGATGAATCACCAGCTTGTGAATTGCACATAGAGCAATCAATATCCTGATAGTCGTCATATATATAACTTGAACATATGTGTTAAAGTAGTCAATCTTCTGCTTCTTAGAATCCTTTTGCTACTAGCCTAGAACTTATACAATTTTGTTTGCCTTTATCTTCTTCTTGCATCCGATGGATTTTGCACCTTCAGGCAGATTGAGCAACATCCAAGTGTTACTGGATATTATGGAGTCAATCTCGTCATTGTTTGCCTCCTACCAGAAAATAGCATATGTGGTCTTTATCGCCTCATCATTGGTTAGAGGATCTGCTTCCACGTGATAGGTGATGAAGTCTTCTTTAAAGTCCTCCAGCCTCCTCCCTCGCTTTGATGATGGCTAAGCGAGTTCTAGTTCAAACGTTGCCTCTTTAATAGTTTCCTTCTCTTGGACCCCAAAATTTTAATTTTTATTATTATTTGGTTTAAATAATAATTTTTAGATTTTAAATTAAAAAAACAATAATATGTATTACTTTAAATATAACCTTAGACATAGTTAAGTTTTGTTATGCATATTAACTAGGAAACATGGCATGCATAGTGTAGTTGTATACCATGACTAGCGTATTAAATATGGTATGGATGACATAGACATATCCATGTCCCTTATATAGAAACAAGTTAGGTTGTGGCATATTTTATAAAATATGGTTATATAAATATTTAATATATATTTTAGGTCTTTCTAGATAAATTCGCTCGCATAAAATTTATCCTAACCAACCCAAACCTTATCAAACCCAAATACGCAAGCAATGCATCTAAAATATACCTATAAATATATGTTTTCAATATTTATATTCTCATATATATATATATATATATATATATATTTTTTCTTTATATATATATATATATATATATATATATATATATATATATATATATATATAGAGAGAGAGAGAGAGAGAGAGAGAGAGAGAGAGAGATTAGATTATTTTTATTCATGATATATATAGTTTTTATATATAGAACTTCCTATATAAGCACATGTGCAAATAAACTACCTAACAAATCTAACCCAAATCTTTCTATCCTCAAATATTGCCTGCCCCCCTAAAAT